>CM051257.1:7384574-7752074 GCA_027921565.1 Artemia sinica | reverse complement strand
TAATTAAGATTCAAAGCGACTAGAAATTATTATTAAAGAATAAATGAAGTCTGAAACAATA
Source organism: Artemia sinica (assembly GCA_027921565.1). Taxonomy (NCBI): domain Eukaryota; kingdom Metazoa; phylum Arthropoda; class Branchiopoda; order Anostraca; family Artemiidae; genus Artemia; species Artemia sinica. The sequence goes on along the minus strand of CM051257.1, from coordinate 7,752,013 downwards.
GAAATTAAAAGAAATGATTATAGCAAATATAGAGATAACAGCTACTGATGTAAATGAATAAATAAATCTTAAACGATTAAAATTAAATTGAGTATTCAAATCAAACTTAAACGAACAAAATTACTGCAAATAGGAGTTTGGCTACTGCCCTTTTCTCCTTTCCCTAACCGTATTGCGTGTAAACCATGTTAGACACGTATAACCGTGTCTAAACCATGTTGCGTCATTTGCGTTTTATTGAAAACTGATATGTATCTTGAACACTATACTTTTGTTTTTCAAAACATCGACGACAAACAAATAGAAGTTCACTATAATAATCAAGATGATTGGAAAGAACTAAAATTAGTTCTTCTACAAAACTAAATAACATTCAGTCATATACAGCATTAGAAGTGATACAAAAAATCCCTATATATTCTTTTGTTCAAGAAAATACAGAAAAAGGATTATGTAAGCATTTCCATCCCTCACACCCCCCTCCCCCGAAAAAAGGAATGTCTCATACCAAAAAAAATCTAAAAATAAAAAATGGCTCGTAAGAAAAAAAAATGTCCCATAAGGAGAACTGTCCTTACGAGACACCATGATGAACTATGCCAAAAATCAGTATTTGATAATAATTATATTCTTGGGTTTTCTAGTCTAAAATATAAATGCAGAACGAAATCAAATAGCCACCCATATCAACTTGTATATAATTTGCTTGACCTAAATCTTAACCAAAAAGCGGGCTGAATTTCCCCAAAAGGTTGTCCTGATCACCCGCTCCCCCCTCCCCATAAAATTTCCCCTCGAAAATATACGTTTACGGTATCTGAACTTTTTTTTAATAGCGGAGTCAATCGCGACAACCCTCAAAATAATTTATTCTGTTATAGACGCCATCTATTCTGAGCTCCATTCCTTTAAATCCTTGAAATTAAAATGACCTTGAGTAAGGTCTTGCTATTTTGTAAAAAAAAAAAAAAAAATTAAAAATAGATAAATAAAAGAACCTAATACCCTTGTTTATAGATCATTCCTACTAAAATGTTTCGAGACTGTTGACTCTATCATTTGACTATCTGCAATGTTTTCCAAAGTTCCTCTAACATGAGACACAGGTAGACCAAACAGTTCTTCCAACTTTTTGTCTTCAAATGTTTTGGTAGGTCAGAATGCTATTTACCCATATGTGGAATTTTTTTTTTTTTTTTGACGAACGGATTCATATTTAACTGAAAAGTTGGTTATGAAACTACTATTAAGAATTCTTTGTTGTTAGATATTTACAAGAATTTCTAGCGCAAAAATCGAACTCGGCAGCTCATTCTTGCCTGCATGGTAAAAGGCTTGCCTCTTGTAAAATATGATGATTCATCTAGGATTTCCCGGATTGAATGATGCAGCTGTTTATTAAAAGCGCTCACTCAGTGGCTGTGTTTTTAATGCTGGAAAAAGAAAACGAAACAACTTGTTTTCTTTTACTCCTCGTAAAAGAAAACAAGAGGTGCAAAATTTTCCCAAAAAGGTTAATTTTTCCTTAGCCAAGATGATTTCGGCATATTTCATTATTTTGACTGTTTTAGGCCTCCCCATCCTAAGCCTGATGGTCTGTTCCTAATGTCTTGTACGGGTCACGCTATAACAACTTCGGATTTTCTGCCAAACGTTCTATTTGCAAAAGCCTGTTAAAATTTCTTAGTTCACCTTCTGGCGATTAAAACCCTTACAGCTAAAAAAGTAGACTTGTTAGTTTACTAGGTTCTGTTAAATCAAACACAATTTGTGTTTACCTGTTATTAATATGTCAAATTTTGAGCCGACAAAAAGAAATAGTTTAGGTATTTTCGAACAATGCGCTGTTTCTTTCGTTTTTTAGGCTGTCAAGATTAATGTCAGCTTAAAATTCATCACTTTCTATGTAAAATGAGCATTTGAGTCAGCTTTTGCCTATAGGTATATTTTAAAATAATTCGACGCCCCTTATATAAATGAGTTTGTTGAACAAATAGAGGCAAAAATAGTTTTACAGCTATTTCATGTGTACTTGCTTTGTATGCGGTTGTTGTAAACCCCCGCCCCACCGTGAAACAAATGTTTGTATGTGTCCTAGCCGAGTGGTTAGCGTTCCGGACTTTAAATCCTGAGGTCAGGGGTTTGACTCCTTGTGTCGCTGGTTATTTGGTTTGGAACGGGAGTTAATGTTGTGACCCTGTAAGCTCAGCCAGATTCGACCCATTTCTAAATTGGAACCTAAAGTAATCTGGGGAAAAACACGGGAAACATCGGATGATTTGCCCCCAACCACGCATAGCACTCCCCACCGAAGGCATTGAATTAGGAAATCGGGACCTGTGCAACGCAAACCATTGATCAGCATGTGAAAAATTTAAATACTTTTGGGCTCATGCACTGCTTTTATCCGTCTTAAGAGACATATTCAATATGTCTCTTATCAATACAAGGTATAAGCAAGAACTGCTGCATTAGAATTCCTTGCAGTGTTGCCAAAAACTGAAAATCAATTTCCGATTCGTGCTTTAAGCAAATATGATATTTTTCCTTCTTCTCCTTGAAAAGCACAAATACCTTTCCAAAAAGAAAATAATGTGACTTTTTGGTGCTGCACAATTAAGTTGGACTCGTAATCCTTTTCTCGTTCATTTTTGTTTATTACTTTTTATCCTTTTCATCATTTCTCATTAACGTTATTTTTCCTCGGGTGCACATGTGTATAAGTGGAAAAACTAAGTACGTGATGCATATATTTTATAGGATTGCTTGACAGTTAATGAGAATAAATTATTAGTGAGGTTTCATGGTCATTTACGTTTTAATTTCTAATATCGATGTAATGCATAATAATAGGTTTCACATACTATTGACAAGATGTGTTTTGTCAAACAAAGATGAAATAGTTTATTCTTGGTATGTTTATAAACATAAGTCCATCTTGAGATTGCTCAAGTGGTGCCTCATTTGGGTAAACCTTTAAAGAATGGCCAACTTTTATCATATTGATAATTCATCACCATGCCTACAGATAGGGAGAGGGTGCCCAAGGACCTTAAGATAAGGCGGAAAATGTGGGCAGAAATAGGAACTTTTTGGAGGTTTTTAACCACTTTCGCTTTGGAGTATACTCTGATACTCTCTTATAAAATTTAGCATTTCCTCTATGGAAAAAAATGGAACAGCGGCGTAAATATACTAGTTTAGTGTTTTAACCAGGGTTGACCACTGTACCACTACCACGTCGTGTTACTTGGGAAATCACTCTTTTTTGCAAAAACTCTTCTTTCACTGATTTGCGAAATGACGATAGAAAAAGCTCTAAAGAGATGAAAAACTTCAAAATAAATAGCTCAAGTCCAAGAATATAAATGCTCGCCGGTACTTCTCTGAAACCTCTGTCTTGCCCCAGCCATCCAGTCACCTTTCCAGCGTTTTTGTTTAAGAAGAAGAAGATGGAATTATAAAGTGGATAATCGAAAGTAGAAGCAGTTTGGCACAATCATCTTAAGCAGCCTATGTAAATGTAAAACTAACCCTTTCTCTTGGAAATGTAAAATCGAGTTCTCCACCTTACTGAGAGAAGCTGATGCAAAAGTGATCACTAAAATAAAGCCTTTGCAATGTTTGTCTTGTTACTCTCAAGTAGATGAAATTCTACAGACCTTATACACCAGCCAAGTGCATACCCAGGAATTTGTAATGCTATCAAAATGACAAAAAAGCTAAATCGTGAGAAAATGCCTTCTAAGAAATGACAAGCTGACAGTTTAGTATCAGCAAAGATTTCTTTTTGGTCAATCCAAACAAATCAGATATGTTTTAGGGATTTTAGAAGGTCTCAATGGCTATGCTATGTGTGAGTGCCTGGCACCGGACCATAGATGAACCTCTCCTTCATTCATTGATATGCTCTGGGTCTAAAAGCTAGCACCGAAACACAAGTTTTGCATTGACTGTCTTTTTAATAGCTGGTTAAACTACTATAAATAGCACAAATAATGTGTACATTCCATTGGTCTATTAATTGTTACTATCTCAAAAAAAGCGTGAAAGAAAAGGAAAAAATAAAATTAATATCAGAAAGCAAAAATGTATTGATATGCAGTTAAAACGGCACGTGCCAGATTTTTGTCTGGGTTAGACTATATTACCCATTCTCTTGCTCTCTATTTTTTTTATTGTCATCTAAAAAAATGTAACAAGAAATTGAAATTTTTTATATGTGATGATGTAGCATATGTAGGAAACAGTCTAAAGAAGACAGGTGAGCTAAAAGGATATCAGGTGGAAAATTATAAGTTACTGCATACCGTAATTACGTGACGGCTTTTCCTAGAAGCATGGCTGCCTTTAGGTCCCTATCGGAGAAGGTCCCTAAAATAGCTCTTAAGCTCTGCAAGACTAAGCCATGTTAACACTTTAGCCAAGAGGTCTTTCTAGTTTGTTAGTATCCTAAACACTGCAGAGTAATTTCAAGACTACAGCGTCCAAGTCTTTTCAATAATGATGGACAAACATGTTTGACGCCCTTTGCCTCTGGAGTCACTTAAGCTGCCGGGCTTTTTGTTTTTCTTGTTCTAGATATGTATTACCAGAGATTCGACATTTTTTCTCAGCCTGATCTTAATGGACTAAAAACTTCACCAAAGCAACCATTGATGTTGAACCCTTAATCCTTATGTCATCGCTGCAGCGGTAGCTACAGCCTGAAGAACTACCATTGGCCTATGATAATTGAAAATTAAAAACGGTAAAAAAAAATTAATGTTAATAAATACGCAACCAAAAGAAATTCAGGAGTGGTTGCTGTTATTCATTTTCAACTCACCTGTATTTTATAGCCTCGAAAATTTTATTTCGGAATTTCGAAAAAAAAACCATCCTGCCTGAAACTAGACCCCGGCTCTGCGCCGGCGGATCGACCGAACATCACCAACGAGAGGCCCGTTTGACCGCCGCCAAAGTGTCGCTACGCTGCCGGCAGAAGTGGCGGCGTTCGGCTGACTTCCAATTAATTTTGCGGCAATTCTTTGTCGGAGCGTTTCTTTCTCGTATGGTTTATTATTTCGATTTTCCTGATTAGAAATCAAGCAGGGCTTGCACTCTCCCCGAATTTTTGGGTATTTCCCCGAAAATCTATGCGTCACCCCGAAAAAACACTTGGCTCCCCGAATCCCCAAAAATCACCCAATCACGGTGCCACACCTAGCGATTTATCACCAGTGACTTTCCCTGCCAAATATAACTTTGCATACCATAATTATTCACTACTCTCTTGTTCGTTAATTTTCGTCTCTTTTGTTACTTTGCATAAAAATTAGACAGATGCAATTGCAATATACACAGTTCTTCATATGTTGACAAAAAAAGTATCGTCTTTATGAAATGGGATTAAATAATTTCGAATGCAGTTTCCCAAATGCTATTTCTTACATCATTTTTAGCCAAAAATTTTATTTTTAAGTTGAATAGAACGCATTCACTACTATACAGCTTCAGTTGGATTTTGAAATTGATAGTCGACAGATTGTTTCTACAGCTAAATCGCAATTTTTCAGAATTTTGTTTTCTTTTGCTGTTTTTAGATAAGATTTTCTTTATGTTTAATACACAATTGTTGAATGCCTGATAGATTAAAGAAAATACAATCTTCTTTCTGAAAATTTTTTACCCCCCCCCCCCCAAAAAAAAGGAAACCCTTCTATTGAGACGAAATTTAGCTATAGACTAAGCTATGTACAAGGTTGGGGAATTAAGGATTGAAACGGAAGTTACCCCAAAAATATGATTCATAAAAAAATTGTAAATTATTGCCTATAGGGTGGGGATAGGGGGCTATAATTTTTGAATGATAATACCTCATTTTTTTTACATTGAAAGCAGGGATGCCAATAGATAATTATTTTTTTCATTTAAAGTGGAGACGGAAGAAAATTATATCAAATTCCCTGGGAAACCATTGAAATATTTTGATTGAACCAGGGCCCTCCATTGGGACTTGTTCATTGTCTTGGGTGTTTTGCAATTTCTCATAGGCTACTGGCCTAATTTGGCTTTTGTGTGTGCTCCCTTTTAATTAGATTCCTTGGATCTTATTGAATGTCACGGCAAAACTATGACTCAGTTTCCCAATAATTTGAGGTATATCTGAATGATTTCGACATTTTTGTTGTTGTCATTTTACCCCTTTACTCATACCCTCATTTTTTTCAAGGAACACTTAGCTGTTTAACGTTATTTCGTGTGTTTGTTGGAACCGTGTAGTAACCTAGTTAATTATTAAGTAAATTATTTTTTTAGTGTAAAGCTGAGACGGTATCCAATCAAGGTGGTATCCAGAGGGGGGGTGGGTAGGGAGGTATTACATTTAAATGATAATGTCTCGATTTTTTTTTATTGAAAGCAGGGATGCCAAAAAGTTCATTATTATTTTTTTTTAATTTAAAGCAAAGACGGTATCCTATCATGGTGGTATCCAGAGGAGGGGGGGGGGGGTAGGGAGCTATCATATTTAAATGATAATACCTCGATTTTTTTTTGAAAGCAGGGATGCCAATAAGTTAATTATTTTTTTTTAGTTTAAAGCAGAGACGGTATCCTATCAAGATGGTATCCAGGGGGGGGGCATAGGGAGTTATTATATTTAAGTGATAGTACCTTTAATTTTTTTGTTGAAAGCAGGGATGCCAAAAAGTTATTTTTTAATTCAAAGTAGAGACGGTATTCTATCAAGATGGTAACCAGAGGGGAGGGAGGGAGGGTAAGGGAAGTATTATATTTAAATGGTAATATCTTGAATTTTTTTATTCAAAGTAGGGATGCCAAAAAATTAATTATTTTTTTTTTAAATTTAAAGCAGAGACGGTATCAAGGTGGTATCCTGAGGGGGGGGGGGGGTTAGGGAAGTATCATATTTAAATGATAATACCTTGAATTTTTTTTTATTGAAAGCAGGGATGCCAAAAAATTAATTATTTTTTTGATTTGAAGCAGAGACGGATCTCATAGAACAGTATATGGCTGCTTTAAAAAATACAAAAGGGAGTGTGAAGGGAGGTGCGAGACTTTAACAAGAATATAACATTTTGGTTGCTACCAGTAGCTACTAGGTGGAGTATCCTATTAAAGTGTACTGTCAATGAGTCGAGAAAGTAAATTTGTAAATTTAAGCTGTGATTTGAGAAAGACTGATGAACACATTAATGTTTGCGGTCAACATTGATTGCGCGAGCGGCGCGCCGCTGCTGCTGTTTTTGGCCCCGCCGCCGCCGGTCTTCACTCATTGGCGCGGTACCGGGGTCTACCCCGTCAGAATGAAAAGTACACCGCTCGAATCGTCATGTCCGAAAACTCATCATTAGGGGTTTAGTTCTTCCCCCTTAAAACCAAAAACCCTAAAGCATCGCTGTTTCTCCTAAGAAGCATCTGGTAAACAAATGCTGGAACAGCGGAACTTCTCTTCCCATTCTTCTCGAAGAACAGAGAAGGTGATTCAGCTGGAGATCGAGGAGCAAAAGAGAAGGGTTAAAAAATTCTTGCCTTTGTGCATGACCCATTAGTGAGACGTGCTTTGTACTTTATTTCGTTTGTCCTACACACGGGCAATATACTGAGAAAAGAGGGTTAGTTGAAACATGAATCCACAGACTTATGAGACTTCGGGGCTGACATACCAGTCGCTTCTAAGTGTTTTACTAATGAAAAAGAAATAGCTGGCGTACTTGATCAATTTAAAGTTCGGTTAGCATCAGTCCATTTTCTTACATGTAATTGTATAAGGCAGGGGTAAAATCCACTTTGCCACATGAGAAGCCTGCAAAACACTAGACTATTGAGTGCTAAAAAGGGTTTCGATATCCAAGTGATCTACCCTAGCCACTTCCTTGAGTTGTTCCCACAAATGACCTAGCAGGTAGACCAGAATGACCCAACGTTGAAAAAGCTTAAATGGTTGACCTCAAATATTGCCTTATCTGAAGACATGGGCACCCCTATGACTCTGCTCCAACGATTTCCGAATTTGCTTGGCGACACTGAGGTGGGCACGGCAAAATACGCAATTCGATCGAAAACCAGTGGTTCACGATTCCAGAAAAGAAACAAAATATTGTGATGATAGTAGAGAAGAACATTTAGAGCCATCTCTTTTTTGGTCGTCAGTTAAAAAAAAATCGCGAAAACAAAGAAACAACGTTTAAAGGGCTCTCTGACTTTATGCTTAATTTATGTGCTTTACCGCACTCAAGTACCAGTCCCAAGCGGAAAGATTTCAAACTCAACAGCCTGAAAGCCAAAGTGAGAAACAGACTGCTAACCGAAACAGCACAAGGTTTAATATACTCCAAGCAGTACATTTGCGGTAAAAGCAGCTATCAATTCTCTTGGAATGTGCCCAGAAAGCTGCTCTTAACCTATGGAAGTTGTGAAGAAATTTTTGCAAAGATCCATTGCAGAAGATAAATTAGACTTCAGTTCAAGTTCTTTATTAATCAATAAAAAATGCTTGACAAAACTATCAAATTAATGACCCACAGTGAGAATAACTCGTGTGTGGGTTAATATACACTCAACAATAAGTAAATAATACTATCTCCAGATACTGGAATAAAAAGATTGCTCTTCAACTCTCCGTACGGTAACAACAAACAAAATCCGCATAAAATCAAAATAACCAATTAAATAAAGTGAAATGAGGAGCATCCACCCCAGAAATCATAATTAATAATAAATCATCATCAAATAAATCAAATTAATAATTACTGATTAAGTGATTCATTAATCCAATTTTATTATTAACCAACGAATTATTCAAATCTATAAAACTATGAAATTTATTCCAATTATATATAATACTATGCCTTGGTGAAAAACGGGACCTTTCAGATTTTATTAAAGCCTGACGGACAACAGAACTGCCACGGGTCAAATATGCATGTAAAACCTGATTATCATCCTGAAAAAAATTATTATGCAAATAAAAATACTCAGGCAAAAACCTTGAACGTGTTTAATCATATAAAGAACAGAATGGAAAGAAGAGAAAAGATCCAGTGGAAGGATATTTAAAATTTGATACATACTTTTTGTTGATGGGTAAGATTTACCAGGGTAAGAAAATGAGCTAGGCAGGCAATTTTTCAATAGACGCAGAGCTTTATTTTGTTGCCTCTGAAGAGGAAGAATATGAGTTTTAAAAGTATTCAAAAAAATAATGGGACAGTAATTTATATATGAATGCACTAGAGAATGATAAAGAGATTTCAGGGCAAAAAAACGGCAGAACAAATTTCAGATGATTCATCATACCAATATTTCTTGCCAGTTTCATTCGAAGATAAATTGCATGGCTTTTAAATAATAAACTTGAATCCAGTATTATCCCGAGATATTTAATATCATCAACTCTTTCACTTCAATGGGTAGGCCTTGAATATTAATCATCCTAATTTCCGATGCTGTTTTCCCAGTACGAGAGAAGATGATGAATTTTGTCTTAGTACAATTAATAGTCAATTTATTTCTCGAAAACCATAAGATAAGCCTCGACAGTGCTGATTTCAACCTAAGCTTCAAAGATTTAGAGTCGGGGCTGCTGACATTGCATGCCGTGTCATCGGCGAATAATATGTTAAGGCCAATATCATTGATGCTATTACTGATATCATTAACATAGATAAGAAATAGGAGTGGACCCAAAATAGAGCCTTGTGGGACTCCAACTGACTGAGATCGAGATACTGATGAGGAAGAAGTATCACCTCCGTCTACATACTGATTTCGGTTTTTTAGGTATGACATTACTAAGTCATTAACTGGGCCTCTTATGTCGCAGTTATCAAGTTTAGTATGCAATATTTTATGGGAAATCGTATCAGATGCCTTTTTAATGTCAATAAAAATTGTAGCAGGAATATCACCTTTGTCGAGGGCGTCATGAACAAACTGAGTCATTGCCATTATAGCATGCTCAGTAGAGTGAGACTTCCGGAACCCAAATTGCATCGGATTAAAAATTTAGATTTCATTAGAAAGCTAACTATACGGTTATATAGGCACTTTTCGAGCAACTTCCCAAATGTAGACAGGATCGAAATCGGCCGATAGTTTGTTGGGTTCTTCGGGTCTCCTCCTTTATACAAAGAGACAATTCTTGCAGACTTGAAACAAGAAGGAAATCTTCCGGTTTTAAAACAGAGGTTGAACACACGGGAAAGCGGGTTTACAATATTTGGTGCTATGCACTTAATCAGATTAGTCGATGACCCATCGATCCCTTCCGAAGATCCATTCTTTAAAAGGTTTGTTGTAAGTAAAAGTTCATCTGGGGTTACAGGAGTAAGAAAAATGGAGCAATTGTGAGACGGGGGTAGATATGATTGAAAGTCCTCTCCAGTTTCATTATCCAGATGACGGGCCAGGTTGTTTCCAGCAGTTGACGCGGTTTCCTCGCCAATTTTCGCAAAGTGTATATTTAATGCATTGATAACTTCCACTTTCCCTGTAGCCAGTTTAGTTCCATCTTCAGCTATTAATTCATCAGGAAGATCATGGGTCTTATGCTTTCCTAACCACTTATTAATTATTTCCCATGTCTTCTTGGGGGACCCTTCTGCTTCAACAAATGCTTCGGCGAAGTAATGACTTTTTGCTGATCTTAAAATTTTTTTTTAAACAATTTTTGTGTCTGCAAAATTCAGCTAATTTAACTTCAGATGGATGCATTAAGTGTGCCTTATATAACAGATTCTTATTCTTTATTGACACTAGCAATCCAGGAGATATCCGAGGCTTAATCGGCTTTATACTATTTCTTCTTGATATTTGGCGGAGAGGGAAAGCATTATTGAAACAACGTTTAAACTGATTCACAAAAAATTCAGCAGCAAAATCAGGGTCCGAAGACTCTAAACAAAAAGAAAAATCCCTTGAAGAAAGCAATACTTTAAGTTTACTTAAGGAGTTTCTATTAGTCATCCTCAAATTTCTTTTAGTAGGCCTATTAAACTCTGTAATCAAGTGAAGGTCGGTCACTAGCATCAAATGGTCTGAAAAATCTTCAATAACCACATCACTAGACTTTAGTTCCAGATTCGTAAACAAATTATCAATAAGGGAAGCAGAATCTTTCATTATTCTTGTTGGGACTCCATAAGCTGGTAAGAGACCACCGGACAAGCAAACTGATAACAAGTCAGCCCCGTCAGAAGATATTCCGTGGAAATTACCACTTGAATTATTAGAATTATATAAATCAATATTAAAGTCACCCATGATAACTATTCTTGGATACTTTTTCGAAGCAATAAGCACAAAATCATCAAGAAGTTCCATGAATTTTGAAGCAGGAGAACATGGAGGCCGGTAAAAAACACAACACAAAATTTTCATACCATTTATATCTATTTTAACTGCCAAAAATTCAAACGTCATTTCAAGATATAGGTGATCAAATTCACGCACCAGATCTGACTGAATTGTTGATTTAATGAAAAAACCTACCCCTCCCTGTTTTTTATTAATCCGATTCTTATGAAAAAAAGTATAATCCTAAACAGATAAATAAAAAAGTTACCTTTGCTAACCTCTTTTGTTTCAGGTCGTCAAAAATTAACTATGGCAAAAATGTGGGAATCAATTTGGACCCTGAACTATGGTAATTGAAATGACTACAGTAAAGTCAACAAAATTAACACTGTGGTTCAGTTGAACGTCCGAACAACAAAAATTAACGCATGCAAGCTTCTAGAACAGTATTGTCTTTCAACTGCAAAAAGATTAAGATTTACTATTAAATTCATTACTTACAGGTTCACTTGTATAGGAAGCCGTCCTAACTTTTCATTGTACGGACGCTTAAAAAAATCCGTAAAAAAAGTCATATTTTAGCGAGTACAGCATAATTTATTATTCCTAAATGCCGTGATAGTAATCAGAAACGTCGGATGGGCAAATTATTTTGAGTTTACTCTTTTCGAGTGAAAGTCATTCTTTTTGGGCACCAATTTTCTCTCGAAATGTTGACAGTTGGTAACCTTGGTTTTGGCAAAAATTCAGAATATTTCGAGCATCTATAAAATTATTTAGTCTAGGCTCGAGACAAATTAATTTTTTTAAGCTATCGTTTTCTATGACTTCTCTCTTTATTCTATTAATGTTTGGATGGAAAGGTGTTAATTGTAGATTTATAGTTTCAAATTTAATGACCCAAGAGTGCAAAGTATTAGTGACACTCGTATATGGCAATTGTATATGGCTATTATATGGCAATTATGGCAATTATGGCTATTTAATGACCCAAGAGTGACACTCGTATATGGCAATTGTAGAACCGACTAGTCCAGATAATTTTTACGTACAAGAACAAATATATAAGATTCCAAGTAGAAGCATGGTGCATTTGTTAAGGGAATTTAATGTCCAGGTTTATAAAATATAGGGATAGATGGTGTCCTAGTCCATAGTAAATTCGGAAGGAAAATAGCAATAGTTGTAGACTCCAATAATTTTGTAGGTACAGTAACCTAGTTATAACAATTACAGTATTAGATTAGGTCATAGAATACCCCGTAACTATACATAATACTCACCTGGTAGTAAGACGACCAACTTTATTGGTAAAGTTATTGTAAATTGAAGATTGGCAGGATCGAAACGGGATACAGCAGTATATAGGAATGCCATTATTGGGGTTAAAAGTGAAGATGACCATCTAATAGTGTGTACAGTTAAAGCTGAAACTTAGGAATCTGATAGGAACTTCAAAAGAGTAGTTAGATGTAAAACTTGGGAGTTTAAAATTTGACAACGGATTAATTTTTCGGAAATAGTTTGCAAAGTTGCAAAAGGTGTCTTAGGAAAGAATGTTAGAAATGCAGTTAGAAATATTAGTGGCACCACTCTAAGCTAGGTAGAAGAGAGAAAAGGTTTGTGCAAGAAATTTCTGGGTGACAAATCTTGAGAATAAAGGGAAAGTAAGCGAAGTAGAGAAGATATCGAAGTAATTAAGGAGATTTGGAGGCCATAGATAAAATTGTCTAGGATTTGGAAGATACAGCCAAACGAGATAATAGTAAAATTGTTTTTTTTTTGGCATGTTAAAGAATCGAGAGGGGGTAGTCAATCTTGATTTGTACAAGTCAAAGGTAGGAACGGGCCTCAATAAGGCATGAAGAAAGTGTTAAAGAGGGATGGGCAGAATATTTTGAAATATGAAGACAGAATATTTGGAAATGTGACTTCATTAAGTGGGTAACTGTCTTCTGTTTTTGATAGTAATTCTTATTTCTAATAGATATTTCCCAAGTGTCCACATCCATCAAAGAAGCATGGCTTATTCTGTTAGTTTCTGTTCATCTTTTGAAGAAGGAAGCAGGGAATCTACAGTCCCAGAGAAGTGAACTATTTGCCATTTCAAAATATCTATCTATCTAAAGATGTACGTACATACGAATGAATAATTGAGATTTTAGGTGGACTCAAGGGATGTTTGGAGATTTTTTATATTCAATACATTGCAATTTTTGGCCCAAAATTTTGAATCTTGGCCCATTTAGCATAGTTTTTTTTTAATTATTGGAGATAAACATGAACGTTTTTTGGGAAGACTTGCCCTGTATTCCCCCTTTACTAAGGTACATGGGATGCCACTTCGCAAAAAAAGTAGTGGAAACAAGAATTTTGAACTTAAAACCGCTAAATTGTGTGAAAACAATCCTAGCTCTGCAAAACGAATGTTTGGTCGTAGTCCGACGTAAAAGTCGTCGTAACCCGTTCCAAGCGCTGAGTATCCTTTTTGGCGTGCTTAGGTTTGATTGACATATTTTTGTTAAAAGCATGGAAAACTAAAGAAAGGAATTGATTTTTGTGCCAAAATTGCGGTTAACACTTACAATGATTTCCTGATAAAGCAAACTGAAAAAGGCCAAACTTCATATCAGTTACGATTGATTTCTCACCAAGGCTTGCTTTATGATTAACTAATACTGAATCAGTCATGCAAATTCAATCTAATTTGAAAGCTTAAGAAACCACATTTTTCAACAATCAACCACAAAGTCGTGTGTCAAAAATTACGGGTTCTTAATTTAATAAATTTTGACATGTAGGTTTATGAACATAAATTTTATGATTGTACTACTAATTCGGATCTCTTTCTTTTTTCAATCTAAGTTACTTTGATGAGAAAGTATTGTGCATCGAGAACATCAATCGAATAGGTAGCTTCACTTAACTAAGTATTATTATTCGAAAAGATGGTGGATTTAGTGAAGAGGCTAAAAGTAGAATTGCCAGGGCCATATGTGCTTATAACAATAATAATAATAATAAAAAAAAAAAAATGAAAGAAGTCTGCCTCCGCTATCTGGAAGAAGCACTAGAGTACTTCTATAATAAGCTTATAATAAGAAGTATAATAATGATGAGAATAATAAGCATTAGAAGCATTGGTATCGGTGATGACAATGGTCAAGGATGGTTCTAAAACGAAAACGGTCCAAAAACTGAATTAGGATGTTTTAATTGTTTCCTAGAGGAATCGTCGACGTATTCCGTTTCCGTATTCCGGTACATGTCTGACTGACCGTATTTAAAGCAGTAAGCTGCTCGAAAAGTTTGGTTCTATCCTGCTTTCTAGGGCTATAATGAGAGAAAGATTGAGATGGCTCGGATACGTTCTGTGGATGAAGGATGACTGATTGTAAAAGATCGTTCTTTTCGGCCAACCGTCAAGGGCCAAAAAAGTAGGTCATTCTCGAATGGGATGAGAGGAGGTCATAAGGAAGGATTTAATGGAAATTGATACTTATTGGAATGGTGTAAAGAGTGAGGCTTTAAATAGATTGGAATGGAGGAGGAACTTGCATAGCTGTGTTGGCCTCAGGTGGCTCGGTGCTGCAGCGAGTTAGTAGTAGTAGTAGAAATTTCCTCCTCACCAGGAGACTTGTGTTGATTGCGACTTCTAGTGGCTTAGGTCATTCTGTGGAGGTCTGGCGAGACATATTTGTGTTGCATGGTTCTTTCGAGATCTATTCTTTACTGGTAATACTTTGAAGAATAAACCTACTTTTTGTATCGCTGACTTATGTGTTTTGGCCTACCAATAGCTAGATTTTTGTGAGGATAATTTGATGAACTGTGTCTCAATATATACATATATTACAGCATGTACTAAAAGCTTACAATATAATAATAGTAATGATAATAATAATATTAGTTGCTTTAAGAGCCCTAGGGGCATGGTAATGCAAAATGAAAAATTCAACTCTATTGATTCAAGATAAAACATTAATAACATGCTAAAAAAATTACACGAATTTAAAAATTCTATTTTTGTCTTTCATTGCTAGCCTAAGAAATTGTCTTAAACTTTCAATTCTTACAAAAGACTAATCACTGAATATACTCATTCAGCCATCTTTCATCAAACCTACGCTCTCCACAAACTTCCTTTCGCAATTCGCTCAATTATTCACACTTTAATATCATATGACCTACAGTCTCATCCATATCTCCACACGTAAGGCAAAAGTGTAAAAAAAAGTACATTCACTATAAGTAAACGAAATATGTGGAAAAACATAGGAAATTGTAGGGGAAATAAAAAATATATCAAGAATTTGTTAGGCACGGGTATGTGGGGCAACAATGTGTACGTGTTTGTATGTACTGTACGAGGTGTATAATGTTTAGCGAAGGGACATCCACACGTGCCTGCGATGCCATCTTAAAAAATTTTGTCCATATAGGGTCAAAATACCCGGACATCCAAATTATAACATAGCCAATCGACTCGTCGTGGTCTAGGACTTTTTAACTGGAGAGTTTTTTAATCCCACCTCCTCTCCTCTCAGTGGAACCAAAAAAAAAAATAACATTTACAAAAAAGTAAATGCCACCTACAGTTTAAATTACATAAAAATAGCAGTCGAAGAGTGGTCTTCTCGTTATTGTACTACTTAACTCTAAAAACTACAATAAAAAAAAAATGCTCTCCCGCAGAGAGGATGTCCTCCCGCCACAGAAAGTCTCCGCTTACTGTGGCCACTTTACACCATTTAAACAAAAACATTCCTTAAATTCCAATTCTATGAAGAAGCACTAAAAACAATTAAAATAATTATTTCTCTCCCACCCAAAAAACCACTGAAAAAAAAAATTACGGTATCATTTCAGCTTATTTTTACAATACATAAAAAAACACTATTTTATACGAATCACAAAAGCTGAAATGACGACACTAGCCCCAATTTTAATTTTCATTATTTACCTTTTCTTTCCAGTTTCTCCATTCTGGATTTTCGGCTGCTATCTAAAAAAAAAAGAAAAACTGGTCGGTTTTAAGTGCCTCCCATTCTTGAAAAAGGTCTCTTTTTGCATAATTAGCATGCATCAAATTATCTATTTCTAATTCCTTTTTCTGCCAAAGCTGGCAGGTTACCGCAATATCACAAAGATATGTTTAATAGATAAACATATTAAAAATATGTTTACCTACTTTCTCTCTCTCTCTCTCTCTCTCTCTCTCTCTCTCTCTCTCTCTCTCTCTCTCTCTGTGTGTTTCATAAGTTTGTCTTTATAACTCCATCTTAATGTGCCATATAGCACCTTCTGAAGTGGAAAGGCCGGAAACCACGATAAGGGTACCATTATAATTGTCTCCTCTAGTTTAATCCCTCTTCCAGCCCTCTTAGTTAGCAAAAACTAAAGGATACATTAAAAAAACGCCTAATAAAAAGAAGTGATTTATTTGTGTTGAAAATAATTGAATTTCTTGTGTGCAAATTCTCAAAGTTACCGGTAACCAAAACCCTTGGACTGTTTAGTTATGTGACAAAGTTGTACATATCTTCTGGAAAAGTTTAAGTGAGGTAGGAAGTAAACCTAATTTAATGTCAGATTTTAATAACAGATCATACGGGCTTCTTTGGTTTTTACGCCTATATTAAACCAAGATCTATTTGTAAGGTTTATTGTGTATGTCTAAAAAAAAAACTAAAAACGAGCAAAAATTAATTTTAAAAAACTAAGTTTTTATTACGGAAATAAAGAGCTAAGTTGAAACTTGGAACGAACAAAATTATTGCTTTGGAGATTACGCTAGGTTTATCTATAAAACTAGCTGAAATAAACTGATTTGTATTATTTTCCAATATCTGTAGAATTCTAAAAACTAGCACATTACTGAAAACTGAGCTTGCTTGAGTTTTACAGAATTACAATTATATTGAAAAAATTATCGATATCATGATCGGTGAAAAACTAATTAGAAACTTATTAATTAGTCTTTTTTTTCTGCAGGCAACTAACCAAATTCTTTGATCATAAGAGGACATCCTGTTATTCGGTTTTGTGTTTTCAGTAAAGCACTAATTTTTAGAATTTAGAAAATATCACGCTTCAATTTATGCAAACTAGTTTTTTTTTTACTTATATCTTGCGTAATCAGCAAAGCAATAATTTCTGTTCGTTTTAAATTTTAACTTCGCTCTTTACTTTTGTAAGAAAAGCTTCTTTTTAAATTAAGATTTGTAAGAAACCGACAAAAGAATTTGCTGTTTGAGGAATATTAGCTGTCATAGATTCTCTTTTGATGTTTGTAGCATAAAAACTAGTCATTTTGAGTAATGTACTTCTAATTGTTCAAAATTTTTCACAAAAAATACGGTTGTCTCTGCTTTTCATGGTATGGATAGTAAACCCCAAGTCAACAGGTTTACAACTCCAATACTATTCCCCAATCAGCGTGACTTGAAATTTTGTTTCGCTTGACACTTTCTATGAATTTTTTTTTTGAAAATTCATCCCTAGGATGGGCTGCAACCATGAATCGTGAGACTGCAAGCCTACAGTGAACGGTTTTCAGTGAGAGTGATTTCGATTGCGTAAATTCTACAATTCCTAGCCTTCTCCACCTCGGAAATGGCCCCGAAAGGTGCAATTTGGCGCTTTATTCTGGCACCCTTACTATAAGTTTATAAAAAGCACGTATACATGAGCACTAGCTTTCAAATGAGCCATTAATCATCTCCCTACCATCTTCCAGCAACACGCTAGCACCGACGTAAAAAAAAAGAAAAAACAGACACATTTCTTCTACCCATGCAAAAAAAGTATCTTTCCTTGATTTTTTTCAAGACTGGGGGCTTTAAACCTCAGTTCGGGTTTTTTAAACGCTGAAGATTTTAATGGTGTACGTTTCATTTCGATTTGGACGTCATGTCCGAGGGGTTTCAGGCTATTTTTAAATAATAATTGCTATTCTAAATTATTTTTGTATTTTGTTTTTTTTATATCCATCAGTCAACGTGTGTTGAGAAATATGTAAAACTAGACGATTTCTTAGAAAATACGTTTTTAAATTTTCGTTTACTAGGAGTGCGGTTCGCTCTTTACTTGGTTGAAAACTATTGCTACAACCAGGGTCATACAAGGATTTTTTTCGGGGGGGGGGAATTTAAAAACATTATTTTTTTTTTTTGGGGGGGGGGGGGTACAAAAAACTTTTAAAATGCATCAACATTTGCTTATATCCATTTTTCTACGTTTTTACGAGTCGGACGGACATTTCGGGGGGGGGGGGGCGGTTAAAACCCTCTACCCCCTTGGATACGGCCATGGCTATAACTCTGATCTGTGAAGTTTGCTCATTTTCTGAAATTGGCAATATAAAGTTTCCGGGTTAGGGAAGAATCGAGGAATTTTCTCCTGAAGTCGGACTAACTAAATAAACTGTTTAATAATAATAATAAAATAAAATAAATAAAAAAGTTTAAACTCTTGAAAATGGCTTTTCTTCAATTACTTAGCAATTAAAACAATGGCACTTGTCGGTTATTGGGAACACTTTCAAGAATTAAAGCTTAGGCTACATCTCAGATAACCGGTTTCATAGCTACAAAAAGAAATGACGGATGATACCATGCATTGGACTTGGAACGCATTGGACTTGTATAATTTGGCCTATATATTTGCACATTAGGGGGGGGGGGTAGGTTAGGTTAGGTTATATTTCCACAATTTTGTTTCTAAAGCATTATCTTATCATCATGTTTTGTTATATTTCATCAGGGTTAACCTAGCTTCAGTTCTTGGGCGTGTTTCCAATAACTGACAAGTACCAAAACAAATTCACTTTAAGAACAAATTAAGTAATTAAATCTTATAACGATTTAGGCATTTTGTGTTGCATAAAGATAACAAATAAAAATTTTATCCATATTTTTAAATCCATTTATAGACATTCTTTAGACGATACACTTTATTCTTTTTTTATTATTCAACAAAACAATGATTAATTTACTCCTTGAATAAAAAACTCATAGTAATAAATCATGTCTGATTTGTCTGAAGTAGCGTGCTAGCTGTGCTAGTGCCGCCTACCGGAAATTACTCCAAGATACAAAAAAACAATACAGGTTGATATTTTGATCAGAATTTGAGCTATTAAATGCACAGTTTATAGAAAAGAAGAACAAAGTAATAGAAATTCTTAAAAGAAGTCATATAAATTCTATTTTTTTTTTATTGAGACGAATAATATCAATAGTGAGTAATCAATTAAATTTAGAATTTAACTCTTTCCACAAAATAAGTTTTTCAAAGAAAATTAAAGAGCTACATTAAACCAAAAATCAGCAAAAATAAAGTAAAATAATATTCGAAGTGTAGACCTACCACAAATCATCATCAATAAATAACTGAAACCCAAAACGAACATAAATCATAGGCATCGCAATCCCGCTGCCTAAGTAAAGAACGATGTTGGCACAATGTACTATTTTTTATTTTCGCTTTAGATCAGGGCACTTCGTATCGAAGGAGTTATCGTAGAAACTTGAAAAAGGGCTCATTCGATTGGAAATTGGAATGGCCAGTGCGCTATTTAATAGTCGAAAGGGATTGGAATGCAACTAACACCCCTTCGACGTTCACCGTTTCCCCAAACACATTCAATCAAAATTTTGAGATAGCCATTTTGTTCAGCGTAGTTGATTTCCAGATAGAAATTATGTTTTTGAGAGAGGACAATCCCCCACAGCCCTCAGGGCAAGGGTTGTAAGTTATGCCCTGGGGGCATATAAGGTTTTTTATAGAAAGCTTTGTCGTAGAAACTTCCAAAAGGCCTCATTCGATTGGAAATTCAAAGGGCTAGTGCCCTTTTTAATAGTCGAAAGTGATTGGAAGGCAATTCCCCTTCCACCCTTTCCACGCCCACCATTTATCCAAACACATCCAGTCATAATTTTGAGATAGCCATTTCGTTCAAAGTAGTTGAAAGGTCCTGAAGTCATGTCTTTGAGGATGAAACTTCCCCCACAGCCCTCAGGGTAAGGGTCGTAAGTTATGCGCTGGGGGCATATAAGGTTTTACTGAAAGCTTTGTCGTAGAAACTTGAAAAAGGGCTCATTCGATTGGAAATTCACAGGTCTAGTGCCCTTCTTAATAGGCGAAAGTGATTTCAGGGCAACTAACCCCCCTCTCACACCGACCTTTTACCAGAACACATCCAATCAGAATATTTAAGTAGGCATTTTGTTCAACGTAGTTAAAATTTTTAGAAATTAGGTCTTTGAGGATGATAACCCCCTCAGAGCCCTCGGGGCAGGGGTTGTAATTTATGCCTTGGTGGCAAATAGGGTTTTTATAGATAGTGATGTTGTAGAAACTTCAAAAAGGGCTCATTCAATTGGAAATCAGAAGGGTTTGTGCCCTTTTTAATAGTGGAAAGTGATTGGAGGATGACTAACACCCCTCTCACACCCACCATTTCCCCAATCACATCTAATCAAAATTTTGAGATAGCCAATTTGTTCGACGTAGTTAAAAAACCTTGAAATTATGTTTTTGAGGATGACACTCCCCCCACACCCTTCAGGGCAAGGGTTGTAAGATATGTCCTGGGGGCATATAAGGTTTTTTTTTATAGGAAGCGTTGTCGTAGAAACTTCAAAAAGGAATCATTCGATTGAAAATTGAAACGGCTAGTGCCCTTTTTAATAGTCGAAAGTGATTGGAGGGCAACTAATCCTCCTCTCACGCCCACCATTTCCCAAAACACATCCAATCAAAATTTTTAGATAGCAATTTTGTTCAAAGTAGTTGGCAGTTTTGAAAATTAGGTTTTTGAGGATGACAACCCCCTCCCCACCCTTAGGGCAAAGGTTTTAATTTATGGCCTGGGGGCATATAAGGTTTTTATTGAAAGCGTTGTCGTAGAAACTTCAAAAGGGCTCATTCGATTGTAAATCGAAAGGGCTAGTGCCTTTTTAATAGTTGAGAGTCATTGCAGAGCAACTAACGTCCCTCTCACGCCCACCATTTCCCGAAACACGTCCAATCAAAATTTTGAGATAGCCATTTTGTTTAACGTAGTTGAAAGTTCTCGAAATCAGATCTTTGAGGATGACCAACTCCCCCCCCCCCCCACATCCATCAGGGCAAGGGTTGTAGTTTATGCCCTGGGGGCAGATAAGGTATTTATAGAAAGCATTGTCGTAGAAACTCAAAAAGGGCTCATTCGATTTGAAATTGAAAGGGCTAGTACCCTTTTTAATAGTTGAAAGTGATTGGAAGGCTTGAAATTTTTATAGTAAAGATCGATGTGGATACAATGTATTATTATTATTATTATTTTTTTTTTACCAAGGCACTTCGTATCGAAGGAGTTGTCGTAGGAACTTCGAAAAGGGCTCATTCGATTGAAAATAGAAAGGGCTAATGTTCTTTTTGATAGTCGAAAGTGATTGGAGGGCAACTAATCCCCCTCCCACGCCCACCCTTTCATTTGCCCATTATGTTTAAATACTAAATGTTGCCTTAAGATTAAATCAAAATGCACTGTTTTAATGCTAGTTCCGAATAAGGCATCTCAGCAGTATCCCAAGAACGACTGAGGTATTATGTTAAAACTTTCGGGGCTACTTCTGCTCTTAAAATTTAACCAGATCAAAATAGCGTAAGTGTATCCAAGCTATCAAAGAAAGTAAAGAGATTTTTTTGCGAATGGTATCAAGTTTTCTATTTCAGGTCAGTAGTAAGGCCATAGATAATATGAACCCTACATTCAACCCTACAAGAATATGCTCAAAAGTGTACGCACTTTGAACCCTACGCCTGAGGCATGAATATGCGTGTAGTTTAACCGGTACATTGACTTACCAGGGTCAGTCACCTGTAACTTGATTAGTTGGTTTTTTTAAAAACTGGCAAAGTATAATGTACTCAAGCATGTTTTGAGAGTTTGATTACATGTCTTACCAGACGGGTTTCTAAGGTAACACCCATTTTTTTGGGGGTCAAACAGAGAGAGAGGGCGGCGGTTACTGCATATACGGTAACTTGATTAGCAGGTTTTTTTTTTTTAACTTGGCAACGTATAATGTACTCAAGCAAAAACCCTATAATTAGAATGGTTTTAAGTTGAAAATTGTGACGTAAAAATAACTCTATTTGCGAATTTTTTGCGAAAAGGTATTTGCGTAAAGGTTATTGCGTTGGTTAAGAAAGCGTAACGGGTAATTAAAGTATGAGGAATGGGATGCTATAATTAGATTGGTTTTAAGTTGAAAATTGCGACGTAAAAATTACTCTATTTGCGAATTTTTTGCGAAAAGGTATTTGCGTAAAGGTATTGCGTTGGTTAAGAATGCCTCACGGGTAATTAAAGAATGAGGAATGGGATGCTTGCATCAACAATACAAAGAATATGCTCAGATACTTAATAGATTTGACGCTACAAGAGACATTGGTAAAAGGTATTCAATAGCTTAATTGAAAAGTAACGATAGAATGACATTGTGACTTGACCTAGCTTTACCTCTCCGATGTTGTCTGTATAATACACAAGTAACGTTTGAAAAGTATTGTCAATTTAAAAAGAAATGGCTGAAAAGTGTTTTGAGGGAGAAGGGATTGCATGGAGGGTTGAGTTGCACGAGGGTTCAGTTAAAGGGGGTACAGTTACACGGGGGTCTAGTTAAATTGGGTTGAGTTGCACGAGGGTTCAGTAGCGAGAGCTGGGGGTTCAGTTGTACAGCTTTTCGGTTATACAGGGGTTCAGTTACATGGAGGGTTCAGTTGCACGAGGGTTCAGTTAAAGGGGGTATAGTTACACGGGGGTTTAGTTAAATTGGGTCGAGTTGCACGAGGGTTCAGTAGCACGAGGGTTCAGTAGCACGGGGATTCAGTTGTACAGGGTTTCGGTTATACAGGGGTTCAGTTACATGGAGGGTTCAGTTGCACGGGGGTTGAGTTAAATGGGGCTTGAGTTCCACGAGAGTAGTGCTTTGTCGTGGTTTAGCTTGTCACAGTTACATTCTCTTGATCTTTCAAAGTTCACTTTGATTTTATTTCATTGATTCTTTTTGTTTGCATGTCCGGGCTGGTGTTTGCAAGTCCAAGTTGGGTTTTCAGACCTACGTTTTTTAGATTTTCGTGGGTGTTTGGTTCCCAGGGTTTAGTATTTGAGAAGTTAACTTTAGTATTTCGTGATTTGACGTGCCTGAAATCATGAATTAGAATGGTTAATTAGCTGTTTGGGTTTTCACACCTAGTTTTTTAGATTTTCATGGATGTTAGGTTCCTGGGATTTATTATTTGAGAAGTTAACTTTAGTATTTCATAGTTTGACTTGCCTGAAATCATAAATTAGAATATTTAATTGGCTGTTTGGGGATTTTCAGACCTAGGTTTTTTAGATTTTCGTGTGTGTTTGACTCCTGGGGTTTATTATTTGAGAAGTTAACTTTAGTATTTTGTGGTTTTACGTGGCTGAAATCATGAATTAGAATAGTTAATTTAGCTGTTTGGGTTTTTAGATTTTCGTGGGCGTTAGGTTCCTGGGACTTATTATTTGAGAAGTTAAACTTTAGTATTTCGTATTTGACGTGCCTGAAATCATGAATTAGAATATTTAATTGGCTGTTTGGGGATTTTCAGACCCTAGGTTTTTAGGTTTTCGCGTGTGTTTGACTCCTGGGGTTTATTATTTGAGAAGTTAACTTTAGTATTTTATGGTTTTACGTGCCTGAAATCATGAATTAGAATAGTTAATTACATGTTTAGGGTTTTCAGACCTAGGTTTTTTAGATTTTCGTGGATGTTTGACTCCTGGGGTTTATTATTGAGAAGTTAACTTTAGTATTTCGTATTTGACGTGCCTGAAATCATGAATTAGAATATTTAATTGGCTGTTTGGGGATTTTCAGACCTAGGTTTTTTAGGTTTTCGTGGATGTTTTGCCAAAAAAAAAACTTAGTTGTACCCTCAACGCCTCGCTCTTTACGCTAAATTTTTTATTGTTTAAAAAATTAGAGTTGTGAGAAAGTCAAACTTTAACGTAAAGAGCGAGTCGTTGAGGAGGGGACAGCCCCTTTCATAAACGGAATAATTTCTATTCGTTTTAAGGTTTGACATCGTTCCTTACTTTCAGTTAAAAAAACTTGTTTTTTACTTAGGTAATAATGGAACATTTAGTATTTTTTCTACTGTAAGTGTTTTCTTAAGAAAATGGGCCCATCTGTAACAAATATAGCCTTAGCTAGTTAAAACTGCGCATAAATTCTTGATTTTTTGTCGTGTTACTTAGGTAATTATGGGACATTTAGTATTTTTTTTCTAATGTAAGTGTTTTCTTAAGAAAATGGCCCATCTTTAACAAATATAGTCTTAGCTAGTTAAAACTGCGCATAAATTCTTGATTTTTTGTCGTGTTACTTAGGTAATAATGGAACATTTAGTATTTTTCTAATGTAAGTGTTTTCTTAAGAAAATGGCCCATCTTTAACAAATATAGCCTTAGCTAGTTAAAACTGCGCATAAATTCTTGATTTTTGTGGTTTTACGTGCCTGAAATCATGAATTAGAATATTTAATTAGCTGTTTGGGTTTTTGGACATAGTTTTTTAGATGTTCATGGGTGTTAGGTTCCTGGAGGGTTTTATGACTCCTCCCCCCAATGAATTCAGATGGTTTTAGGACTCATCCCCCTAGCCATAACTCCATTCAACCTTGAGCGAAGATATAAAAGTTTGATGAAGTATTTTTCTACTTAACAACTACATTAATAACTTCCAAGATGATAGGACTGTATGACACAGAATTTATCTGTTACCGAGAGTTCAATGCTCCTCCCCGCAATGACTTCCAAGGGTTTTATGACTCCTCCACACAATGAATTCAGATGGTTTTAGGACTCATCCCCCTAGCCATAACTCCATTCAACCTTGAGCGAAGATATAAAAGTTTGATGAAGTATTTTTCTACTTAACAACTACATTAATAACTTCCAAGATGATAGGACTGTATGACACAGAATTTATCAGTTTGAAAAAAACATCTATGTGGTGTTATATTTGAATGTGCTTTTTTATTATTGTCTATGGAATTCGAAGAAATTGACTGTTATCATTGGATAGTGAACTATGACATGTTTGAGTATGATAAAAGCTTGTGCAGTACTACATTACGTTATATAAACAGACTGGGATTCTACGATAGAGTGATTACACCACTTAATAATGCTGGTCAGGAACTGAGAAATGTTCAGGAGGAAGTCAGTGAAATTTGCAGCTTTTTCGGGGTTGAAGCGCTCTACGTAAAGGGCAATGTACCTACAGATAAAGTTTTAATTCAAAAGTGTGACCCTAGGATTCCACTTTTCAATCTAGAAGAGTTTAAGTGTCCTAAATTTGAAGGGGGTTATCACCGTCTTGAAGACCCGGTTAGGTTCTTCGCACAGTGGATACCTAAGAACATACCTGATCGTGATAAATCCATAAGACACTGATAAAAAAACTATTCTATATCATGGGACCATCGTTTGTGGATGTTTAAGAGTGAACTCTAAGTACTATTTTTATGTAAATATTTGTTGTTGTGTTTTTTATTGTAAGCAAGTAACAAACTCTTTCCTGAAGTCACCTCTTGGATACACAATGCAGAAACTTCATTTAAGAAACTATGAAAAAATTGTAAGTAAGTAAGTAACAAATTCTTTCTTGAAGTCACCTCTTGGATACACAATACAGAAATTTCATTAAAGAAATTATGAAAAATTGTAAGTAAGTAGCAAATTCTTTCTTGAATTCACCTGCTGGATAAACAAAGACATTTCGTTCAAGAAATTATGACAAAATTCTAAGTAAGTAACAAACTCTTTATTGTTTATACGACTTAGATACACGATGTAGAAATTTAATTCAAGAAATTATGAAAAAAATTCTCAGTAAGTAACAATTCTTTCTTGAAGTCACTCTTGGATACACAATACGAAATTTCATTCAGGAAATTATGAAAATATTTGTAAGTAAGTAACAAACTCTTTATTGATTTCACCTTTTGGATATACAGTACAGATACTTCATTCAAGAAATTATGAAAAAATCGCAAGTAAGTAACAAACTCTTTATTGTTTTCACCTCTTGGATATACAATACGGAAATTTCATTCAATAAATTATGAAAAATTTGTAAGCAAGTAACAAACTCTTTCCTGAAGTCACCTCTTGGATACACAATGCAGAAACTTCATTAAGAAACTATGAAAAATTGTAAGTAAGTAACAAATTCTTTCTTGAAGTCACATCTTGGATACACAATACAGAAATTTCATTAAAGAAATTATGAAAAAAATTGTAACTAAGTAGCAAATTCTTTCTTGAATTCACCTGTTGGATAAACAAAAAGATATTTCGTTCAAGAAATTATGACAAAATTCTAAGTAAGTAACAAACTCTTTATTGTTTTCACGAGTTAGGTATACGATGTAGAAATTTAATTCAAGAAATTATGAAAAAAATCTCAGTAAGTAACAATTTCTTTCTTGAAGTCACCTCTTGGATACACAATACGGAAATTTCATTCAAGAAATTATGAAAATATTTGTAAGTAAGTAACAAACTCTTTATTGATTTCACCTCTTGGATATACAGTACAGATACTTCATTCAAGAAATTATGAAAAAAAATCGCAAGTAAGTAACTTTTTTCTCTTTATCACAAACAATTTTCACTTAGCTACACGATGTAGAAATTTAATTCAAGAAATTATGAAAAAATTCTCAGTAAGTAACAATTTCTTTCTTGAAGTCAACTCTTGGATACACAATACGGAAATTTCATTCAAGAAATTATGAAAATATTTGTAAGTAAGTAACAAACTCTTTATTGATTTCACCTCTTGAATATACAGTACAGATACTTCATTCAAGAAACGTGATTATACACGTTTTAAAACTACATGCTATTTGCATGCCTTTCCTTGGCACCTTTCCCAACGAGCGGGGATTCCCCACTGGTTCCTACACATTGCAAAAAAGGACACGGCACACAAACAGAATCATAGTGAGAGAGATAGTAGAGTGTAGAGTGGCGCGCCACTCTAAGTGAACCTAGATCAACCCAACTTTTTGGATATCTCTCTCACTATGATTTTGTTTGTGTGCCGTTGTCCTTTTTTGTAATGTGTAGGAACCAGTGGGGAATCCCCGCTCGTTTGGAAAGGTGCCCAGGAAAGGCATGTAATAGCATGTAGTTTCAAAACGTGTTTAATCACGTTTCTTGAATGAAGTATCTGTACTGTATATTCAAGAGGTGAAATCAATAAAGAGCCACTCTAAGTGAACCTAGATCAACCCAACTTTTTGGATATCTCTCTCACTATGATTCTGTTTGTGTGCCGTGTCCTTTTTTGCAATGTGTAGGAACCAGTGGGGAATCCCCGCTCGTTGGGAAGGTGCCAAGGAAAGGCATGCAAATAGCATGTAGTTTCAAAACGTGTTTAATCACGTTTCTTGAATGAAGTATCTGTCCTGTATATTCAAGAGGTGAAATCAACAAAGAGCTTGTTACTTACTTACAAATATTTTCATAATTTCTTGAATGAAATTTCCGTATTGTGTATCCAAGAGTTGACTTCAAGAAAGAAATTGTTACTTACTGAGAATTTTTTCATAATTTCTTGAATTAAATTTCTACATCGTGTAGCTAAGTGAAAATTGTTTGTGATAAAGAGAAGAAAAAAGTTACTTACTTGCGATTTTTTCATAATTTCTTGAATGAAGTACCTGTACTGTATATCCAATAGGTGAAATCAATAAAGAAGTTTGTTACTTACTTACAAATATTTTCATAATTTCTTGAATGAAATTTCCGTTATTGTGTATCTAAGAGTTGACTTCAAGAAAGAAATTGTTACTTACTGAGAATTTTTTCATATTTCTTGAATTAAATTTCTACATTGTATATCTAACTCGTGAAAAACAATAAAGAGTTTGTTACTTACTTAGAATTTTGTCATAATTTCTTGAACGAAATGTCTTTTTGTTTATCCAACAGGTGAATTCAAGAAAGAATTTGCTACTTAGTTACAATTTTTTCATAATTTCTTTAATGAAATTTCTGTATTGTGTATCCAAGAGGTGACTTCAAGAAAGAATTTGTTACTTACTTACAATTTTTTCATAGTTTCTTAAATGAAGTTTCTGCATTGTGTATCCAAGAGGTGACTTCAGGAAAGAGTTTGTTACTTGCTTACAATTTTTTCATAATTTCTTAAATGATATTTCCATATTGTGTATTGCGTATCCAAGAGGTGACTTCAGGAAAGAGTTTGTTACTTGCTTACAATTTTTTCATAATTTATTGAATGAAATTTCCGTATTGTACATCCAAGAGGTGAAAACAATAAAGAGTTTGTTACTTACTTGCGATTTTTCATAATTTCTTGAATGAAGTATCTGTACTGTATATCCAACAGGTGAAATCAATAAAGAGTTTGTTACTTACTTACAAATATTTTCATAATTTCTTGAATATTTCTTTCTTGAAGTCAACTCTTGGATACACAATACGGAAATTTCATTCAAGAAATTATGAAAATATTTGTAAGTAAGTAACAAGCTCTTTAGAGCGCTTCAACCCCGAAAAAGCTGCAAATTTCACTGACTTCCTCCTGAACATTTCTCAGTTCCTGACCAGCATTATTAAGTGGTGTAATCACTCTAAAACGTGTTTAATCACGTTTCTTGAATGAAGTATCTGTACTGTATATTCAAGAGGTGAAATCAATAAAGAGCTTGTTACTTACTTACAAATATTTTCATAATTTCTTGAATGAAATTTCTGTATTGTGTATCCAAGAGTTGACTTCAAGAAAGAAATTGTTACTTGCTGAGAATTTTTTCATAATTTCTTGAATTAAATTTCTACATCGTGTAGCTAAGTGAAAATTGTTTGTGATAAAGAGAAAAAAACAGATACTTACTTGCGATTTTTTCATAATTTCTTGAATGAAGTATCTGTACTGTATATCCAAGAGGTGAAATCAATAAAGAGTTTGTTACTTACTTACAAATATTTTCATAATTTCTTGAATGAAATTTCCGTATTGTGTATCCAAGAGTTGACTTCAAGAAAGAAATTGTTACTTATTGAGAATTTTTTCATAATTTCTTGAATTAAATTTCTACATCGTATATCTAACTCGTGAAAACAATAAAGAGTTTGTTACTTACTTAGAATTTTGTCATAATTTCTTGAACGAAAATGTCTTTTTGTTCATCTAACAGGTGAATTCAAGAAAGAATTTGCTACTTAGTTACAATTTTTTCATAATTTCTTTAATGAAATTTCTGTATTGTGTATCCAAGAGGTGACTTCAAGAAAGAATTTGTTACTAACTTACAATTTTTTCATAGTTTCTTAAATGAAGTTTCTGCATTGTGGTATCCAAGAGGTGACTCCAGGAAAGAGTTTGTTACTTGCTTACAATTTTTTTCATAATTTCTTAAATGATATTTCCATATTGTGTATTGCGTATCCAAGAGGTGACTTCAAGAAAGAGATTGTTACTTACTTACAATTTTTCATAATTTATTGAATGAAATTTCCGTATTGTATATCCAAGAGGTGAAAACAATAAAGAGTTTGTTACTTACTTGCGATTTTTTCATAATTTCTTGAATGAAGTATCTGTACTGTATATCCAAGAGGTGAAATCAAAAAAAGAGTTTGTTACTTACTTACAAATATTTTCATAATTTCCTGAATGAAATTTCCGTATTGTGTATCCAAGAGTTGACTTCAAGAAAGAAATTGTTACTTACTGAGAATTTTTTTCATAATTTCTTGAATTAAATTTCTACATCGTGTATCTAAGTCGTGTAAACAATAAAGAGTTTGTTACTTACTTAGAATTTTGTCATAATTTCTTGAACGAAATGTCTTTGTTTATCCAGCAGGTGAATTCAAGAAAGAATTTGCTACTTACTTACAATTTTTTCATAATTTCTTTAATGAAATTTCTGTATTGTGTATCCAAGAGGTGACTTCAAGAAAGAATTTGTTACTTACTTACTTACAATTTTTTCATAGTTTCTTAAATGAAGTTTCTGCCTTGTGTATCCAAGAGGTGACTTCAGGAAAGAGTTTGTTACTTGCTTACAATAGAACTATTCTAAAGAATAAAGACGGGTTAAGCTTAAAGATATTTATTGCTTAAACGTATTAACAGATTTTTTTTTTGAGAAAAAAAACACAACAACACAAATGTTTACATAAAAATAGTACTTAGAGTTCATTCTTAAACATCTAAAAACGATGGTCCCATGATATAGAATAGTTTTTTTTACCATGTCTTATGGATTTATCACGATCAGGTATGTCCTTAGGTGTCCACTGCGCGAAGAACCTAACCTTGTCTTCAGGACGGTGATAACCTCCTTCAAATTTAGGACACTTAACTCTTCTAGATTGAAAAGTGGAATCCTAGGGTCACACTTTTGAATTAAAACTTTATCTGTAGGTACATTGCCCTTTACGTAGAGCGCTTCAACCCCGAAAAAGGTGCAAATTTCACTGACTTCTTCCTGAACATTTCTCAGTTCCTGACCAGCATTATTAAGTGGTGTAATCACTCTATCGTAGAATCCCAGTCTGTTTATATGACGTAATGTAGTATTCCACAAGCTTTTAACATACTCAAACATGTTATAGTTCACTATACAATGATAACAGTCAATTTCTTCGAGTTCCATAGACAATAATAAAAATGCACATTCAAATATAACACCACAAGATGATTTTTCAAACTGATAAATTCTGTGTCATACAGTCCTATCATCTTGGAAGTTATTAATGTAGTTGTTAAGTAGAAAAATACTTATCAAACTTTTATATCTTCGCTCAAGGTTGCATGGAGTTTTGCTAGGGGGATGTGTCCTAAAACCATCTGAATTCATTGTGTGGAGGAGTCATAAAACCCTTGGAAGTCATTGCGGGGAGGAGTCATTGAACTCTCGGTAACTGATAAATTCTGTGTCATACAGTCCTATCATCTTGGAAGTTATTAATGTAGTTGTTAAGTAGAAAAATACTTCATCAAACTTTTATATCTTCGCTCAAGGTTGAATGGAGTTATGGCTAGGGGGATGAGTCCTAAAACCATCTGAATTCATTGGGGGGAGGAGTCATAAAACTCTCCAGGAACCAAACACCCATGAACATCTAAAAAACTATGTCTGAAAACCCAAACAGCTAATTAAATAATCTAATTCATGATTTCAGGCACGTAAAACCACAAAAATCAAGAATTTATGCGCAGTTTTAACTAGCTAAGGCTATATTTGTTAAAGATGGGCCATTTTCTTAAGAAAACACTTACATTAGAAAAAATACTAAATGTTCCATTATTACCTAAGTAACACGACAAAAAATCAAGAATTTATGCGCAGTTTTAACTAGCTAAGGCTATATTTGTTAAAGATGGGCCATTTTCTTAAGAAAACACTTACATTAGAAAAAAAATACTAAATGTCCCATTATTACCTAAGTAACACGACTAAAAATCAATAATTTATGCGCAGTTTTAACTAGCTAAGGCTATATTCGTTAAAGATGAGCATTTTCTTAAGAAAACACTTACATTAGAAAAAAAATACTAAATGTTCCATTATTACCTAAGTAACACGACAAAAATCAAGAATTTATGCGCAGTTTTAACTAGCTAAGGCTATATTTGTTACAGATGGGCCCATTTTCTTAAGAAAACACTTACATTAGAAAAAATACTAAATGTTCCGTTATTACCTAAGTAAAAAAACAAGTTTTTTTAACTGAAAGTAAGGAACGATGTCAAAACTTAAAACGAATAGAAATTATTCCGTTTATGAAAGGGGCTGTTCCCTCCTCAACGACTCGCTCTTTACGTTAAAGTTTGACTTTCTCACAACTCTAATTTTTTAAACAATAAAAAAATTTAGCGTAAAGAGCGAGACGTTGAGGGTACAACTATGTTTTTTTTGGCAAAACATCCACGAAAATCTAAAAAACCCAGGTCTGAAAATCCCCAAACAGCCAATTAAATATTCTAATTCATGATTTCAGGCACGTCAAATACGAAATACTAAAGTTAACTTCTCAAATAATAAACCCCAGGAGTCAAACATCCACGAAATCTAAAAAACCTAGGTCTCTAAACCCTAAACATGTAATTAACTATTCTAATTCATGATTTCAGGCACGTAAAACCATAAAATACTAAAGTTAACTTCTCAAATAATAAACCCCAGGAGTCAAACACACGCGAAAACCTAAAAAACCCAGGTCTGAAAATCCCCAAACAGCCAATTAAATATTCTAATTCATGATTTCAGGCACGTCAAATACGAAATACTAAAGTTAAATTCTCAAATAATAAGTCCCAGGAACCTAATGCCAAGAAAATCTAAAAACCCAAACAGCTAAATTAACTATTCTAATTCATGATTTCAGGCAGGTAAAACCACAAAATACTAAAGTTAACTTCTCAAATAATAAACCCCAGGAGTCAAACATCCCACGAAAATCTAAAAAAACCTAGGTCTCTAAACCCTAAACATGTAATTAACTATTCTAATTCATGATTTCAGGCACGTAAAACCATAAAATACTAAAGTTAACTTCTCAAATAATAAACCCCGGGAGTCAAACACACGCGAAAACCTAAAAAACCTAGGTCTGAAAATCCCCAAACAGCCAATTAAATATTCTAATTCATGATTTCAGGCACGTCAAATACGAAATACTAAAGTTAACTTCTCAAATAATAAGTCCCAGGAACCTAATGCCCACGAAAATCTAAAAACCCAAACAGCTAAATTAACTATTCTAATTCATGATTTCAGGCACGTAAAAACCACAAATACTAAAGTTAACTTCTCAAATAATAAACCCCAGGAGTCAAGCACACACGAAAATCTTAAAAACCTAGGTCTGAAAATCCCCAAACAGCCAATTAAATATTCTAATTTATGATTTCAGGCAATTCAAACTATGAAATACTAAAGTTAACTTCTCAAATAATAAATCCCAGGAACCTAACATCCATGAAATCTAAAAAACTAGGTCTGAAAACCCAAACAGCTAATTAACCATTCTAATTCATGATTTCAGGCACGTCAATCACGAAATACTAAAGTTAACTTCTCAAATACTAAACCCCGGGAACCAAACACCCACGAAAATCTAAAAAACGTAGGTCTGAAAACCCAACTTGGACTTGCAAACACCAGCCTGGACATGCAAACAAAAAGAATCAATGAAATAAAATCAAAGTGAACTTTGAAAGATCAAGAGAATGTAACTGTGACCAAGCTAAACCACGACAAAGCACTACTCTCGTGGAACTCAAGCCCCATTTAACTCAACCCCCGTGCAACTGAACCCTCCATGTAACTGAACCCCTGTATAACCGAAACCCTGTACAACTGAACCCCCGTGCTACTGAACCCTCGTGCTACTGAACCCTCGTGCAACTCGACCCAATTTAACTAAACCCCCGTGTGACTATACCCCCTTTAACTGAACCCTCGTGGCAACTGAACCCTCCATGTAACTGAACCCCTGTATAACCGAAACCCTGTACAACTGAATCCCCGTGCTACTGAACCCTCGTGCAACTCAACCCAATTTAACTAAACCCCACTGTAACTGTACCCCCTTTAACTGAACCCTCGTGCAACTCAACCCTCATGCAATCCCATCTCCCTCAAAACACTTGTCAGCCATTTCTTTTTAAATTGACAATACTTTTCAAACGTTACTTGTGTATTATACAGACCACATCGGAGAGGTAAAGCTAGGTCAAGTCACAATGTCATTCTATTGTTACTTTTCAATTAAGCTATTGAATACCTTTTACCAATGTCTCTTGTAGGCGTCAAATCTATTAAGTATCTGAGCATATTCTTTGTATTGTTGATGCAAGCATCCCATTCCTCATTCTTTAATTACCCGTGAGGCATTCTTAACCAACGCAATACCTTTACGCAAATACCTTTTCGCAAAAAATTCGCAAATAGAGTTATTTTTTACGTCACAATTTTCAACTTAAACCATTCTAATTATAGCATCCCATTCCTCATACTTTAATTACCCGTTACGCTTTCTTTAACCAACGCAATACCTTTACGAAAATACCTTTTCGCAAAAAATTCGCAAATAGAGTTATTTTTACGTCACAGTTTTCAACTTAAAACCATTCTAATTATAGGGTTTTTGCTTGAGTACATTATACGTTGCCAAGTTTTAAAAAAACCTGCTAATCAAGTTACCGTATATGCAGTAACCGCCGCATTCTCTCTCTGTTTGACCCCAAAAAAATGGGTGTTACCTTAGAAACCCGTCTGGTAAGACATGTAATCAAACTCTCAAAACATGCTTGAGTACATTATACTTTGCCAAGTTTTAAAAAAACCAACTAATCAAGTTACAGGTGACTGACCCTGGTAAGTCAATGTACCGGGTTAAACTACACGCATATTCATGCCTCAGGCGTAGGGTTCAAAGTGCGTACACTTTTGAGCATATTCTTGTAGGGTTGAATGTAGGGTTCATATTCCCTATGGCCTTACTACTCAGGTCAACTAAAGGAGGTATGAAACTAAATTAAACACTACTATTTGTGTCCAGATTTTTAAAAGGGTGTAAGTTGTTAAAAATTGCTGAAAATTTTTCTCCAGCATACAAATAGCAGGCCAAACTATAAAGTCTTAAAAAACGAAAAGATTTAAAGTATTATTTTCTTTTTCCCTGAAAAGACTATGTCAATATAAAACGAACAGAAATAAATTAAAATAACATTTTCCACAAAATAAGTTTTTCAAAGAAAAGTAAGGAACTCCGTTAAACCAAAAAGAGCAAAAATGAAATCAAATAAACTACCACAAATCAGCATCGATAAACAAATGAAACCCAAAATGAACAGAAATCAAACAGTTCGTGCTAACGAACTGTAAGTAAGGAGCGACCCGGCTCAATGGTAACCGAAACTCTAGAAAACGGGTTTTTGATACCAATAGATATATCAAAAGAATCAGATTTCAATGCTGATTTCAAATATATAACTTTCATCTAGTTTAGTGCTACCCATCAAAAGCTACGCGCCTGAGAAAATTTGGCTGATTTTCAAAAAAAGGGGGAAAGACCCCCAAAAGTTATAGAACCTTAATGAAAATCACACCATCATATTCAGCGTATCAGAGAACCCTACTGTAGAGGTTTCAAGCTCCTATCTACAAAAATGTGGAATTTTACATTTTTTTGCCAGAAGAAAGATCACGGATGCGTGTTTATTTGTTTGTTTGTTTGTTTTTTTTTTCCCCAGGGGTAATCGTATCGACCCAGTGGTCCTAGAATATCGTGGGAGGGCTCATTGGAACGGAAATTAAAAGTTCTAGTGCCCTTTTTAAGTGACCAAAAAAGATGGAGGGCAACTAGGCCCCCTCCCACGCTTATTTTTTTCCCAAAGTCACCCGATCAAAATTTTGAGATAGCCATTTTGTTCAGCATGGTCGAAAATATGATAAATATGTCTTTTAGGATGACTTAATCCCCCGAAGTTCCCAGAAGGAGGGCTAAAAGTTATGAACTTTACCCAATGTTAACATATAGTATTGGTTATTGGGAAGTATACAGAAGTTTTCAGTAGTTTTTTTTTTCTGGTAGTGGGAGGGAAGGGTGGGTCGGGGGTTATGTTGGAGGATCTGTTCATGAAGGAAGTTTTCACGGGGGAAGGAAAATTGCCATGAAGGGGGCGCCAGACTTGCCAGCATTATTTATTGGTTATTGGGAAGTATACAACCATTTTCAGGAAGGATTTTTTCTGGAGGGGGGGGGCTAGAGGAGGGGGTTACTCTGAAGAATATTTCCGTGGAGGATGTTTCTTTGGGGTAAGGGACATTTTATGAAGGGGGCGCCGGATTTCCAAGCATTATTTAAAAAACGATCACAAATTAAATAAAAAAAATCAAGTTTTTTCAACTGAAATGTAAGAAGGAATATTAGAACTTAAAACGAACAGAAATTATAACATAAGTGAGGGGTTCTCCCCCAAGTCAATACCTCGCTCTTTACGCTACAGTTTTTTTTTAGTGCTTTCAAAAGAGCTATCTATTCTAATTAAACGGCCTTTGTGATTCAGGGGTTTGTGAATCAAAACTTTTTTTTTAAATTTTAAACGTAAAGAGCGTGGTATTGACTAAGGGGAGAACCCCATCATATACGTAATAACATATACGTAACAAAAAAAAAACAATAAAAAAACAAGCGATACGGCTCAATAGTAATCGAAACTTTTAAAAACGGAATTTTGATGTCAATAAATGTATCAAAAGAATGTGTTTATAATGCTGGTTCTAAATATATAAATTTATTAAGTTTAGTATTACTCATCAAAAGCTACGAACCTGAGAAAATTTACTCGGCTTTTTAAAGAGGGG
The DNA here is from genome assembly GCA_027921565.1 of Artemia sinica. Taxonomy (NCBI): domain Eukaryota; kingdom Metazoa; phylum Arthropoda; class Branchiopoda; order Anostraca; family Artemiidae; genus Artemia; species Artemia sinica. Next base: position 7,715,260 of record CM051257.1, on the reverse strand, counting down.
GGAAATATGCTTGGGAAATCCGGGCGCCCCCTTCATAGAAATGTCCCTTACCCCAAAGAAACATCCTCCACGGAAATATTCTCCAGATTAACCCCCTCGTCTAGCCCCCCCCCTCCAGAAAAATCCTTCCTGAAAATGGTTGTATACTTCCCAATAACCAATAAATAATGCTGGCAAGTCCGGCGCCCCCTTCATGGCAATTTCCCTTCCCCATGAAAACTTCCTTCATGAACAGATCCTCCAACATAACCACCGACCCACCACTTCCCTCCCACTACCAGAAAAAAAACCTCCTGAAAACTTCTGTATACTTCCAATAACCAATACTATATGTTAACATTGGGTAAAGTTCATAACTTTTAGCCCTCCCTCTGGGAACTTCGGGGGATTAAGTCATCCTAAAAGACTATTTATCATATTTTCGACCATGCTGAACAAAATGGCTATCTCAAAATTTTGATCGGGTGACTTTGGAAAAAAATAAGCGTGGGAGGGGCCTAGTCGCCCTCCATTTTTTTTGGTCACTTAAAAAGGGCACTAGAACTTGTAATTTCCGTTCCAATGAGCCCTCCCACGATATTCTAGGACCACTGGGTCGATATGATCACCCCTGGGAAAAAAAAAAAAAAAAACAAACAAACAAACAAATAAACACGCATCCGTGATCCTTCTTCTGGCAAAAAATGTAAAATTCCACATTTTTCTAGATAGGAGCTTGAAACCTCTACAGTAGGGTTCTCTGATACGCTGAATATGATGGTGTGATTTTCATTAAGGTTCTATAACTTTTAGGGGGTCTTTCCCCCTTTTTTTGAAAATCAGCCAAATTTTCTCAGGCGCGTAACTTTTGATGGGTAGCACTAAACTTGATGAAAGTTATATATTTGAAATCAGCATTGAAATCTGATTCTTTTGATATATCTATTGGTATCAAAAACCCGTTTTCTAGAGTTTCGGTTACATTTTTTCAAACCATGAACTGTTTGAAAAAATGAATGTGCATTGTCAGTTTAATATACAATTACTGATATTTAATAATCAAAATGTTAGTATTATTTGATTTATTAAAGTTATAAAAGTAAAAACATTTATATTTATATTCTTTGAGAAACTTATTTTGTGGAAAAAGTTTTTTTTTAATTAATCACAATAAATAACCGAGTCAAACTCGAAACGAGCAGAAATTAACATGAGTAGGGCTCACAATCCCAATGCATTCTCAAGACCAGAAGATAATTTGTCATTTACTAAAATTAATTTAATTTTTTTCCAAAAGACAAGTTTTTCAAAGAAAAGTCAAGAGCTCCACTAAGCCAAGAATGAGCAGAAATAAAGTCATATAATCTTCTAAGCGAAAAACTACCACAAGTCACTAACAATACATAAATGAAACTCAAAACGAACAGATATTACAATAAATAGCCGAGTCAGACTTAAAACGAGCAAAAATTAACATGAGTAGGGCTGATGCCTTATTAAGACCAGAACATAATTAGCGCTTTAATAAAAAAAAAAAAAAATCACCGTGGATTGTCAGTTTATTTGTTTATATTATACACATAACCTGATATTTATTCCTTAAAATTTTGATAATCTTTATTTGTGAAAGTAAGAAAAGTGAAAACATTTGAAACGTATTTGTTTTCAGTAAAGCGCAAATTATGTTGTGGTCTTGAGAAGGCATGGGGGTTATCAGCCGTACTCACGTTAATTTTTGCTCGTTTTAAGTTTGACTCAGCTATTTATTGTAATTTCTGTTCGTTTTGAGTTTTATTTATTTATTGATAATGATTTGTGGTATATTTACTCTTAAAATATTATTTGACTTTATTTCTGCTCATTCTTGGCTTAATGAAGCTCTTTACTTTTCTTTGAAAACTTTTTTTGTGTTGATAAAGTTTTTAAATTAATTTTTGTTCGTTTTTTATTGACATAGTCTTTTTCATGGAAAAAATAATATTTCACATCTTTTCAGTTTTTTTTTCTATAAGAATCCATAGTATTGGTTGATATTTGTATGATGAGAAACCTTTTCAGCAATGTTTAATCCTGATATAAACAGTATTTTTTAATTTAATTTCTAACTTCTGAAGTTGACCTGAAAAATTCCCAAAATATTTTATCTATGCTCTTTGACAACCTGGATACACTTACATGCTTTTTATTTATCTATATGTAAGAGCAGAAGTAGTAATAGTAGTTTCCCGAAAAGTTTCAACTTCTCCCGTAGAGCAAAAGGGCAAATGCTGGCTTGATCCCGACTTTCAGTACGAGTACGGACTGCGAAAGCACGGCCTATCGATCCTTTTGGCTTTAAGAGTTTTGAATGTAGGTAAGGGAAATCGGCAAATTGGATCCTTAACTTTGGGATAAGGATTGGCTCTAAAGGTTGAGGGTGTCGGGCTTGGAGCAAGATGCGACTGACTACCGAGCTGGGCTTGGGTGCTCGCAAGGGTGCTCGAATACCCACAGTCGTTCTCGGTATATTGCTGAGGTGTCTAATTGGCAACCATAAACACAATGCCTTTGATTTATTTTAAAGCAACATTTAGTTTTAAAGTATAATGGGCCAATTGCACAATTTTGTGTGTGTGTGTGGGGGGGGGGGGTTGACATGTCTAGTATCTTTGAAGACATAGTTGATAGAATGTTATTCTATGCTGAGCAAAATGGATGTCTCAAAATATTGACTGGATGCGTTTGGAAAATGAATGGGTTTGAGAGAAGGGCCGCTTGCCCTCCATTCTCTTTTTACTCTTAAAACTGGCAACAGAATTTTTAATGTTGAATCGAATTAGCTCCTTTAAAAGATTCAATGACATTCCTAGCTATTAGAGAGTAGTGCTAGTAGTAATAACCCTGATACTCCACCCTCAAGCCAAGGGCGCCGGCAGAAAATTTTCCAGGGGAGCCAGACGCCAAAATAGCAGTGGTGGTTGGGTGACACTTAAGGCGGTTTAGGAGCACCAAACTACGACTTTACCCAGAGGACTAATTTGCATTAATTTCAGATCCTGAGAAGCTAATTGATTTAAAAGTATCAATAACTATATTTTATGCTTCCCAGTTGCAAAAAAAAGTAATGCCACACGGTGGCAGCACTGAATTCAACCAAGTTGATTCGCTTTACTTGTAATGAAAACAGGCTATGTTTGGTGATCTGTAATTGCGTATCAGCTATAACGAGGGAGGATGAGTCATTGTTTAGGTGGGGACAGGGTAGATTCCTAGAAAGGTACATTTTAATGGACAAACTGCTTACTCTTCGTGAGGCTTCAGATAAACGTTGAAAGAGGAAGGGGGAGTAGGGATTAATCAGAATGTTTTTCTATACAGCTAATATGTTACATTCCCATATCTACCAGCACAGAGGTGGAAAAGGCAAGGCAGGTCATCATCAGCCCCGCCAGTAAATTACTTTGGGGTGGCAAATACTGCTAGGAACTTAGTTTTCAGCAATTTTAAATGGTAATATTTTTCTTTTTCTATTTATACGACGTACTTCAGTGTATTTAAAAAAAATTAATGTATTTATCGATAAGAAAATCCTATTGTAGAGGTTGTGATGGCTTCAGTTTGGTAGAAGGTTAAAAGTCTGATTGAATTTCCATCGATACAAACAATAATACTCCTTTTCATCGAACTAAAATTCTTTAGTAGTAATATTAACAAGGACTTTTCACCAAAATTATTATTCATCGCCAATTTTTCAAATATATTCAAATTTTTATCCAAATTAAAATTACAAATGTAAACTTAGGACTGTGCTAATCAACGTATAATTATGGATTTACACATTTTAAAAGCAATTGACCAGGGATTTAAGGAATCGGTACCTCAAACTATATCTTGGTGGGGCCTGGATATGATTCGGAAAGCAATCAAATGTTAAAAAAGAGCTTTCCAACTGAAATCAAGGAAAAGATTTGAAACCTATTTGAACAGATTATTTTTTTTATGAAGTGGCTGTCTCCTCCTTAGCTCCTTACTCTTTACTGTGAAGTTTGGCTTTTTTCTAAGTTTTAAAAGAAAATTTGCAATTGGAAAAGAAAAATTTTCAAAGCACAAATAACTTTTTTAATGAGCAAGGTGTTGAGAAGGAGGCAGTCCCCCTTATATACAGAGTAATTTATATTTATTTTAAGTTTTAAACTTGCTTCTTGTTTTAGTTGAAAACCTTTTCTATTTGTTTAATTACATTTCGTGAAACTGTAAAGTTTTATGAATACAATAATTTTGGTAACTTATAAAAAACGGTCAATATTTCAATGATGTCTGTTTGAATTTTGATGGATAATTAAGCAGTCGTCATTTTTCTCCAGGGGTGGTCGTATAGACCCAGGAGGCCTAGAGCGTCGGAAGAGGGCTCATTCTAACGGAAATGAAAAGTTCTAGTGTTTTTTTTTTATGTGACCAAAAAAGTGGAGGGCAGCTAGGCCCCCTCCCATGCCACTTTTTCCCCAAAATCGTCCGATCAAACTTAGAGATAGCTTTTCTGTTCAGCATAGTTGCAAGGCCCAATATCTTTGTCTTGGAGATAAAATGACCCATACAGCTCCTGGGGAAAGGTTATAAAATTCGTCCATTGTTTTATTTGTATGGAAGTATACATACATTTTTCGGGTAGGGAGGGGAGGACGAATTTTCTGCCGGGAGAATTTTCAATGGAAATGGTAGTTTCCAGGGGATGAAATTTTCAGAGGATATTTTTTGCTGGGCGAATTTGCCAGAATTCATATACGAAATTTCTGTATATGTCTTGCTTTCTCTTTACCGATTGAATTTTGCGCATGGAGATGTTAAGGGTAATTGTCCGGGATAAATTTTCGCTAGGATTGAATTGTCCAGAAAATATTTCTATGGGAAGAGGGGTTTTTCCGTGGAGGTGTAGCCAGGTATACTGGCGTTATTTAAAAAATAATCAGAAAAAAAGAAGTTTTTTCAACTGAAAGTAAGGAGGAACATTAAAACTTAAAACGAACAGAAAATTTTTTAACAATATCGACAGTTTTGAACTTGGTTATCAAATACCAAAATATTTATTGCCTTTAGACTCAGTGTTTATAAAAAGTAACGCATTATCAAAGTAGTTTGTTCAAAGTAAACATTAAAACTAAGATTAAGAAAATCAAATACAAATTTTGATTCAATATTTTTCATTTAATTTTGGATACCAAAGGCCAATATATTTTGACACCTTTATACTTCATAACTGTACAAAACTAAATCTTTTTCCAAGTGACAACTAGGTAAATACAATCACTCCTGGAAAACAAATGATAATAAAACACAAAAAACGTATCCGTTCAGAGGGAAAACACAGAAATTCCCAGCATTCCTTTCAGGGGAAACATTTCTGATTATAGTGGCTTCATATATCCGCTCATGGGTGCTCTTGCAATGCAAGCAAAAGTTGTCGGCATATTCTTACCGAAATTGCCCCTTATTAAATGGTTTTTCTTGTGTTTTCTATAATTATACGAACTTTCTTGTGTTCTAATGACTGTACTAATTACTAATAAACAAATACATATTTAGGATCACCATAAAAAGCTGATTCTTTGACTGAATGTTATCAATATTTAGGCTCTTATACTTTCCTTATTGACAAGGATCGTTATTTACTGGCCATTCATTACTATGAAGATTCGATCTTTTTTTGCTCCAATAAAAATCATATAGAAAAATTTGTTTGTGGAAAACTGGTTAAGGGTTACTCAGTCACAAATTTGAACTTATATTTCCCTTATTATGGGTCAAGATCTATTGCCAGGCAGCCAAAAAGGGGACAACAAGCATTTTATCCTTGGTTTTTCCCTATTCTGCTCTCTTTCCTTTGGTTTCCTTATAGTTACATTATGGTCCCGAATTTCCAGGGGGTCATGGTCCCCTCTGCCCCCTTGCGCGGTGCCCCACGCCTCAAGTGTAACCAAAGGGTTAATAAATTCTCAAGAAACAGGAATTTTACCTACTTACAGAGATGTGTTAGAATTATGCCAGAATATGATTAGCCATTGGCAGAAATTATTGACAGATTGAGCTAGTGTCATGCTTTCTTAACCCTTTCATCTATGAATTTGTAATTGTTTATTTACACTTAAAAGCTAGAATTAAGGTAGCAGCATCGAAGAATGATAATCAAGTCATGACAATTATATAAATCAATTTTTTGTCTTTTGAAAAGTATTGTTTAATATTATGGATATGCATAATGTTGGAATTGATAGTCATATATAATTTAGTATTGATACGACACCCCACCCCTTGGACATTCATATCACAACCACCAAGGACCCCAAACTCCAAGGGCCCTAATGCCCCTCCCCCAACCTTTTGGCCCTTCCCTCTTTTTTATACTTTTTTTTAACAAATTTTTCTTTGAACTTTTTTGAACTTTTATTTTTCATTTTATATTTTTTTAACATAGAATTTTAACATCGAAATACGAAATGAGAATGATATAGATATGTTAGTCGTGATTTTTACTATTAGAAAAATAATGTTTGTAGTAACACCTTTCTTTTTTGTTGACTTAGATTTTTTGGACAAAATTTTTATTAATGCGTCTGTACCAGTGGTACTCTATAGCTGCTCATCGAAACTACATAGTTTATTCTATATTTTCAATAAGTATTTTTGTACATTGGAAAGATAAACACTTGCATATTATTTCAAAAATAGTGAAGATGGAATATTCGAAGACCGTTTGTGCACATGATAAAGTAATCGTTGCGTTGAATCCTGACAAAAAAAATATTTGAACTATGAAACAAGTACTAGTGGAGATCTCATTGGAAATGTATGTTTGCGTTGTCATGACAGTGGGAGATCAAAGTCCTTTGGACTACCGAAACCATTCACACATTGCTGATGGTAATGTGCGAGAGTGGGTTATCCAAAGATGATATAACTCAAATAGATGCCAACATAAAATAATAGTTGATGAAGAGGAGGCAATTTCTAGATATGGTTCTGGTAGCACGCTACCCGTTGATAGATCCTATTGTCATCTTTCCGGTATTAGTATTCAAATGAATGCCAATGGAAAAAGAAAGGCCAACTGCTGCACTAATAGCATAAACCATATCTTTGTCTACGTGCCAGACTGTTACCTGTGTAAAAACAATGTGATAATAGACTGTGATATCGCAGGTAAAATAAAAGGGCATTGAAATACAATATCACTAATGAATTTAAAGATAAATTGATGGAAAATAAAGCGTATGTCAACATTATTGCTACCATTGATCATATACCAACAGATATAATCAATAAATCTAATCATAGGCAGCGCGCTAGCGCTGCCTAAGTAAAGAACGATGTGGGCACAATGTTTTTTTTCTCCATACCCGGGCACTTCGTATCGAAGGAGTTGTCGTAGAAACTTCGAAAAGGGCTCATTCGATTGGAAATTGGAGTGTCTAGTGTTCTTTTTAATAGTCGAAAGTGGTTGGAGGGCAACTATCCCCCCCACGCCCATCATTCCCCCAAACACATCCAATTAAAATTTTGAGATAGCCATTTTGTTCAGCGTAGTTGATTTCCAGATAGAAAAAATGTTTTTGAGGAGAAAACTCCCCCAGAACCCTCGGGAAAAGGGTTTTAAGTTATGCCCTGAGGGCATATAAGAACGATGTTGGCACAATGTCCTATTTATTATTTTTTTCCTTTGAAGCAGGGCACTACATATGGAAGGGATTGTCGTAGAAACTTCAAAGGGGCTCGTTCAATTTGAAATTGAGAGTTCTAGGACCCTTTTTAATAGTAGAAAGTGATTGGAGAGCAACTAGCCCCCCCCCCACGCCCATCGTCACCCAAAACATCTAATCAAAATTTTGAGATAGCCATTTTGTTCAGCGTAAATGATTTCCAGATAGAAAATATATTTTTGAGGAGGACACTCCCCTACAACCCTCAGGGAAAGGGTATTAAGTTATGCCCTGGGGGCATATAAGGTTTTTATAAAAGGTGTTGTCGTAGAAACTTCAAAACAGGCTCATTCAATTGGAAATTCGAAGGACCAGTACCATTTTTAATAGTCGAAAGTGATTGGAGGGCAATTAGCCCTCCCCACCACGCCCATCATTCCCCCAAACACATCCAATCAAAATTTTGAGACAACGATTCTGTTCAGCGTAGTTAATTTCCACATAGAAAATATGTTTTTGAGGAGGACACTCCCGCACAACCCTCGGCAAGGGTTTTAAGTTATGCCCTGGGGACATATAAGGTTTTTATAGAAGGCGTTGTTGTAGAAACTTCAAGAAAGGCTCATTCTATTGGAAATTCAAAGGGCTAGTGCCCTTCTTAATAGTCCTAAGTGACTGGAGGGCAACTAGCCCCCTCCCTACGCCCATCATTCCACCAAACACTTCCAATAAAAATTTTGAGATAGCCATTTTGTTCAGCGTAATTGATTTCCAAATAGAAAATATGTTTTTGAGGAAGACACTCCCCCACAGCCCTCAATGCAAGGGTTTTAAGTTATGCCCTGGGGCAGGGGCGTCGTTTGGGGGTGGCAAAGGGGGGGCAGTGGCCCCCCAATACTGTGGAGAAAAAATATTACACATCCGAAACCCTTTGACTCTCCAGATATGGACCCTTCTCGCCCCACCAATAAAAATGCTGGAGAATCGCACCTGCCCTGGGGGCATGTAAGGTTTTTAACGAAAGCGTTTTCGTAGAAACTTCAAAAAAGCTCATGCTATTGGAAATTTGAAGGACTAGTGCCCTTTTTAATTGTCGAAAGTGATTAGAGGGCAGCCCCCTCCCCCTTGCCCATCATTCCCCCAAACACATACAATCAACATTTTTAGATAATCATTTTGTTCAGCGTAGTTGATTTCCAGATAGAAAATATTTTTGAGGAGGATACTCCCCCACAACCCTCAGGGCAATGGTTTTAAGCTATGTCCTGAGGGCATATAAGGTTTTTATAAAAGGTGGTGTCGTAGAAACTTCAAAATAGGCTCATATGATTGTTCGCATTGATTGTTTATTTAATCTCTATTCGTTTTAAGTTTCATTTATACTTTAATAGCAAAATATTTGTTTTCGTTTTAAGCTTAATTTTCATATTCAATCTAAGCATTACTCGCTTTAAGATCTAGTTATTCATTTATATTATTACTTGTTGTAGATGTATGTTTTTGCTATCATTGTTTATTTAATTTCTGTTCGTTTTGGGTTTCATTTATTCTTTAATAGTAATTTCTGGTTGTTTTGAGTTTGAATTTTAACAGGTATTTGTATCCCTGAGCTTAAGTTTAAAATGGCCTTTACTTTTCTTTGAAAAAATGATTTTTCGAAAAGTTTTTTTTAGATTAATTGTTGTTCGTTTTTGATTGCAAAAATTTTCAAGTTTTTATGGCATAGGGGGGGGGTGCTTACTGTCCAATTATTCTTGATTTTAAAAAACGGATCTAGAACTTTCAATTTAAATCGAATGGGGCTTTTTTCAAAGTCTATACGATTACCTCTTTGATAAAAACCTTATATATGAGCAATAGACAGCTTGCATACCTTGTGGACAGTGATTGACAACAATGAATGGATTGAAAAAATAGCTCCAATAAGGGGGTTTAGACCATTTCATTTGCTGACACAAAGGGATAACGACTGTTTGGAATTGACCTTAATAGGAATTTGTGTGCCAAAGCAATTTTGCATCTATCACAGAGTATGCATTTTAACCTTATATTTGGATAATAGAATTTGACCTACTCCTTTACATATTTCCTCATTTTATTTCAAAGAACATAGTATTTCGAATAAAATATTTAGTATTTTGAAAGAGCATTTGCTTATTTAATGTAACGATACAATTTGATCAACACCATTGCATATTTCCTCATTTTATTTCAAACAAAATAGTATTTCGAATAAAATATTTGATATTTTGAACAATGCATTTGCTCGTTTCATGAAACAATACATTTTTTAGCAATATTATTGCATATTTCCTTTTTTAATGCATTTTTTATTGTATATTTCCTCATTTTATTTCAAGGATCATAGTATTTCTAATAAAATATTTGGTATTTTGATATCTGTTTATTTCATGAAACAATACAATTTGAGCAACACCTTTGCGTATATCCTATTTTTTTTTAAAGCAACATAGTATTTCAGATAAAATATTTAGTATTTTCAACAAAAAATTGCTTATTTTAGGAAACAATGCAATTTGAGCAATACCATTGCATATTTCCTCATTTTATTTCAAGCAAAATAGTATTTCGAATAAAATATTTGGTATTTTGAACAAAAAATTGCTTATTTTAGGAAACAATGCAAGTTGAGCAATACCATTGCATATTTCCTCATTTTATTTCAAGCAACATAGTATTTCGAATAAAATATTTGGTATTTTAAATTAAACGTTTGCTTACTTAATGAAACAATACAATTCGAGCAACAGCATTGCATATTTTCTCCTTTCATTTCAAGCAACAAAGTATTTCGAAAAAATATTTAGTATTTTGAATCTCTTTATTTTATTAACCAAGAGCAACACCATTGTATATTTCATTATTTTTTTTCAACCAAAATAGTATTTCGAATAAAATATTTGCTATTTTGAATAAAGCATTTGCTTATTTAATGTAACAATATAATTTGATCAACACCATTGCATATTACATCATTTCATTTGAAGCAACATAGCATTCTGAATAAAATATTTGATATTATGAATAAACCATGCTTATTTCTTGCCACAATACAATTTGAGCAACACCTGTGCATATTTCCTCTTTTTATTTCAAGCAATATAGAATTTTGAATAAAATATTTGATATTTTGAATAAAGTATTTGCCTTTTTTTGTGAAACAATACAATTTGAGCAACACCATTGCATATTTCATCATTTCATTTGAAGCAACATAGCATTCTGAATAAAATATTTGATATTATGAATAAACCATGCTTATTTCTTGCCACAATACAATTTGAGCAACACCTCTGTATATTTCCTCATTTTATTTCAAGGAATATAGCATTTTGAATAAAATATTTGATATTTTGAATAAAGTATTTGCCTTTTTTTGTGAAACAATACAATTTGAGCAACACCATTGCATATTTCCTCACTTTATTTGAAGCAACATAGTATTTCGAATAATAAGATTGGTAATTTGAAAAAAGCATCTGGTTATTTCATGAAACAATACAATTTATTTTATTAAAGCAGCATATTATTTTATTTTAAGAAAAATAGTATTTTGAATAAAATATTTTGTATTTCGAGTAAAGTATTTGCTTATTTCATGAAACAATTCAATTTGACCAATACCATTGCATATTTCATCCTTTTTTTCAAGTAAAATAGTATTTGGAATAAAATATTTGATATTTTAAATAAAGCACTAGTATTTCGAATAAAATATCTACACCCGGCTAGTTGCAGCCAACCTAAATCCCCACTTTTTCAGATTAATTCATTTACCTTAGGTTCATTTAGGTTCACTTAACGTGGCAACATCTCTGGCAAGATTTCTGTAACATGTCCTTTGACATCACTACATGCCCTGGCTCGATTCTCACCCTAGCAAGATTCTCAGATGTTTCAGTATGATTAATTGGAATATGGTCAGGATAAAAGACAAATAGAAATTATAGGGAAATTAACATAAAATTTCTACAACATCCATAGGAAATTTAATATGGGATTTTAAACTGGTCAATATGAAAAGTAGCATGGGGTTTTAAACGCAGACCTGTTTCCTGCTGGTAGATTTCCCACCCCTGGCAAGATTGCCAGAATTCTAGTATTTTTTATATGATTAATCGGAGTATGGTCAGGATAATGCACAAGTGGTAATAATAAGAAATTAGCATGGGATCTTAAAAGGTCAGATAAGTGGAGCTATCAGCCCTTCAAGCCATCACACCTGTGCAATTTGGTCACCAGTCCTATTAAAGGGAACACAGTTGGCAAGAGTCCCACGACACACCCCTCTGGACCCCAATGATATCTTATGACTCACCCCCTCTTATACGGTCTTGATATAACTTTATGTAACCTTGACATGATTGCGCAACCATCACTGTCACGTAATACTTTTTACGTTTTTTTTCGCGCAAAACGTTCAAAACATTTTTTTTCTTTCTTTTAACTTAATGACGGCGCACACTTTATGTAAGATCATCCCGCAGTTTTATCTAATAACGGCAAGCATCACTGTCGCTTATTATCTTTTTTGGCTTTTTTCACCCGATACGTTCAAATGGTTTCTTTTTTTAATTCTTTAGTTCTTTGTCCTCGCTAGGACTAGAAAGGTCAATTCCTTTCAAATGGAACAGCGCTCCAAGCAAGAAAACTAACAAGCCATTCCCAATATTCTGTTCTACTTAATACTTTCCCTTGACGTCGCATTAGACACCTCTGTCAATTCCACGATACACCGGGCAGGATTCCGAACGTAACCCTTGTTTTTCCGTGCACCTGCGAGAATTGGCTTGAAAACGGGGAATATTTATTTTAAGCGACAATTGCGCTAAATTTATTTCTATCAATAAAAACGGAAGGGGTGCTTAGATTATATAAACTTCTTCCTCGTGCTAAACAATAAATCTTAAAAACACAGACTTTGTAAATAAAAGTTTTATTATTTCCAAAAAGTTTACAAACATATTAAAAACACGACAAAACCGTTAAAAACACGACAAACAAAAAATGAAACTTAAAAAAAGGCTTATCGTAATATATGCAATAAGAACTGTGCATTATATAAAGGTGGTGGGGTCCTAGCAAGCATTACCAGGGGATATGGCTGATTTTAGATACAAATTTAAGCCCTATTAAGAACTTTTAACGACAATCCATCGTTTCTTTGAGTGGGGTGTTAGATATCGGACTATCGTGACAATACGCCCAACCCTCCCCAAAACAATAATTTTCGGAGGGAAAGGTGGATATTGGATACAAATTTGAGCCATATTAAGAGCTTTTAAGGAACATACCCGTTTTCTTTGAGCTAAACTTATGAATATTTCACAATATCCTGACAATACGCCCACCCTTCGCCATAGCAATAGTTTGCAAAGGGCGCATTGATATTAGAGTTAAATTTATGCTATATTAAGAGCTTTTTAACGCAATTGCATCGTTTCTTAGATTGGGATGTTAAACTTCACTCCCCCTCTCCCGAAAAATTCTTTTAACACATCCCACCTTATTTTTAAGCTCTAGAGTGTGCTAGTCCAAAGCAATACATGCCACCCTGGCAAACTATGGATAGCCTACGGTACCCTCTGGCTTTCTTATTATTCCAAAGGCATTTACAGATATTTTCATAATAAAAATATGTTTTAAATCCATTGATTTATGTTTTAGCAATCCATCCTCAACATGATGCCCCCATGGCAATACACGCCACACTATCAAACAATTACTGCTCTGTGGCATCCTTTGACACCCCCTTCGTTATTCCAAAGACATTTTTCAGACATTTCTTTAACAAATTATGCTTCAATCTAATGATTAAATTTTTTTTGTTTCAGACCAAGCCATTCATGATGCTCCACAAAACATTTTACACCATCACAGTTTTACGTGCCTGCCCCTTTTGGCATCCACGTCGAATCACCCACTCAATCCCGACTCTCTAGGGATATTTTCAAGTTTTCCACCGAAAATAAGCTCATAAATTTAATTAAACACTGTTTTTTTTATTTTTGAACAGCGGGAACTCGACATTTCATTGCTAGAATGTGTTACTCCAAGCAATTGACGCTACAGTGCCACACTGTTACTTCTCTATGGCACCCTTTGACACCACATTCATCATTCCTATGACATTATTCAGACATTTCTTGTTAAAAATTATGCCTCAATCCGGTGATTCAAGTTTTACCACCCCAACCCCACGTGATAAACCATGTCAATTCAAACCACCATTTCTTACACACCACCTCATCCGGCATCCACGCTGTACCACCCCTTATCACCCTAAGACAATCCCTAGCCCCTAGGAAATTTTAAATTTTTATCAGCGACAACAAGCTCATGAATCTAAATTAAACAGTATATTTTTGAACAGCGGGAACTCGACATTTCATTGCTAGAACGTGCTACTCCAAGCATGTTACGCCACAGTACCACACTCTTCCTGGTTTCTGCCACCCTCTGGCACCCAATTAATCATTCCTAAGACAGCTTTCAGACATTTCTTGTTAAAATTTATGCTTCAACCAATTGATTCTTGATTTTCGCAATCCAACCCATTCATGATGCTCCATAAAACACATCACGCCACCATAGCATTACGTGTCCATGCAATTTATGCCACAGTACTATCATTTGAATGCACCCACACTCCCCTAACAATCATTCCTAACAAATTTGTCAGACATTTCTTGCTAAAAATTATGCCTCAATCCGGTGATTCAAGTTTTTCCAACCCATCCCTACGTGATACACCATGTCAATTCACACTACCCTGCCATTACAAACCTCCCCATCCATCATCCACCTGGCACCACACCTCATCATCCCCTCTAGGACGTTATCAAACGTTTCAGTCCAAAAATAAACTAGTGAATCTAACTATGCTTAAGTTAACTACGTTTAAGTTAGGTTCATTTAACTTAGGTTAACATGACCTCTCATGCTAACCTACGTTAAATGAACCTAACTTAAACGTAGTTAACTTAATGTAATTAAGAAGTTTTCTAGCAGATAACTTGTCAGCGTAAACAGAAAGTTGTTGCTTCTAAGAAAAATTTCTTATTTTTGACGGAGAACTTGCTGGTATTAGAAAAAAATTGTTACTATTAAGAAAAAATCTGTTAATTCCAAAGACATTTTATAGTATTAAATAAAAATTTGTTAGTATTAAGGAGAAAGTTGTTACTTCGAAGAGAAAATTTTTTACTGTTAAAAAACTTGCTACTTCTAGTGGAAAACTTATTACCATAGACAGAAAATTGTAACTTCTAAGAGAAATGCCTTATCTTTGACAAAAACTTGCTGCTAGCAAAAAATTTTTACTATTAAGAAAAAAATGTTAGTTCTACAAGACATTAGATAGTGAAATGTACAGGTTTGTTAATATTGACGAAAAATTTATTTCTTCGAAGAGAAAATATGTTAGCGTTAAGAAAAACTTGCTACTTCTAGTGGAAGATTTGTTATTTTAAACAAAAAATTTGTTACTTCTAAAAGAAGTATCTAATCTTTGATAGAAAACTTTGTGTTGTTAGAAAATCTTTCTTACTATTAAGCAAAACCTACTTCCAAGAGACATTTGATAGTATTAAGTAAAACTTTGTTAGTGTTAAGGAATAACAGTTGTTACTTCCAAGAGAAAATTTTTTAATGTTAAGAAAAACTTACTTCTTCTTAAAGAAAACTTGTTAGCGTAGACAGAAAATTGTTACTTCTAAGAGAAAATTGTTATCTTTGATGGAAAACTTGCTGCTATTAGAAAAAAAGTTGTAACTTCGAAGAGAAAATTTGTTAGTGTTAAGAAAAAGTTGTTACTTCTAACAGAAAACTTTGTAGCATTGACAGAAAATTGTTACTTCTAAGAGAACTTTGTTATCTTTGACGGAAAACTTTCTGCTATTAGAAAAAATTATTTACTATTAAGAAAAAGATGCTACCTCTATGAGAAATTTGACCGTATTAAGTAAAAATTTGTTAGTATTAAGGAAAAAAGTTGTTACTTTGAAGAGAAAATTTGTTAGTGTTAAAAAAAAGCTACTACTTCTAACAGAAAACTTGGTATCATTAACAAAAAATTGTAACTTCTAAGAGAAATTTGTTATCTTCGACGGAAAACTTGGTGCTATTAGGAAAGATGTTTTATTATTAAGAAAAAGCTGTTACCTCTATGAGAAATTTGATCGTATTAAGTAAAAATTTGTTAGTATTAAAGAAAAAAGTTATTATTTCGAAGAGAAAATTTGTTAGTGTTAAGAAAAAGTTGCTAGTTCTAACAGAAAACTTGGTAGTATAAACAGAAAATTGTTACTTCTAAGAGAAATTTGTTGTCTTTGACGGAAAACTTGTTGCTATTAAAAAAACTTTGCTACTACTAAGGAAAAAAAGTTGGTACTTCAAAGACAAAGTTTGTTAGTATTAAGAAAAACTTACTTCTTCTAACAGAAAACTTGTTAGCATAGTCAGAAAATTGTTACTTCTAAGAGGAATTTTTATCTTTCACGGAAAACTTGCTGCTGCTGGAAAAAATTGTTACTATTAAGAAAAACCAGTTACCTCCATGAGAAATTGATCGTATTAAGTAAACATTTGTTAGTATTAACAAAAGAAGTGTTTGCTTCGAAGAGAAAATTTGCTAGAGTTAAGAAAAAGATGCTACTTGTAACAGAAAATTTGGTAGCAATAGCAGAAAATTGTTACTTCTAGGAGAAATTTGTTATATTTGACCGAAAACTTGCGGCTATTTGAAAAAATTTGTTACTATTAAAAAAAACCTGTTACTTCCATGAGAAATTTGATAATATTAAGTAACGGTTTGCTAGTATTAAGGAAATAGTTGTTACTTCAAAGGGAAAATTTGTTAGTTTTGAGAGAAACTTGCTACTTGTAATAGAAAACTTGGTAGCCTTAACCGAAAATTGTTACTTCTAAGAAAAATTTATTATCTTTGACGGAAAACTTGCTGCTATTCTCGTTTGAAAGATTAACAAAGGTAACATTGAGAAGATAAACCACGACAGAACACAACAAAAACAAGCCAAGTCATATGTTTCAAAGGGAAAAAACTTCCAAATTGCACTTTGAAGACGTCAATTGAGGTGACACGGGCAAGATAAGCTACAACACTACAAAAATATCTTGAGTCGTACTTTTCATACAAGAAACTTCCAAAGTATATTTTGAAACATCAATAAAGGTAACACTGACAAGATAAAGCTCAACAACAGTATAAAAACATTCTGAGTCATACTTTTCAAACGAAAAAATTCCAAGATGCATTTTGAAACATCAATTGAGGCAACACTGGCAAGTCAAACCCCAATACAACACTAGAAAAACATTTTCAGTGATACCTTTCAAACGAAAAAATTCCAAAATTAATTTTGAAGTATCAACTGAGGTGACAGTGACAAGACAAATCCTGACACTACACTACAAAAACATATTGAGTTATACGTATTAAACGAGAAACTTCTAATATGAACTTTGAAACATCAACAGATATAACAAAGTCAAGATATAACCCGACACAATACCTCAGAAATATCTTGAATAATTTATTTCAATTGAAAAAACTTCCAAAATGCAATTTGAAACATCAACAGAGGTAGCACTGACATTATAAACCATGACACAAAACTATAAAAACATCTTGAGTCATACCTTTCCTATGAAAAAAAGTTTTTGAAACATCTAGAGAGGTAACACTGATAAGATAAAGCATGCCACAACACTATAAATACATCCTGAGGCATACGATTCAAACGAGAAAGCTTCTAATTGCACGTCGCAGCATCAACGGAGGTAAGAGTGATATGAAATACCACGACACAACACTATACAAATATAATAAGTCATACCTCTCACTCAAGACTGAATTTTTTCCTACCCTGGATCTATTAAACCCCAGGAAAATACTGAACAATATGTAAAAATAATAAAATATGGATAATAATATCTTAAAATTTTCAAACCTCGGGCCATAAGCCCTAGAAAATATTAAATATATGAACTAAATGTTAACATATTAAAAATAATTACTTAAATCCTTAAATACTTGTATATCCATAGTCAAAATTTCTCCGAAGTGGGCTGGGTGCGTAATGCCAAGCTGGTGTAATGTGTTTTGTGGAGCATCATGAATGACATGGCTTACGAAAAACAAGAATCAATAGGTTGAACCATAATTTTCAACAAGAAATGTCTGAAAAAGGATTTAGGAATGATGATGTGATGTCAGAGGGTGTCACAGAGCAATAGTGGGGGAGTAGTGTAGCGCGAATTGGTTGTAATATCACGATCTAGCAAAGAAATGACGACTTTCTGCTATTCAAAGATTTACTGTTTAATTTAGATTCATTATCTTATTTTCGGAGTGAAACGGTTGAAAATGTCCTATGGGGGTGATTAGGGGTGGTTCCACGGGGATGACGGATGGGGAGGTGTTTTATGCCACGGTGGTGTGAATTGACACGGTGTTTCACGTAGGGATGGGTTGGGAAAACTTGAATCACCGGTTTTAGGCATAATTTTTAACAGGAAATTTCTGGAAAATGTCTTAGGAATGATTGTAAGGGGAGAGTGGGTGCACTCAAATAATGGTGCTTTGGCGTCAATTGCATGGGCGTGTAATTTCATGGTGGTGTGATGTGTTTTGCGGAGCATTATGAATGGGTTTGCTTGCAAAAAACAAGAATCAATTGATTGAAGCATAAATTTTAACAAGAAATGTCTGAAAAATATCTTAGGAATGATGAGTAGGGTGTCAGGCGGTACCACATAGTAGTAATAGTGTGGAACTGTGGCGAGAATTGCTTGGAGTAACACACTCTAGCAATGAAATGCCGAGTTCCCGCTGTTCAAAAAAAGTGTTTAATTAGGATTCTTGAGCTTATTTTCGGTGGGAAAAGTTGAAAATGCGCTAGAGGGGGGGGGGGGGGAGGGTTGAGTGGGTGATTCCACGTGGGTGTCGAAGGGGGGCAGGCGCGTAAAGCTGTGATGGTGTGGAGTGTTTTGTGGAGCATAATATATGGCTTGGCCTGCAATAAAAAAACTTGAATCATTGGATTGAAGCATAATTTTTAAAAAGAAATGTCTGAAAATGTCTTTGGAATGATAAAGGGGTTGTCAGAGGGTGCCGCAGAGCAGTAATTGTTTGATAGTTTGGCGTGAATTGCCATGGGGGCATCATGTTGAGGGTGGCTTGCTAAAACATAAATCAATGGATTTGAATGCATATTTTTACTATGAAAATATATGTAAATGCCTTTGGAATAATGAGAGTGTCAGAGGGCACCTTATGCCACCCATAGTTTGCCAGGGTGGTATGCATTGCTTTGGACTAGCACACTCTAGAGCTTAAAGATAAGGTGAGAGGTGCTAAAAGATTTTTTTTCGGGGGAGCGGGAGCGAAATCAAACATCCCATTCAAAGCAACGATGCATTTTCTTTAAAATCTCTTATAATAGCATACATTTAGCTTTAATATTAAATCGCCCTCTGCCTTCTAGGACCCCATTCTAGGACCCCATCACCTTTCTATAATACATGGTTCTTTTTGCATATACTACGATAACCTTCTTTTCACGTTTTATTTTTATTTTTCGTGTTTTTAACTGTTTGTTTCTGTGTTTTTAATATTGTTTGTAAATTAGTTTGAAATAATTAAACTTTTATTTACATAGTCTATGTTTTTAAGGTTTATTGTTATTCACGACGAAGGAGTTGACATAATTCAAGCACCTTTTCCGTCTTTATTGATTGAAATAAAATTGGCGCAATTGTCTCTGAAAATAAATATTCCCCGTCTTCGTGCCAATTCTCGCAAGTGTACGAAAAAACAAGGGTTACGTTCGGAATCCTGCCAGGCGCGCCATGAAATTGACAGAGGTGTGTCTTAGGACGTCACGGGAATGTGTTATTTCTTGAAAGTATTAAGTAGGACAGAATATTGGGAATGGCTTGTTAGTCCTCTTTCTTGGAGCGCTAGGAATTGTCCTTTCGAGTCCTAGCGATTACAAAGAACTAAAGAAAAAAAAAGAAACACTTTGAACGATTCAGATGAAACAAAATACCAAAAAAGGTATTAAGCGACAGTTATGCGTGCCGTCATTACATAAAAGTGTGTGCTGACCTTACATAAATTGCGCACCGTCATTAGATAAAAGAAAGAAAAAAAACGCTTTGAATGTTGCCTGCGAAAAAAATGTCAAACAATATAAACGTGACAGTGATGGTTGCACAATCATTACGTGAAATCACAAAAGGTGTTTGCTGTCATTAAGTTGCAAGCGGGGATTTCCTGTGATTCATGTCGCAAGGTTACCTAAAGTTATGTTATGTATATTACACCTGACCGTTTAAGAGGGTATAAGTCTTGTGATGTCATTGGAGTCCAAAGGGATGTATCATCGGAGTCTTGCCAACTGTGTTATCTTTAACAGGACTGGTGACCGCATTGCACAGGTGCGATGGCTTGAGGGGCTGGTAGCTCTGCTTATCTGACCCTTTAAAATCTCATGTTTATTTCCTATTATTACTACTTGGGTATTATCCCGACCACTCCGATTAATCATATAAGAAAATACTGGAATTCCAACAAGCTTGCCAGGACTGGGAAGTCAGCCAGCTGGAAAGAGGGTTGTGTTTAAAATCTCATATTAATTTTCATATGAACCGGTTTAAAATCCGATGTTAATTTTCCTATGGATGTTGTTGTTGAAGTCCTATGTTAATTTCCTTATTATTGCTGCTTGTCTGTTATCCCGACCACACTCAATACTGAATTTTAATCATACTGAAACATCTGAGAATCTTGCTTGGGTGGGAATCTTGCCAGGGCATGTCGTGATGTCACAGGGCATGTTGCAGAAATCTTGCCAGGGACGTTGAGATGTCACAGGGTTGTTGTGACGTAAGAGAGATGTCATAGTAAAAGGGGTAGGGATGCCTTAGAATCTTAAATGCCTATACTTTTACTATTCTGCTTGAAAAAAATGAGGGAATATGTAATGGTTTTCTTCAAATTGTGTTGTTTCATGAAATAAGCAAATGCTTTATTCAAAATACCAAATATTTTATTATAAAGACTATGTTGCTGGAAATAAAATGAGGAAATATACAATGGTGTTGCTCAAATTGTATTGTTTCATGAAATAAGAAATTGCTTTATTCAAATTACCAAATAATTTATTCGAAGTATTAAGTTGCTTAAAATAAAATGAAGAAATATGCAACGGTGTTGTTCAAATTGTATTGTCAGAGGCAACGCTGTAGCGTTGCCTATAGTAAAGGCCATACGGCTCCAATGTTTTTATTATTATTTATTATTTATTTTTTTCCCAGAGGCACTTCATATGGAAGGGGTCGTCGTAGAAGCTTCAAAGGGGGCTAATTCAATGGAAATCGAGAGTTCTAGTGCCCTTTTTAATAGTCGAAAATGATTGGAGGGCAACTAGCCCCCCCCCCCCACGCCCATCATTCCCCCAAACACATCCAATCAAAATTTTGATCTAGCCATTTTGTTCAGCGTAGTTGATTTCCAGATAGAAAATATATTTTTGAGGAGGATACTCCCCCACAACCCTCAGGGCAAGGGTTTTAAGTTATGCCTTGGGGGCATATAAGGCTTTTATAGAAGGCGTTGTCGTAGAAACTTCAAAACAGGCTCATTCGATTGGAAATTAAAGAGCTAGTGCCCTTTTTAATAGTCGAAAGTGATTGGAGTGTAACTAGCCCCCCTCCCCCACGCCCATCATTTCACCAAACACATCCAATAAAAATTTTTAGATAGCCATTTTGTTCAGCGTAGTTGATTTCCAGATAGAAAATATATTTTTGAGGAGGATACTCCCCCACAATCCTCAGGGCAAGGGTTTTAAGTTATGCCCTGGGGGCATATAAGGTTCTTATAGAAGGCGTTGTCGTAGAAACTTCAAAACAGATTCATTCGATTGGAAATTAAAGAGCTAGTGCCCTTTTTAATAGTCGAAAGTGATTGGAGTGTAACTAGCCCCCCTCCCCCCACGCCCATCATTTCCCCAAACACATTCAATCAAAATTTTCAGATAGCCATTTTGTTCAGCGTAGTTGATTTCCAGATAGTAAATATGTTTTTGAGGAGGATACTCCCCCACAACCCCCAGGGCAAGGGTTTAAGTTATGCCCTGGGGGCATATAAAGTTTTTATAGAAGTTGTTGTCGTAGAAACTTCAAAACAGGCTCATTCCATTGGAAATTAAAGGGCTAGTGCCCTTTTTAATAGTCAAAAATGATTGGGGGGGCAACTAGCCCCCCCCCATTCCCCCAAACACATCCAATCAAAATTTGAGATAGCCATTTTGTTCAGCGTAGTTGATTCTCAGATAGAAAATATATTTTTGAGGAGGATACTCCCCCACAACCCTCAGAGCAAGGGTTTTAAGTTATGCCCTGGGGGCATATAAGGTTTTTATAGAAGGCGTTGTCGTAGAAACTTCAAAACATGCTCATTCGATTGGAAATTAAAGGGCTAGTGTCCTTTTTAATAGTGGAAAGTGATTGGAGTGTAACTAGCCCCCTTCAGCCCCCCCCCAAGCCCATGATTTCCTCAAACACATCCAATCAAAATTTTCAGATAGCCATTTTGTTCAGCGTATTTGATTTCCAGATAGAAAATATATTTTGAGGAGGACACTCCCCCACAACCCTCAGGGCAAGGGTTTTAAGTTATGCCCTGGGGGCATATAAGGTTTTTAAAACCATATAAGGTTTTTATAGAAGGCGTTGTTGTAGAAACTTCAAAACAGGCTCATTCGATTGGAAATTAAAAGGCTAGTGCCCTTTTTAATAGTCGAAAGTGATTGGAGGGCAACTAGCCCCCCCTCCACGCCCATCATTTCCCCAAACACATCCGATCAAAATTTTGAGATAGCCATTTTGTTCAGCGTATTAGTTTTCCAGATAGAAAATATGTTTTTGAGGAGGACACTCCCCCAGAACCTTCAGGGCGAGGCTTTTAATTTATGCCCTGGGGGCATATAAGGTTTTTATAGAAGGCGTTGTCATAGAAACTCCAAAAAGGCTCATTCGATTGGAAATTCAAAGGGATAGTGGCTTTTTTAATAGTCAAAAGTGATTGGAGTGCAAACGGGAGGATAGGTATGTCCAACCCCGTAATATCCTCGCATTTGCAGCGCAAATGGCAGGATAGCTCTATATACTGCTTGTGAATGGTTATAAACTCCTAACGCAAGTTTATCGGATCAACCTATTTTGCGCCCCCCCCCCCATAAAAAAATCCTGGATCCGCCCCTGGTGTAAGGGCACTATAAATTTTAATATGTAATTCAATGAACCCCGTTCCAAAGTTTATGCGACCACCTCTTCCACATAAAGTGCCCCTGGAAAAATAAATAAGTATTAATTCATTTTCAATTGTATTATTTTCTCTGTGGCTGCTCAATTATGCATGTGAGGGGGAGACTTCCCCCCACCACTGTTTACGCTAAGGTTTCAGTTTTTATCTCAAGGCTTAAAAAGGAACGCAATGCGATAAAAGTATAACTCAAAATAACATATATATATATACAATAATATATGCACGTAACACGGAACAATTAATCAAAATTGCATATTATGAGTTGAGGCTCATCCAAATCATGGGCCAGGGGGCTCACCATTCCACAATCTATGAAAGCAATCCTGCAATAACTAAAAATATAAAGTATTTTTGAGTATTTTAACGTCTTCCACAACTCAAACGGTCCAACATTCTACAGCCTAAAGAGTCTCTCTAATCTCCTAATTCGGGAACAGAGGAGATGAGTGAAGTTCCGTCCCGTATTGGATGAGTCTCCAACTTCCCCTCCCCCTCTCCTACTGTCTATGCTAAAGTTTTCTTCTTTATGCCAACTACGCTGCCCCAACTCCAAAGACTTTAATAAGGTAAAGTTTTGTATGGGAAGAATGCATAGTAAATGTATTATAAAATATTACAAATTACAGCCATACTTAAAATAAGGTTAAAATACATACTTTGCAATAAATGCTAAATTATTGTGGCACAAAAAATCCGAAAAATGGTCTAATCAAAACGATGCTGTTCTTTCTGCATCAACAAATGGAATAACCTAGCAAGATCCATTCATTGTTGCGTGAAAAAATGAGGTTGGATTTTTCAGAGGCATGTAAATTAAGCTGTTTATAGCAAAGGCCATAAGGCTTCAATGTTTTATTATTATTAATTTAAAAAAAACTTACATAAAAATAAGTTTTCTAAGAAGAGTAAAGAGCCATATTGAACTCAGGACCAGCTGAAATTAATTCCTATTATAGTTAAAACTGAAAAAGACCAGAAATTACTGTTAAAGAATAAACAAAACCTCGAACGAACAGAAATTAAAATTAACTATCTTACAAACGTAAAGATAACCGATGCAAACATAAATAAATGAATAAATCTTATATAGCTTCAATATTTTTTATTACTCCCCCCCCCCGAGCTGCTTTATATGCGAGGGTTAAAAATACCATTTTGTTAAAATAGTTGAAAGGTTAAGTAACAAAACTCGCGTCGACAAAACCCCCCAGGGCCCGGGGGCAGGAAGGGATTTTCGTATAAACTTCAGAGAGGGCTCATTTGATTGGAAATTGGAAGTTCTAGTCCAGCTCGTAAGAGTCAAAATTGATCGAAGGGCAAACCCCCCCCCCCACACGCCCTTTTTCCCCACCCCTTCCTTTGAACTAACTCTGTTTATACCTGAAGGTCAGATGAGAGTTAAAATGTTTTGGTATTAACACACACCTATTAGGCATCTGCTCTCCTCCCTAACAAGGAAAGAAACAGAGAGTGTAAGGCAGTGGCGGATCCAGGGGAGGGGACACTCCCCCACAACCCTCAAGGCAAGGGTTCTAATTTATACCCTGGGGGGCATATAAGGTTTTTATAGAAGGCGGTGTCGTAAAAACTACAAAAAAGGCTCATTCGATTGGAAATTCAAAGGGCTAGTGCCCTTTTTAATAGTCGAAAGTGATTTGAGGGCAACAAACCCCCCTCTCATGCCCACCTTTTCCCCAAACACATCCAATCAAAATTTTGAGACATCCATTTTATTAAACGTAGTTTAAGTTCTGGAAATTAGGTCTTTGAGGATGAAAACTCCCCCACAGCCCTCAGGGCAAGGGTTGTAATTTAAGGATTCTCCGAATCCTTCCCATTATTTCTTATGGAAGGGATGCTCGTATAAACTTTAGAGAGGGCTCATTTGACTGAAAATTGAAAGTTCTTGTTCACTTTTTAAGAGTCAAAAGAGATTGGAGGGTAACTAGCCCCCCCTCCTCCAAGTCCTAAATGCAAACATACAATATATATTAATGTAAATGAATAAATAAATCTTAAAACGAGTGAAACTTAAATTGAATATGCAAATCAAGTTTGAATCGAATAAAAATAACTACAAACATGAGTTTGGGTATCGCCTCACTGCAGAAGCCTAAAACCTACTGCGTCATTGGCGCTTTACTGAAAACAATTCTTTGAAATGTTTTCACTTTTGTATACCCAATACTTTTGATATACTTTTGATACCCAAACTCATGTTTGTAGTTATTTTTATTCGATTCAAACTTGATTTGCGTATTCAATTTAAGTTTCACTCGTTTTAAGATTTATTTATTCATTTACATTAATATATATTGTATTGATTGTTCGTATTGATTGTTTATTTGACTTCTGTTCGTTTTAAGTTTCATTTATACTTTAATAGCAAAATATTCGTTTTCGTTTTAAGCTTGATTTTCATATTCAATCTAAGCATTACTCGCTTTAAGATCTATTTATTCATTTATATTATTACTTGTTGTATGTTTTTTGCTATGATTGTTTATTTAATTTCTGTTCGTTTTGGGTTTCATTTATCCTTTAATAGTAATTTCTTGTCGTTTTGAGTTTGAATTTTAACAGGTATTTGTATCTCCTGAGCTTAAGTTTAAAATGGCCTTTACTTTTCTTTGAAAAACTTATCTTTTGGAAAGTTTTTTTTAATTAATTTCATGAAATAAGCAAATGCTTTGTTCAAAATACCAAATATTTTATTCAAAATACTATACTTCCAGATTTTATTTAATCATGAAAATATAGAGAAGTAGGATTTATTTTTCAAAATTGGAGGGGGAGGGGAGCATTTCATCGTCTTCATTTTTTTGACAGTTTTATCCATGAAAATACGTAAATGACGTAATTTCAAAATTTAAGAGGAGCAAATAAATCTAGGGAAAACTCCTCTGCCCCCCCCCCCCCAAGTGATGCCACTGCCAGGATTAATAATTTGTCAACTCTTTTTTGCACTTAGGATGATGCCTTGACTATATACAAATTGAGTATTTGAATACAAAATTGCTACAGATTATAGAGTGAGTTGAACCCCTCTGAAATGGAAAACTAGTCTTGCCTCTGTGCATTGCTATTTTCATCCCTTCCTTATTATTTTCGAAGGTCAGCATCTACTCGTACTAAGTTGTTTTTGTGTAACACCGAATATCTTTCATAACTCAATTCTTACCTACATCAAAGAAAAATTGCCTCCAGATTTAAAAACAAAATCGTTACATTTCGTCTGCTACCTTTGGAAAAATATACCGACTGTTTACCTTAGTTTCTGAATACTGCTACAATTAAAAATTACTCGTCAAAAATTATGAGACAATAGCGAAGCCTTAACATCTGGCTGTTGTCGGTAATAGAAAGAGATATTACGCTTAACATCTGCCTGACCCCGCTTATGACATGCAAAACTATGGATTGGATCAAGCATTAATTTTTCACACAATTCAGCGCGTGCCGTTTAACTCCTGCAGTCAATTTAGACTTCCTTTAGTGGCTTCTTGATTCACTATTCTGGGATTTGAAGTTTTTTGTCGGTTTCTATTAGAATTTCAAAACATGGAGCATTGGTGCCAATTCCCGAAAATCTAGGGGGAGTGCTCGGATTTTTTTAATGAAGATACGGAAAGGGTAGTTTTCAAAATCTAGGAGTGGGAAATTGCAGCCCTCCTGATACCCCTTTTCGCTCCAATTGACATCCCTGACCTGGAGACCCGCAGTATCCTTAGGATCAGCAAATAGAAGCACAAAGAAAACTGAGGGTTTGCTTGTAAAGAAAAAAAAAATACTTAGCCTAAAAAAATGCTCGTCATTTTTACCGGCTTAGAATATCATACAAAATAACAATCACGGCTAGGGTTCGTTCTGCTGGCTTGAAGTTTGATATGGCAATAACGAGTAAATATGACATCGGGTAGAAAAGATGGGGTTATTTAGTTTGTTGTTCTAAGACACACTTAAAGAGCAATATGATCGGTTTGTAGAAATAAGTCCCAAACATAAACCAAGTGGAGTTTAAGGACGTTTTGTAATACGGAAGTATGGAACATTAATCTTTTTTTCTTTGTTGGAAGAGGAAAAAGAAGGTGGCATTCAAAATGTGAAACAAATTGTGTTTAATAATTTTGTAAACGAACATTGCTGTATACTATGAAAATTCCAGAATTTGTCTCTGAAAATAGGGAAAAAATTACTTCATGTAAAGGCCGTGACTCATTGTTCTATATATGGTCATTTGAATGAATCACTAATCATATTCATAAACAGCTCCTCTTGAATACATGTCTAGCATATCTTTCTCAATTTTTGGAAGTGCCAAGTTCCAGACCACTTGATGTTTAAGAACTATACTTGACCACTATAAATTTATTTTATTTTATAGCAATTACAATGGGCAAAAAAAAAGGTGCAATACTGTGCCTCTAACATTCTAATCTTACTTCTAAGGATTACCTTCCCATTCTTTTACACTGTTGACAACTGCACAAAAATAGCCTCTGACTGTTGGCTATTCTACCTTTTACATCTTCACTGTGCCATAACTTACTATTAATGCTACTATCCCATTCAGAATGACAATTAATTAATACCGAGATTTACCTAACGCTAATTTAAGGCAATGAAATTTTTCATAGAGTTTTCTGATTGGCTAAAAAATCCTATGAAAAATTCTGAGTGGCTTCAATTAGCACTAGCTATTCTCGGTATCAGTAAAGTCTTATTGCGGATAGGGCATATTAAACCTGTTAAATTGTTCAATTTTCTCATCACACTGCATTGACTCGATTTCTTAGCGACTTAGTGACTTCTAAACGACTATGAGTATTCTTAGTACTAAGTATATAACCGATTTCCGCACCATAAACCCTCAAGACCACCACAAATTAATTCATGTCGCTCACTTAGGTGTATTTGCTTTTCAATATGAACTGAAAGTTTCATAAACTGGATTTCACAGCTAAGTTCAACTTTTAATCACATTGATTTACGAGTTAAAAATCAACAGTTTACATTAAAAACTATGGTATCCATGATAAGAGTAGCTGCTATCCCACAGAAGCCTTATTGAAAATTGCGTGCAATTCCCCCTCCATATCCATTTGTCAAGATTTTGTCTTTTATCGTTTCGGTTTCTACTAACAAAGGCCACTCTTTACTTGAAGTTTGATCCTCAGCTCTGTTTGATTTAGGATCTCCTTAAACGCAACGGAATCTTCCCCTCATTCCCTTAAACCGCTTTTTTGCGTTCAAATTTATTTTTGTTTAAAACACAACACTTCAAAAAGGATAATCATCCTTGAAAATGTGGACCTCTCAAAATGTTTCTGGGCGAAAGGGGTCTTGAAAATCAAAATGAAGCTTAGAAACATCGTTTTCACTTTTTTTTAAGAGGGATTCTATGGTTGAATCTGGTTCTGAGGGATCCCCCCCCTCTTCCTCTGTTACTATAAGCATTTGAAAGTAATAATTTGCATTACACTTATAGTATTTCTGTAATAAGCGAGCTGTAATCCCACAGCACCCATATTGTTAGCTTATTCCGAAAATATTCTTCAGAATGAAGGTAAGGTACGGCATGGATATATCTCCTCCCATCCCCTATCTGTCTGAAGGACCTATCACTGAATGTCAGAAAATATGTGCCCAAAATTCACTGTGTGAGGATATTGGCACCACTTACCCACCCCCGGAAAAATTTACTAATCCTTTCCCCGCCCCCTAATAGCTTCTTTGTAACTATGCATCATTGCAGTGATAAAGTAATGACGCCTCAAATAAATAAAATCAGTCAAATGAAGCCTAAAACTGATTATTTAGAATAGCTGTTTACTTAGTATGAACTGATTGGGAAAGACAAACTATACGGCATTCTGACCTCTGAAATTGGCAGGACAAATCAAAATTTTTTGCTTGGCAGCATTTTGGCCCACTTTAGGCCAAAGTTTTTGTTCTGCGCTACAAAATGGCCAATAATTCACTTCTTTGTTTTGTGATCTTTTTTGCTACTTTTTAAGTCGACTAGAAATTTCAATATTGATTTGAATTAAGCCCTTCCTGATATCGTAAAACTCTTGTTTCGTACGACCAACAGTCTGATAACGCCAACAAATATAGTAGTAATAGTAGTAAAAGCAACAATGGCAGTAGTATTAGTAGTAGCATACACATATTGCCTTTTAGTCGATTGACCATCCCCTTTAAGCGTTCTCTGAAAGTTCCAACTGAATACCCTAATCCCTTCTTGAGATACGCCCTTTTACAATCTGCATGCACATCGTGTACATTTGATTTATTTCTAATTTCCCCTCAATGCTCTCAAATTTTTACCTTTATACGCTTATCCTCAATACTACTAGTATCGTAATAGTAGTGACAGTATTAAAAGAAGTAGAAGCAGTAGTAATTAGTAGTGTTGTATTAGTAGTAGCAGTAATAGTAGTAGCATCAGTATTAATAGCAGTAGTAGCATGTACATGTTGCCTTTTGGTCATTTGAACATCCCCCCTCATGATGCCCTAGAATTTTCATTTTGGTGCGGTAAGCCCTTCCAAAATATCGCTGATACTCCCTTTTAACAATCTGTATGCATATAGTATGTTTTGATTTAGCTCAACTTTCCCATCAGCATTTCCTCAGATGTTCACTTCAATACCCTAGGCCTTGGTAGTACTCGCTACAGAAGCAGTAGTTGTAGCCATAGTAGTGATCATAGTAGTAGTAGAAGTGGTAGAAGCAGCAGTAATGGTTGTCGTAGTAGTAGAAGCGTGCAAATATTCCCTTTTTGATCAATTGATCTTGGTCATATTCCTTATCATTTCCTGAAAGTTCCAAATTAATATACCCAGTCATTCCTGAGTTACGTTCTTTTGATAACCCGTATCCACGTAACGTTTTTTGATTGTTCAACACTCCCCTCGACATTCTCTGAAAGGCTCACGAATGCCCTTCGTCTTTTTGGACACCAAAGTCAAACATGCACACCTTTCTCAATAACAAAGACTATGATATGTAAACAATGACCGAATTGCATAACTTACAGTCCTCGCCCTGAGGACAGTGGGTGTTAACATCCCCAAAGACATACCTACTGGACCTTTCAACTCTGCTGAACAAAATGGCTTGATCAAAAATTTTATTGGATATGTGTGGGGAAATGATGGGCGTGGGGGACTGGTTGCCCTCCAATCACTTTTAACTCTTAACAGAACTTCCGATTTCCAATCGAATGAACTCCTTTCGAAGTGTCTATGACAACTTCGGTTCCTTGGCGTTTGTTTTTTTTTAATTTTGTGTAAATAAAATTATACTCCTGAAAAAAAAAACTTCTTTTATACGAAGTACCTTGGTCAGAAACAAAAATGCAATACGTTTATTGTGCCTACTTCGCTCTTTACTTAGGTAGCGCTATTTCGTTGCCTATGATTCTTTGCTACTTCTTGAAGCGTTCCTCTAAGTAGTTATCTCTCCTAAATCTCAGCTTTAAAATAACTTGGGAAATTTCTAGAAGGTGATCTGTACTATTAATATCAATTAACATAACTGTACATTTCTGTATAGTCCACTATCCTGAATCGAGCCAACCGGGATTCGATTAACTTTAACTAGCAGTGGGAAAGTCAGGTGAGGACTATGTTAACCTTTCAATTGAATTTTATTGTGAGCAAATACGGCATTAGATGTACTTTCCTATAAAATCGTAGGCTATATATTTTTCTTCCTGCACCAAATAGGCCTAAGTTGGGGTATCACCTATCACAATTTGCAAGGGCAGATCCAGGACTTTTTTAGGGGAGGGGGGGGGCCAAAATAGATTGATCCGATAAACTTGCGTTAGGAGCATGGTTAATTAACGCAAAATTGCGTTAATTAAGTAAATTAAAATACTTTAGACTACGTTAGGGGGGGGGCTTGCCCCCTTCACTACCCCCCATGGATCCGCCACTGACAATTTGTACCGACCTGGAAAGTAACAATTGAAGTTTTTTTCAACCCACCATCTGGTAGGGTAAAAATGCCAATGATCTGTTTGTGCTTAAACAGTGAATAACAGTTTAAAAAAAAATATAAAAATATTTTTTATTTAAATCCGGCTAATCATGCTAATTCCAAGATAAGTAAATGGTATTTTATTGCCATTTTTGTGTTGTTATAATTCTCACATAAATCATGTATTTTGACATTAAAATTTAATAGAAACGATTCAAAAGTTGATAATTCCCTTTGCTTCTAAGCCGCTCATATAATCTTTTACGATTCAGGGTTTATTTTCTTTCTCTAAATCTTCCTTAAAATCTTACATACCGAAGATTTGGTGGGAAAAGCATAAAAACAACTCTGGGTAAATATAATTCATTCTTATTCAACCTCCTGCATATATATATATAATATATATATATATATAATATATATATATATATATATATATATATATATATATATATATATATATATATATATATAGATATATATATATATATATATATTATATATATATATATATATATATATATATATATATATAATATATATATATATATATATATATATTATATATATATATATATATATATATATATATATATATATAGTATATATATATATATATATTATATATATCTATATATATATATATATATATATATATATATCTATATATATATATATATATATATATCTATATATATATATATATATATATATGATATTATATATATATATATATATATATATATATATATATATAATATATATATATATTTCTATATTATATTATTATATATTATATATATCTATATATATATATATATCTATATATATATTATATATTATATATATATTATATATATATATTTATATCTATATATATATTATATATATATATATCTATATATATATATATTATATATATATTAATCTTGAAGTCACTGAAATTATCCCGGACCGCCTACTTACAATATTGAAACAATTACTGATGCCCCACAAATCTCTTGCTGGCTTCGGAAGTGATATAAATTTAAGCCGTTTGGCTACCCCCCTAAAGCCGCATCGGTTTCCAGTAAATGATCAAGCGGATAATGATAAAGGCTACATTTAAACTAATTAAAAATCCTTCTTGCTTCTTCGGGGCTTCAGTCAGAGGGTGGGCATTAATGTCAGATGGCACGCGTTGATGCCACGCGACACCTGCTTCGTCAAGTCACACATACGGGCGACTTCCACAGGAGTCTAGGCACCGGTATTACCAGGTGGGCAAATGCAAGTTAAATCGTGATAGTCATAGTTTATAAACAAAGGGGGAGATAGTAGTTTAGATGAAATGACTTTAATGATGGATTAGTAACATAAAAAAAATCAAATTGAAGTGTCACTCTTAGAGGGGATATCTGGGATCTCATGGTCTCTTATAATCAATGAAGTTTGATGAATATATAAATTAGTTGCTGTGTTTCTAGACTTTGGATATTAGCTACTTTTAGCTTGCTTTACTATCTACACAAAAATGCAAATTTAAATTCAATTGCTAAATAGGCAACTGTCGTTCAATCTAAGGATAGAAAAAAGAAAACTTTGGGTTCTCGTGAAGTCAAGTTTATAGCAGATATAAATTATGTAAGGAAGCGTCGACAGACAGTTTTCCAAGCTGTTGAGACTGCACATATTCTCCAGGGGAGAAAAGGCGATCTAAAGCTTGGATAAAGGCCAAATTATAGGAAAAGCGCCAATTGGATGTACAAGTAGATTCAATTCCACAATTAAATGAAGTACATTGGAGCCATAATCGTCGTAAACCACAGGGAATATTGTTACACAAAAAGCTTCCAACTCACAGAAGTACAGCTGAAATCGATAACTTTTAGGGGCATCTGTATCTTTAGAATGATTATTTGAAAAAAACTACGTTTTCTAAAGAGTTAAAGAGGCTGAGTTACAAGGTCGAACCTTAAAACGTACAGGGATTAGGAGGCGAAGTTGGGGGGCTGCCGCCCCCCAAACCCCCTGCTTTCGCAGCCTTTAAATAAAAAAAAAAAAAGTTTTTTAAACTGAAAGTAAGGAGCGACATTAAATCTTAAAACGAACAGAAATTATTCCGTATATGAAAGAGGCTGTGCCCTCCTCAACGCCTCGCTCTTTACGCTAAAGTTTGACTTTCTCACAACTCTTTTTTTTAAACAATAAAAACTTTAGCGTAAAGAGCGAGGTGTTGAGGAGGGCACAGCCTCTTTCATATACGGAATAATTTCTGTTCGTTTTAAGATTTAATGTCGCTCCTTACTTTCAGTTTAAAAAACTTTTTTTTTATTTAAAGGCTTCGAAAGCGGGGGGTTTTGGGGCGGCAGCCCCCCAACTGTGCCTCCTAATCCCTGTACGTTTTAAGGTTCGACCTTGTAACTCAGCCTCTTTAACTCTTTAGAAAACGTAGTTTTTTTCAAATAATTTCTGCACGTTTTTGTACAGTTTATTACTTATTATTGCTTGACTAACTGTTAGCTGATCGTGTCAGGAGTTAAAGTTGGGGGCTGCCGCCCCCCAAACCCCCCGCTCTTGAACATTCTTGTGTTAAGGCTTTTAATTCCTGAATACTCAAATCACGTCGTATAGGGTGCCTCCTAATCCCTGTACGTTTTAAGGTTCGAACTTGTGACTCAGCCTCTTTAACCGCCCCCTAACTGTGCCTCCTAATCCCTGTACGTTTTAAGGGTCGACCTTGTAACTCAGCCTCTTTAACTCTTTAGAAAACGTATTTTTTTTCAAATAATTTAAAAAAGAAACTGAGTTTTTTTTAAGTTTAAATTCAGTATATAAAAAACTTGCTCTGACGGTGAATCGAACCCGGGTTTTCCGCCTGACAGTCTGGAGTATCAACCGCTGGACTAAAGAGACACAATTGTAATTGTTTTTTAGTAAATGGAATCTATTTTCGACGCAAGCAAATTCCCACAAAACTTGATATTTGGTTTTTGGAAAACAGGGAAGGAGTGATCAGATTGAGCTGAAATTTCGAGGATAAGCTCGAAGCCAGAAGCATCCTCTAAATTTCAGCCCGATCAGACAACGTTAAAGGGGGGTTGTGGTGGGAAAAATTAACATGGGCTATTATAGGAAAACGAGGTTTTTCGTAAATGTAAATTCGGGGGATAATTTTTTCGGTCTGAAAATATCAAAAAAGGCCTAACAGGTCGAATTCTGCTTCGAATGAGTCCTCATTCACCCGGATCAGTTGCCAACTGTGGCCTGTAGGCGTGGATAGAAAAAAAGAAATGATGATGAATTTTAAGTGGCTATATTTGGTTTTTTGAAAACAGGGAAGGAGTGATCGGATTGAGATGAAATTTCGAGGATAAGCTCCCGGGCCCTAGGAAAGCTTAACCTCTAACCTCTAATTTCAGCCCAATCGGACAACGTTAAAGGGGGGCTGTGGTGGGAGGGTCGAAACTTCCGGCCCAGTTTACCCCATGAAGATAAAGTCGGAGGAGGATGAAATTTTGCAAGTTTCTTAGTTTGAGCTTGGGCTACAAAATGCGATTACCGCCATCTCTCTGCGACATCTAGGACCTGAAATCGCTTAACATTGTGGTGGGTCGCCTCTTTATAGAGGCACAAGTGTGCCTCCATGATCATAGGCAGCGTGCTAGTGCTGTCTAAGTAAAGAACGACGTTGACACAATGTATTATTTATTTTTTTTCCTCCATACCTAGGCACTTCGTATCGAAAGAGTTGTCATAAAAACTTCGAAAAGGGCTCATTCGATTGGAAATTGAAGTGGCTAGTGCCCTTTTTAATAGTCGAAAGTGATTGGAGGGCAACTTGCCCCGCACGCCCATCATTCCCCCAAACACATCCAATCAAAATTTTGAGATTGCCATTTTGTTCAGCGTAGTTGATTTCCATATAGAAAATATATTATTGAGAAGGACACTCCTCTACAACCCTCAGGGCAAGGGTTGTAAGTTACGCCCTGGGGACATATAAGGTTTTTATTGAAAGTGTTGTCGTAGAAACTTCAAAAAAGGCTCATTCGGTTGGAAATTTAAAGGACTAGTACCCTTTTTAATAGTCGAAAGTGATTGGAGGGCAACTTGCCCCCCCCACGCCCACCATTCCCCCAAACACATCCAATCAAATTTTTGAGACAGCCATTTTTTTCAGCGTAGTTGATTTCCATATAGGAAATATGTTTTTGAGGAGGACAGTCCCCCACAACCCTCAGGGCAAGGGTTTTAAGTTTTGCCCTGTTTGCATATAAGGTTTTTATAGTAGGTGTTGTCGTATAAACTTCAAAAAGGCTCATTCGATTGGAAATTCAAAGGGCTAGTGCCCTTTTTATTAGTCGAAAGTGATTTGAGGGCAACTAGCCCCTCCCCCCACGCCCATCATTTCTCCAAACATATCCAATCAAAATTTTGTGATAGCGAATTTGTTCAGCGTAGTTGATTTCCGGATAGAACATATGTTTTAGAGGACGACACTCCCCCACAGCTCTCAGAGCAAGGGTTTTAAGTTGTGCCCTGGGGGCATATAAGGGTTTTTAAAGAAGGCGTTGTCGTAGAAACTTCAAAAAAAGCTCATTCGATTGGAAATTCAAAGGGTTAGTGCCCTTTTTAATAGTCGAAAGTGATTGGAGGACAACTAGCCCCCCCCACCCTCCACGCACATCATTCACCCAAACACATGCAATAAAATTTTGAGATATCCATTTTGTTCAGCATAGTTGATTTTCAGATAGAAAATATATTTTTGAGGAGGACACTCCCCGTAACCCTCAGGGCAAGGATTATAAGTTATGACCTGGGGGTATATAAGGTTTTTATTGAAAACTTTGTCGAAGAAACTTGAAAAAGGGTTCATTCGATTTGAAATTAAAAGGGCTAGTACCCTTTTTAATAGTCGAAAGTGATTTGAGGGCAACTAACCCCTCTCTCACGCCCACCTTTTCCCCAAACACATCCGATCAAAATTTTTACATAGCCATTTTATTTAACGTAGTTGAAAGTTTTGGAAATTAGGTCTTTAAGGATGACAACCCCTCCCCCCACATCCCTCAGGGGAAGGGTTGTAAGTTATGCCCTGGGTCATATAAAGTTTTTATTGAAAGCGTTGTCGTAGAAACTTCAAAAGGGCTCATTCAATTGGAAATTGAAAGGGCTAGTGCCTTTTTTAATAGTTGAAAGTGATTGGAGAGCAACTAACGCCCACCCTTTCCCCAAACACATCAAATTAAAATTTTGAGATATCCATTTTGTTCAACGTACTGGAAAGTTCTGGAAATTAGATTTTTTGGGATGACAACCCCTCCCCCCAGAGCCCTCAGTGCAAGGGTTGTAAGTTATGCGCTGGGGCATATAAGGTTTTTATTGAAAGCTTTGTCGTAGAAACTTCAAAAGGGCTCATTCAATTGGAAATTGAAAGGGCTAGTGCCTTTTTAATAGTTGAAAGTGATTGGAGAGCGACTAACGCCCCTCTCACGCCCACCAGTTTCCCAAACACATCCAATCAAAGTTTTGAGATATTCATTGTGTTCAACGTAGTTTTAAAGTTCTTGAAATTAGGTCGTTTAGGATGATAACTCCCTCAGAGCCCTCAGTGCAAGGGTTGTAAGTTATGCCCTGGGAGCATATAAAGTTAATATAGAAAGTTGTTATGAAAATTTCAAAAAGGGCTCATTTGATTGGAAATTGAAATTGCCCTTTTTAAAAGTCGAAAGTGAGTGAAGAGTAACTAACCCTCTCTTACGCCCACCATCCCCTCAAAAACATTCAATAAAAGTTTAGAGATAGCCATTTTGTTCAACGTAGTTGAAAGTTCTGGAAATTATGTATTTAAGGATGACAAACCCCCCAGAGCCCCAAGGGCAAAGGTTCTAAGTTCTGTCTTCGGGGCATATGAGGTTTTAATAGATAGAGTTGTCGTGAAACTTAAAAAGGGGCTCATTCAATTCGAAATT
The DNA here is from genome assembly GCA_027921565.1 of Artemia sinica. Classification (NCBI taxonomy): domain Eukaryota; kingdom Metazoa; phylum Arthropoda; class Branchiopoda; order Anostraca; family Artemiidae; genus Artemia; species Artemia sinica. The sequence continues at coordinate 7,678,289 of CM051257.1, read as the reverse complement.
GAGAGGGGTAGTGCCCTTTGTAATAGTCGAAAGTGATTTGAGGGTAACTAACGCCCACCATTCCTCCAAACACATCCAATCAAAATTTTCAGATAGTCATTTTGTTCAACATAGAAGAAAGTTCTGGAAATTAGGTCTTTGAGAGTGAACCCCCCCCCCCCCCCCCAGCACTCAGGGCAAGGGTGGTAAGTTTGGCCCTGGGGGCATATATGATTTTTATTGAAAGTTTTGTCGTAGAAACTTCAAAAGGGCTCATTTGATTTGAAATTAAAAGGGCTAGGGCCATTTTTAATAGTTGAAAGTGATTGGAGAGCGACGCCCCTCTCACGCCCACCAGTTTCCCAAACACATCCAATCAAAATTTTGAGATATCCATTTTGTTCAACGTAGTTGAAAGTTCTTGAAATTAGGTCGTTTAGGATGATAACTCCCTCAGAGCCCTCAGTGCAAGGGTTGTAAGTTATGCCCTGGGGGCATATAAAGTTAATATAGAAAGTTGTTATAGAAATTTCAAAAAGGGCTCATTTGATTGGAAATTGAAATTGCCCTTTTTAATAGTCGAAAGTGAGTGGAAGGCAATTAACCCCCCTCTTATGCCCATCATTCCCCCAAAAACATTCAATCAAAGTTTAGAGATAGCCATTTTGTTCAACGTGGTTGAAAGTTCTGGAAATTATGTATTTAAGGATGACAAACCCCCCAGAGCCCCAAGGGTAAAGGTTGTAAGTTCTGTCCTGGGGGCATATAAAGTTTTAATAGATAGAGTTGTCGTAAAACTTAAAAAGGAGCTTCTTCAGTTCGAATTTGAGAGGGCTAGTGCCCTTTGTAATAGTCGAAAGTGATTTGAGGGTAGCTAACGCCCACCATTCCTCCAAACACATCCAATCAAAATTTTCAGATAGTCATTTTGTTCAACATAGTAGAAAGTTCTGGAAATTAGGTATTTGAGAGTGACACCCCCCCCCTCCAGAACTCAGGGCAAGGGTGGTAAGTTATGCCCTTGGGGCATATACGATTTTCATTGAAAGTTTTGTCGTAGAAACTTCAAAAGGGCTCATTTGATTTGAAATTAAAAGGGCTAGGGCCATTTTTAATAGTTGAAAGTGATTGGAGAGCGACTACCGCACCTCTCACGCCCACCGTTTCCCCAAACACATCCAATCAAAATTTTGAGATAGCCATATTGTTTAACGTAGTTAAAAGTTCTTGAAATTCGGTCTTAGAGGATGACAACCACCTTAACAGACCTTAGGGTAAGGGTTGTAATTTATGCCCTGGGGGCATATAAGGTGTTTATAGAAAGCGTTGTCATTTCCAAAAGGGCTCATTTGATTGGAAATCGTAAGTCCTAGTGCCATTTTTAATAGTCGAGAGTGATTGGAAGGCTTGACATTTTTATAGCAAAGATCGAAGGGGGTATAATGTATTATTTGTTGTTGTTGTTGTTGTTTAGACCAGGGCACTTCGCATCGAACGAGTTGTCGTGGGAACTTCGAAAAGGGCTCATTCGATTGAAAATAGAAAGGGCTGATTAGTCGAAAGTGATTTGAGGGCAACTAATCCCCCTTCCACTTCCATCCTCTCACGCCCACCCTCCCACGCAACCCTCCCATTTCTGCTCTTAAAATTTAACCAGATCAAAATAGCGTAAATGTATCCCAGCTATCAAAGAAAGTAAATAGTTCTTTTTGCGAATGGTATCAAGTTTTCCATTTCAGGTCAACTAGAGGAGTTATGAAACTAAATTAAACAGTACTATTTGTGTCCAGATTTTTAAAAGGGGGTATGCTGTTAAAAATTGCTGAAAATTTTTCTCCAGCATACAAATAGCAGGCCAAATTATAAAGTCTTAAAAAACGAAAAGATTTAAAGCATTATTTTCTTTTTCCCTGAAAAGACCATGTCAATATAAAACGAGCAGAAATTAATTAAAAAAACTTTTTCCACAAAATAAGTTTTTCAAAGAAAAGTAAAGAACTCCATTAAACAAAAAATGAGCAAAAATAAAATCCAATAATCTACCAAGCGTGAAACTACCACAAATCAGCATCGATAAGTAACTGAAACCCAAAACGAACAGAAATTACAATAATTAGCCGAGTCAAACTCAAAACGAGCAGAAATTAACTTAAGTTGGGCGCAAAACCCCTATGTCTGCCCAAGGCCAGAACAAAATTTGCACTTTACTGAAAAAATACAAATGAATGTGCATTTTCAGTTTGAATATACTTATGCTGATATTTAGTAATCCAAATATAAATATTATTTAATTTATTAATGTTATAAAAGTAAAAACATTTATATTTTTTCAGTAAAGTCTGTAAAAGTCTCAGTAAAGTAAGTCTCAAAGTCTCACATTTCTGTCTCAAAAACTGGAAAAAGTTTTTTCAATTAATCCTAATAAATAGCCGATAAGTGAGCAAGAGACTATGTGCAATCTTTTTACTGTTTTTCAGAGTCTCTAACCTTATTTTGAGAGTTTCTTTGCATTCTGAGTGGCTGTTCAAGGGCTTAGAACCAAATTGCTAACAAGATTGGTGTTGAGCCTGAACAGGCTCTGACCCTCAAAGAACTACAAGCCGAACGGTTCATAGCAAGTGTCCTAACGAATCCAGTGAGGTTTCAACCAGTTCGTGGTAACGAAATGTAAGTGAGGAGCGACTCGGCTCAATGGTAACCGAAACTCTAGAAAACTCCAGAACAAAAGAATCAGATCTTAATGCTGATTTCAAATATATAAGTTTCATCAAGTTTAGTCCTACTTATCAAAAGTTACGCGCCTGAGAAAATTTGGCTGATTTTCAAAAAAGAGGAAAGACCCCCTAAAAGTTATAGAACCTTAATGAAAATCACACCATCATATTCAGCGTATTAGAGAACCCTACTGTAGATGTTTCAAGCTCCTATCTACAAAAATGTGGAATTTTGCATTTTTGCCAGAAGAAAGATCACGGATGCGTGTTTATTTGTTTTTTGTTTGTTTGTTTTTTTTCCCCAGGGGTAATCGTATCGACCCAGTGGTCCTAGAATATCAGGAGAGGGCTCATTCGAACGAAAATTAAAAGTTCTAGCGCCCTTTTTAAGTGACAAAAAAAATGGAGGGCAACTAGGCCCCCTCCAAAGCTCATTTTTTCCCAAAGTCACCCGATCAAAATTTTGAGATAGCCATTTTGTTCAGCATGGTCGAAAATATGATAAAAATGTCTTTTATTATGACTTAATCCCCCCCCCAAGTCTCCAGGGGGAGGGCTAAAAGTTATGAACTTTACTCAATGTTAACATATAATATTGGTTATTGGGAAGTATACAGACGATTTCAGGGGGGATTTTTTCTGGTAGTGGGGGGGGGGGTGGGTGGTTGGGGGGTTATGTGGGAGGATCTTTCCATGAAGGAATTTTTCATGGGGGAAGGGACATTGCTATGAAGTGGGCGCTTGATTTCCCAGCATTATTAAAAAAAAGATTAGAAATTAAATATATAAAAAATAAGTTTTTCAACTGAAAGTAAGGAGCAACATCAAAACTTAAAACGAAAAGAAACGACATTTGTGATTAAGCGGTCATTTTTCAAGAATTGGAACAAAATTTGAACTTTACCTTAAAGAGCGAGGTATTGACTAGGGGGCGAACCCCCTAATATACTTATTAAAAATATATGAATATAGAAGTTCGTCACGTAAGTTAATTCGTAAGTTACGTATATTTATTACTAATAAAAATGTTCGTAAATAAAATTAAACAAGTTTCGAGAAAGCCATTTAATCAAATAAAAGTGAAATTAATATGCAAATTTTGTTTTAATTATTCATGCAGGGTGAGCCAAAATCAAAACCTGCGTTAATTCAAAAACATTCAAAAATAAATGAAGAAAAAAACAACTTTTTTTTAACTGAAAGTAAGGAAGGACGTTAAAACTTAAAACGAACAGAAATTATTCCGTATATGAAAAAGGGGCTGTCTACTCCTCAACGCTTCGCTCTTTACGCAAAAGTTTGACTGTATCACAACTCTATTTTTTTTAACAATAAAAAACTTTAGCGTAAAGAGGGAGGCGTTGAGGAGGGGACAGCCCCTTTCATATACGAAATAATTTCTGTTCGTTTTAAGTTTTAACGTCGTTCCTTACTTTCATTTTAAAAAACTTAATTTTTTTTTATTTAATACAATCAAAAACCTACTTTTATTCCTTGTCAACATTGACTTATCTGGTCCTTTATTCTCTGGTCTATTATGGCTGACCCAGAACAAAGATAAAAACAGATTTTTATATAGCCTTAAAAGCAGGGGCGTAGCTCTAGCAGTTTTATTGGGGATAAGGGGTCCATATCAGGATAGTCATGGGGCCTGGGCTGTATAATAATTTTTTCTCTCCAAATTATTGGGAGTGCAGCTGTCCCCTCCCCGAAACGATGTCCCTGCTGACGAGATTCAGTCCTAATCAAATGCTGAATTTAAAAATCGCTCCAGCATGGTAGCTGCATGCATCGAGGTATTTTACTGAATAACTAATCTGAGCATTGGATATGCTCATAGGTGCCCATAGGCTGTATTTTAAGGGGGACTTACCTGGTCTAATCGGCACTTCCGGTGCTGTATAATTGAAATCTCAAGACTGAATATCATAGGCAGCGCGATAGTGCTGCCTAAGTAAAGAACGATGTGGGCACAATATATATTTTTATTTTATTTTTTTTATTTTTTTAGACCAGGGCACTTCTTGTAGAAAGAAATGTCATATGAACTTCAAAATGAGCTCATTGAGGGCAACCAGCCCCCCCCCCCTTCCCCACGTCAATCCCTTCCCCAAACACATCCGATCAAAATTTTTGAGATAGCCATTTTGTTCAGTGTGGTTTAAAGGTCCAGAAATTATGTCTTCGAGGATAACCCCCCCCCCCATATAGCTCTCAGGGCAAGGGTTGTAAGTTATGCCCTGGGGGCATATAAGGTTTTTTATAGAAATGGTGGTCGTATAAACTTCAAAGAGGGCTCATTGGATTAGTAATCAGAAGTTATAGTGCTCTTTTTAAGAGTCAAAGTGATCAGAAGGCAAATACCCCCCCCCCCCCCCACCACACACACACACGTCGTATTTTCCCAAAACGTATCTGATAGAAATTTAGAGATGGCCATTTGTTGTCGTAGAAACTTCGAAAAGGGCTCAGTCGGCTGGTAATTGAAAGGGCTAGTGTCCTCTTTAGTAGTCGAAAGTGATTGGAGGGCACCCCCCCCCACGCCAATCATTTCCCCAAACACTTCCAGTCAAAATGTCGAGATAGTTATTTTGTTTGACGTAGTTTATAAGTCCAGAAACTAATGTCTTCGAGGAAGAAAACCCCCTCACAGTCCTCAGGGCAAGGGGTGTAAGGTATGCCCCGAGGGCATTTAAGGTTTTTATGGAAACGGTGGTCGTGTAAACTTCGGACGGGGCTCATTGGATTGGGAATCGAAAGTCGAAGTTGAAGAGCCATTATTAAGAGTCAAATTTATCGGAGGGCAGCTAACCCCCCCCCCCCCTCATGTTTTTCCCAAATGCATCCGATACAAATATTAAGATAGCCATTTGTTCAAAACTAGTCCAAAGATCTCATAACACGGCATTTGGGGTCAAATCAGCCTCCCAGAGTATAGGGGTAAGGGTTTTAAGTTATGCCCGGGGAATGTAAGGTTTTTATGAAGAGATGGTCTTGTGAACTCTAGAGGAGGCTCATTTGATTGTAAATGCATAATTCTAGATCCGTTTTAAGAGTCAAGCGTGATGAAGAGAAATTAGCCCCCCTCCCTTATATCCTCTTTTCCCCAAACACATTCGATCGAAATTGTGAGATAGCCATTTTGTAACCAATAGTCCAAAGATAATATAACAATGTCTTCAGTAATCAAATATAAGAAATATTTAGGCGGACGTTAAACTAAATCAAAACAAACTATTAGCATGTGGACTTTCAAAAAGGTGACAAAGCAATATCTCAAGAACAAATATATTATTAAGTTAGATCTTTAAGAGTAAGTTGTGGGGAATTTTGAACTAGCCAAAAGGCACTATGTATATACTTTTAGTACTAAAACTACAGTTACTATAACCATTAGTGCCCATAAGCTGAATTTTAGGGGGGTGCTTAGCTGGTCTAATCGGCACTTCCAATGCTGTGTAAGTAGTAATAGTGTATAAGGTTTCAACCATACATTCAACCATACAAGAATATGTAGTGTAGTTTCACGGGGACATTGCAAAAAGCATGCAAACCTATAAAGTGGTCAAACACGTTTTGAGAGTATAATTGTTTGTTGTTTTTTTTTTAAATCGAAAACTAGAAAATGTCAAATTGCGTATTTAGGAATGATTTTGCAGGAAAAGCTGTCTATCATCCACGCATTATCCACTGTTCCATTTCTTTGAAGTATGTGCTATCAAGAGTGGTTTATGATTTTTTTGGACAATTGCCTTTAGTCAAGATTAGTTTGTTAGGAATGTGTTGGCAGATAGCATTTGTGAATTGGATCGTATGAAGGTGGAGAAAAAAAGGGGTTTAGCATTTGCGAATTGGACTATACGAAGGATATTAATTGAATAATAGGGAAAAAACCAGAGCTAGATAGCATTTGCGAATTTGATCGTATGAAGGTGGAGAAAAAAAGTGTTTAGCATTAGCGAATTGGACTATACGAACGATATTAATTGAATAATAGGGAAAAAACAGAGCTAGATAGCATTTGCGAATTAGATCGTAGGAAGGTGGAGATAAAAGGGTATAGCATTTGCGAATTGGCGATTATCAGTTAAGGTAACCCCTCGTGGTTGTTAACTCATAGCATATTTATTATAAATTTGGAACAATATCAATCTATGGAAATGGTTAACGATGATAAAATGGTCTTATGACTTGCCTAGCTTTACTTCTTCGATGTGTTCTGTATAATACACAAGTGGTGTTTGAACAGTGTTGTCAATTTAAAATAGAGTTTAACGTTATAGTATACTAAAAATATGATACTAAGAGAGATGTAGATGGCAAGAAAAGAAGTTTAATAATGGATAGCTTTACTTCTTCTATGTGTTCTGTATAATACAGAAGTGGCGTTTGAACAGTGTTGTCAGTTTAAAATAGAGTTTAACGTTATAGTATACTAAAAAGTTGATACTAAGAGAGATGTAGATGGCAAGAAAAGAATTTTAATAATGGATAGCTTTACTTCTTCGATGTGTTCTGTGGAGATGGGGGGGGGATGAACATTTTAGTTGTTTATCTTAGGAAGGCAGTGTATTCTGGGAAAAGGATACTTAGTTTAATGTATCACGTCGAAAATGGTAAAACTTAACTTTAAAGTTTTTTGAACATTTTAGTTGTTCATCATAGAAAGGCAGTGCAGTCTGGGAAAAGGTACCTAGTTTAAGGTATCAGGTCGAAAATAGTAAAACTTAACTTTAAAGTTTTTTGAACATTTTAGTTGTTCATCATAGAAAGGCAGTGTAGTCTGGGAAAAGGATACATAGTTTAAGGTATCAGGTCGAAAAGGGTAAAACTTAACTTTAAAGTTTTTTGAACATTTTACTTGTTCATCATAGAATGACAGTGTAGTCTGGGAAAAGGATAAAAAGGATACCTAGTTTAAGGTATCAGGTCGAAAATGGTAATACTTAGTGTAGTCTGGGAAAAATTTTTAACTTGAAATGTCTGAAAAGTATTTTGTTGGGAGATGGAGCGATGGCAGCCGAGTGTCATAGAGTAGTTATAGTGAGATAGTTTGGGGGCGTATTGCTTACAGAAAACCCGAGGGGATGACTTGGAAATAAAATTTTTAACGAGAAATGGCTGAAAAGTGTTTTTTTTTGGGGGGGAGGGGGAGATGGGTTGATGGCAGAAGGATGTCTTAACGTAGTTATAGTATGATAGGGGGGGGGGGGAATTGCTTGCGAAAAAACCCGAATGAATGAGTTGAAATAAAATTTTAACTAGAAATGGCTGAAAAGTGTTTTTTTTTTGGGGGGGGGGGGATGGGGCGATGACAGAGGGGTGTCTTGGCGTAGTTATAGTGTGATAGTGGGGGGCGAATTGCTAGCCTAAAATCTGAGCTAATAAGGGTTTTTGACCGCAAACTCTAGTTTTTGTAAGAAAATTATGGAAAATACAATTCATTGGCTCATAGGTGAAACTTAAGTCCAGTTATGGATCGAAAAATAAACTATTTCTGTAAAATCTGAGCTAATAAGGTTTTTTGACTGTAAACTCTAGTTTTTTGTAAGAAAATTATGGAAAATACAATTCTCTGGTTCAAATGTGAAACTAAAGTCTATTTTTGGATCGAAAAATAAAACTACTTCCGTAAAATCTGAGCTAATAAGGGTTTTTGACCGTAAACTCTAGTTTCCTGTAAGAAAATTATGGAAAATACAATTCTGTCGTTCAAATGTGAAACTTACGTCCTTTTTGGATCGAAAAATAAAACTATTTCCGTAAAATCTAAGCTAATAAGGGTTTTCGACCGTAAACTCTAGTTTTTTGTAAGAAAATTATGGAAACAATTCGTTGGCTCATAGGTGAAACTTAAGTCCAGTTATGGATCGAAAAATAAACTATTTCTATAAAATCTGAGCTAATAAGGGTTTTTGACCGTAAACTCTAGTTTTTTGTAAGAAAATTATGGAAAATACAATTCTCTGGTTCAAATGTGAAACTTAAGTCCATTTATGGATCGAAAAAAAACTTTTCTGTAAAATCTGAGCTAATAAGGGTTTTTGACCGTAAACTCTAGTTTTTTTAAGAAAATTATGGAAAATACAATTCTCTGGTTCAAATGTGAAACTTAAGTCTATTTTTGGATCGAAAAATAAAACTACTTCCGTAAAATCTGAGCTAATAAGGGTTTTTGACCGTAAACTCTAGTTTTTTGTAAGAAAATTATGGAAAATACAATCTGTTGGCTCATAGGTGAAACTTAAGTCCAGTTATGGATCAAAAATAAACTATTTCTATAAAATCTGAGCTAATAAGGGTTTTTTACCATAAACTCTAGTTTTTTGTAAGAAAATTATGGAAAATACAATTCTCTGGTTCAAATGTGAAACTTAAGTCCAGTTATGGATCGAAAAATAAACTATTTCTGTAAAATCTGAGCTAATTTGGATTTTTGACCGTAAACTATAGTTTTTATTAAGAAAATTATGGAAAATACAATTCTCTGGTTCAAATGTGATACATAGGTCTATTTTTTGGTCGAAAAATAAAATTATTTCCGTAAAATCTGAGCTAATAAGGGTTTTTGACCGTAAACTCTAGTTTTTTGTAAGAAAATTATGGAAAATACAATTCTCTGGTTCAAATGTGAAACTTAAGTCCAGTTATGGATCGAAAAATAAACTATTTCTGTAAAATCTGAGCTAATTTGGGTTTTTGACCGTAAACTATAGTTTTTATTAAGAAAATTATGGAAAATACAATTCTCTGGTTCAAATGTGAAACTTAGGTCTATTTTTTGATCGAAAAATTAAACTATTTCCGTAAAATCTGAGCTAATAAGGGTTTTTGACCGTAAACTCTAGTTTTTTGTAAGAAAATAATGGAAAATACAATTCTCTGGTTCAAATGTGAAACTTAGGTCTATTTTTTTGATCGAAAAATAAAATTATTTCCATAAAATCTGAGCTAATAAGGGTTTTTGACCGTAAACTCTAGTTTTTTGTAAGAAAAATTATGGAAAATACAATTCTCTAGTTCAAATGTGAAACTTAAGTCCAGTTTTGGATACTCATAATGATGAGGACTGATGGTTCTAATTCAATATTTTTTTCATAAAAACAAACTATTTTTTTTAACTTCGAAATTATTCAACTTTATTTTTTTTGTACGTATCTTAAAATGACAAAATATGCTTACGGCTCTAACAATTGTACTCTATGATTGCTCAGAGACACGATGTGGTTTTCCCACTGGTATTCTATGTCCGGTTATCGACACTACCTAGTCTATTGCATGTATTAAATCAGAATGTTTTACGCATTGGAACGATAAACACATAAGTCATATCTTTAAAAAAAAGTGAAGATGGAGCATTTTAATAAAGTGTGTTCACATGACAATGTTATTGTAGCATTGAATGCCGACAAGGAAAAGTATTTAAACTATGAAACAAGTACAAGTGTAGCACTATTGGCAATGTATGCATGCATTGACATGACAGTAAGGAATTAAATTTCTTTTGAACACCGAAAAAATTCAACTCTTATGTTGGTGGTTATGCGAGATTGAGATCTCGAGAGATTATTGCACTCAAAGAGAATGCCAACATAAAAATAATCATTGATGATAGAGGACAACTCCTTGCTACTGTTGCATGTAACAAATTACCTACTAATACATCCAATCGTCAGCTTTCGGGTATTAGCATTCAACGGAAGGTCAAAAAAGAAAGGCCTACTCTTCTACTAATATCGTAAACCATATCTTGTCTACGTGCCGAAACTGTTACCTGTGTAAAAATAATGTGATAATAGACAGTGAAATTGCCAGAAAAATAAAAAGGGTATTGTCAGAAAATATCACTATGGAATATAAAGATGAATCGATGAAAAACAAAGCACCAGCAAACGTTAATGCCATTGATCAAACAGTCAATGAACCAAATAATACCAAAGACGAAAAGCATATTGAGCCTGTTGATGAGACACCAGTAAAAATTGTGTATGACTCAAAATGGAATAATGATTATTCTACTGATTACTGAACTAAGAGAAGACAATTGTTACAATATCAAGAGAGAACATGGTGAACTATTTTATAGAACAGATTCAAAATGTCCAAAGTTAATCATTGATATTAATAATGTATCATAATATATTTTTGTATTAATATTCTACATATCATTATTTCATTAAAAATATATTATGCATTGCATTGTTATGTGTTCATTATTTTTAGAGTAAGCTAGCAAATCAAACGTTTAGAATGTCTATTGAAACATCGGAGATGTAAGAAAAGGTATTTGCATACATCTATTGTCAGACACATGGGGTAACATTGACAAAATCTAGGTATCAGAATGAATAAATTCTTTATCAACATCCGTTGTTGGATAGGTCATTATGTTATTATGAAAAAATTGTAAGTAAGTAAGTAAGTAAGTAACAAACTCTTTCTTGAATTCACCTCTTGGATACACAATACAGAAATTTAATTCAGGAAATTATGAAAAAAATCAACAAATTCTTTATTAACATTCATTATCGATTGAAGTCGCTTCCTAGACCGACAATAGAGCAATTTCACAAAATCTAAGTATAAGAGTGATTAAATTCTATATCAACATCCATTTCTCGGATACATAGGAAAAATTTGAAAAAATCTAAGTGTTAGAGTGAATATATTTTATTTATCAATATCTTTTGTCAGATAAATTGGATAAAATTGACAGAATCTAAGTGTCAGAGTGAATAATTTTTTTTATCAACATCCTTTGTCAGATACATCAAATAAAATTGACAAAATCTAAATTTAAGAATGAATAAATGCTTTAACAACATCCTTTATCGGATATGTCGGATAAAATTGACAAAATCTAAGTATCAGAGAGACTAAAGTCTATATCAGCATCCTTTTCTCGGATACATAGGATAAAATATCGGATAAAATTGACAAAATCTAAGTATCAGATTGATTAAATTCTATATCAACTTCCATTTCTCAGGTACATGGGATAACATTGACAAAATCTAGATATCAGAATGAATAAATTCTTTATCAACATCCGTTGTTGGATATGTCATTATGTCATTATGAAAAAATTGTAAGTAAGTAAGTAAGTAACAAACTCTTTCTTGAATTCACCTCTTGGATACACAATGCAGAAATTTAATTCAGGAAATTATGAAAAAAATTGAACAAATTCTTTATTAACATTCATTATCGATTGAAGTCGCTTCCTAGACAGACAATACAGCAATTTCACAAAATCTAAGTATAAGAGTGATTAAATTCTATATCAACATCCATTTCTCGGATACATAGGAAAAAGTTAACAAAATCTATGTGTTAGAGTGAATAAATTTTATTTATCAACATCTTTTGTCAGATGCATCGGATAAAATTGACAGAATCTAAGTGTCAGAGTAAATAATTTTTTTTATCAACATCCTTTGTCAGGTACATCAAATAAAATTGACAAAATCTAAATTTTAGAATGAATAACTTCATTATCAACATCCTTTGTCGGATATGTCGGATAAAATTGACAAAATCTAAGTATCAGAGAGACTAAATTCTATATCAGTATCTTTTTCTCGGATACATAGGATAAAATATCGGATAAAATTGACAAAATCTAAGTATCAGATTGATTAAATTCTATATCAACATCCATTTCTCTGGTACATGGGAATAAAATTGACAAAATCTAAGTATCAGATTGATTAAATTCTATATCAGCATCCCTTTCTGGGGTAGATGGGATAAAATTGACAAAATCTAAGTATCAGAGTGAATAATTTATTTTTTATAAACATCTTTTATCAGTTACAACAATTATAATTAACAAAATCTAAATATCAGAGTGAATAAATGCTTTTTCAGCATCTTTTGTCGGATATGTTGAATAAAATATGCAAAGTTGACATAGCTTTATTTCATTTTTTAAGGTTAATTTAGACGAGGTTACGTGTGTGCACGTAATTATAATTGTTGTAACTGATAAAAGATGCTTATAAAAAATAAATTATTCACTCTGATACTTAGATTTTGTCAATTTTATCCCATGTACCCAAAAAAGGGATGCTGATATAGAATTAAATCAATCTAATGCTTAGATTTTGTCAATTTTATTCGAATATACCTGAGAAACGGATGTTGATATAGAATTTAATCAATCTGATACCTAGATTTTGTCAATTGTATCCGATATTTTATCCTATGTATCCGAGAAAAGGATGCTGATATAGAATTTAGTCAGTCTGATACTTAGATTTTGTCAATTTTATCCGACATATCCGATAAAGGATGTTGTTAAAGCATTTATTCACTCTGATATTTAGATTTTGTCAATTTTATTTGATGTATCTTACAAAGGATGTTGATAAAAAAATTATTCACTCTGACGCTTAGATTCTGTCAAGTTTATCCGATGTATCTGACAAAATATGTTGATAAATAAAATTAATTCACTCTAACACATAGATTTTGTTAACTTTTTCCTATGTATCCGAGAAATGGATGTTGATATAGAATTTAATCACTCTTATACTTAGATTTTGTGAAATTGCTGTATTGTCTGTCTAGGAAGCGACTTCAATCGATAATGAATTTTAATAAAGAATTTGTTAAATTTTTTTTCATAATTTCCTGAATTAAATTTCTTTATTGTGTATCCAAGAGCTGAATTCAAGAAAGAGTTTGTTACTTACTTACTTACTTAGAATTTTTTCATAATGACATAATGACATATCCAACAACGGATGATGATAAAGAATTTATAAATTCTGATACCTAGATTTTGTCAATGTTATCCCATGTACCTGAGAAATGGATGTTGATATAGAATTTCATCAATCTGATACTTAGATTTTGTCAATTTTATCCGATATTTTATCCTATGTATCCGAGAAAAGGATGCTGATATAGACTTTAGCCAGTCTGATACTTAGATTTTGTCAATTTTATTTGACATATCCGATAAAGGATGTTGTTAAAGCATTTATTCATTCTGAAATTTAGATTTTGTCGATTCTATTTGATGTATCTGACAAAGGATGTTGATAAAAAAAATTATTCACTCTGACACTTAGATTCTGTCAATTTTATCCGATGTATCTGACAAAAGATGTTGATAAATAAAATTTGTTCACTCTAACACTTAGATTTTGTCAACTTTTTCCTATGTATCCGAGAAATGGATGTTGATATAGAATTTAATCACTCTTATACTTAGATTTTGTGAGAGATCGCTCTTATGTCTGTCTAGGAAGCGACTTCAATCGATAATGAATGTTAATAAAGAATTTGTTCAATTTTTTTTCATAATTTCCTGAATTAAATTTCTGTATTGTGTATCCAAGAGGTGAATTCAAGAAAGAGTTTGTTACTTACTTACGTACTTATTTACTTACTTACAATTTTTTCATAATGACATAATGACATATCCAACAACGGATGTTGATACAGAATTTATTCATTCTGATACCTAGATTTTGTCAATGTTATCCCATGTACCTGAGAAATGGATGTTGATATAGAATTTAATCAATCTGATACTTAGATTTTGTCAATTTTATCCGATATTTTATCCTATGCATCCGAGAAAAGGATGCTGATATAGACTTTAGTCAGTCTGATACTTAGATTTTGTCAATTTTATCCGACATATCCGATAAAGGATGTTGTTAAAGCATTTATTCATTCTGAAATTTAGATTTTGTCAATTTTATTTGATATATCTGAAAAAGGATGTTGATAAAAAAAATTATTCACTCTGACACTTAGATTTTGTCAATTTTATCCGATGTATATAACAAAAGATGTTGATAAATAAAATTTATTCACTCTAACACTTAGATTTTGTCAACTTTTTCCTATGTATCCGAGAAATGGATGTTGATATAGAATTTAATCACTCTTATACTTAGGTTTTGTGAAATTGCTGTATTGTCTGTCTAGGAAGCGACTTCAATCGATAATGAATTTTAATAAAGAATTTGTTCAATTTTTTTTCATAATTTCCTGAATTAAATTTCTGTACTGTGTATCCAAGAGGTGAATTCAAGAAAGAGTTTGTTACTTACTTACTTACTTACTTACTTAATATTTGTTCATAATGACATAATGACATATCCAACAACGGATGATGATAAAGAATTTATTCATTCTGATACCTAGATTTTGTCAATGTTATCCCATGCACCTGAGAAATGGATGTTGATATAGAATTTAATCAATCTGATACTTAGATTTTGTCAATTTTTTCCGATATTTTATCCTATGTATCCGAGAAAAGGATGCTGATATAGACTTTAGTCAGTCTGATATTTAGATTTTGTCAATTTTATCCGAAATATATGATAAAGGATGTTGTTAAAGCATTTATTCATTCTGAAATATAGATTTTGTCAATTCTATTTGATGTATCTGACAAAGGATGTTGATAAAAAAAAATTATTCACTCTGACAATTAGATTCTGTCAATTTAATCCAATGTATCTGACAAAAGATGTTGATAAATAAAATTTGTTCACTCTAACACTTAGATTTTGTCAACTTTTTCCTATGTATCCGAGAAATGGATGTTGATATAGAATTTAATCACTCTTATACATATATTTTGTGAAATTGCTCTATTGTCTGTCTAGGAAGCGACATCAATCGATAATGAATGTTAATAAAGAATTTGTTCAATTTTTTTTCATAATTTCCTGAATTAAATTTCTGTATTGTGTATCCAAGAGGTGAATTCAAGAAAGAGTTTGTTACTTACTTACGTACTTACTTACTTACTTACAATTTTTTCATAATGACATAATGACATATCCAACAACGGATGTTGATAAAGAATTTATTCATTCTGATACCTAGATTTTGTCAATGTTATCCCATGTACCTGAGAAATGGATGTTGATATAGAATTTAATCAATAATATACTTAGATTTCGTCAATTTTATCCTATATTTTATCCTATGCATCCGTGAAAAGGATGCTGATATAGACTTTAGTCAGTCTGATACTTAGATTTTGTCAATTTTATCCGATATATCCGATAAAGGATGTTGTTAAAGCATTTATTCATTCTGAAATTTAGATTTTGTCAATTTTATTTGATGTATCTGAAAAAGGATGTTGATAAAAAAAATATTCACTCTGACACTTAGATTCTGTCAATTTTTTACGATGTATCTGACAAAAGATGTTGATAAATAAAATTTATTCACTCTAACACTTAGATTTTGTCAACTTTTTCCTATGTATCCGAGAAATGGATGTTGATATAGAATTTAATCACTCTTATACTTAGATTTTGTGAAATTGCTCTATTGTCTATCTAGGAAGCGACATCAATCGATAATGTATGTTAATAAAGAATTTGTTGAATTTTTTTGATAATTTCCTGAATTAAATTTCTGTATTGTGTATCCAAGAGGTGAATTCAAGAAAGAGTTTGTTACTTACTTACTTACTTAATTACTTACAATTTTTTCATAATGACATAATGACATATCCAACAAAGGATGTTGATAAAGAATTTATTCATTCTGTTACCTAGATTTTGTCAATGTTATCCCATGTGTCTGACAGTAGATGTATGCAAGTTCCTTTTCTTACATCTCCGATGAATAGACATTCTAAACGTTTGATATGCTAGCTTACTCTAAAAATAATATACACATAACAATGTAATGCATAATATATTTTTAATGAAATAATGCTATCTAGAATATTAATACAAAAATATATTATGATACATTATTAATATCAATGATTAACTTTGGACATTTTGAATCTGTTCCATAAAATAGTTCACCATGTTCTCTCTTGATATTATAGCTATTGTCTTCTATTAGTTGTAATCAGTAGAATAATCATTATTCCATTTGTGTCTCATCAACAGGCTCAATATGCTTTTCGTCTTTGGTATTATTTGGTTCATTGACTGTTTGATCAGTGGCAGTAACGTTTGCTGGTGCTTTGTTTTTCATCGATTCATCTTTATATTCCATAGTGGTATTTTCTGACAATTCCCTTTTTATTTTTCTGGCAATTTCACTGTCTATTATCACATTATTTATACACAGGTAACAGTTTCGGCACGTAGACAAAATATGGTTTACGATATTAGTAGAAGAGTAGGCCTTTCTTTTATTGACTTTCCGTTGAATGCTAATACCCGAAAGGTGACGATTGGATGTATCAGTAGGTAATGTGTTACCTGCAACAGTAGCAAGGAGTTGTCCTCTATCATCAATGATTATTTTTATGTTGGCATTCTCTTTGAGTGCAATCATCTCTGGAGATCTCAATCTCGCATAACCACCAACATAAGAGTTGAATTTTTTCGGTATTCCAAAGAAATTTAATTCCTTACTGTCATGTCAATGCATGCATACATTCCCAATAGTGCTACCACTTGTACTTGTTTCATAGTTTAAATACTTCTCCTTGTTGGCATTCAATGCTACAATAACATTGTCATGTGAACAAACTTTATTAAAATACTCCATCTTCACTTTTTTTAAAGATATGACTTATGTGTTTATCGTTCCACTGCGTAAAAAATACTGATTTAATACATGCAATAGACTAGGTAGTGTCGATAACCGGACATAGAATACCAGTGGGAAAGCCACATCGTGTCTCTGAGCAATCATAGAGTACAATTGTTAGAGCCGTAAGCATATTTTGTCATTTTAAGATACATACAAAAAAAAATAAACAAATAAATAAAGTTGAATAATTTCGAAGTTTAAAAAAAATAGTTTGTTTTTATGAAAAAATATTGAATTAGAACCATCAGTCCTCATCATTATGAGTATCCAAAACTGGACTTAAGTTTCACATTTGAACTAGAGAATTGTATTTTCCATAATTTTCTTACAAGAAACTAGAGTTTACGGTCAAAAACCCTTATTAGCTCAGATTTTACGGAAATAGTTTTATTTTTCGATCCAAAAATGGACTTAAGTTTCACATTTGAACCAGAGAATTGTATTTTCCATAATTTTCTTACAAAAAAACTAGAGTTTACGGTCAAAAACCCTTATTAGCTCAGATTTTACGGAAATAGTTTTATTTTTCGATCCAAAAATAGACTTAAGTTTCACATTTTAACCAGAGAATTGTATTTTCCATAATTTTCTTAATAAAAACTATAGTTTACGGTCAAAAACCCTTATTAGCTCAGATTTTATAGAAATAGTTTATTTTTCGATCCATAACTGGACTCAAGTTTCACCTATGAGCCAACGAATTGTATTTTCCATAATTTTCTTACAAAAAACTAGAGTTTACGGTCAAAAACCCTTATTAGCTTAGATTTTACGGAAATAATTTTATTTTTCGATCCAAAAATGGACTTAAGTTTCACATTTGAACCAGAGAATTGTATTTTCCATAATTTTCTTACAAAAAACTAAAGTTTACGGTCAAAAACTCTTATTAGCTCAGATTTTACAGAAATTGTTTATTTTTCGATCCGTACCTGGTCTTAAGTTTCAAATTTGAACCAGAGAATTGTATTTTCCATAATTTTCTTACAAAAAAATAGAGTTTACGGTCAAAAAGCCTTATTAGCTCAGATTTTACGGAAATAGTTATATTTTTTGATCCAAAATGGACCTAAGTTTCACATTTGAACGAGAGAATTGTATTTTCCATAATTTTCTTACAGGAAACTAGAGTTTACGTCAAAACCCTTATTAGCTCAGATTTTACGGAAGTAGTTTTATTTTTTGATCCAAAATAGACTTAAGTTCACATTTGAACAGAGATTGATTTTCCATAATTTTCTTACAGGAAAATAGAGTTTACGGTCAAAAACCCTTATTAGCTCAGATTTTCCTGAAGTAGTTTTATTTTTCGATCCAAAAATAGACTTAAGTTTCACCTTTGAACCAGAGAATTGTATTTTCCATATTTTTCTTACAAAGAACTAGAGTTTACGGTCAAACACCCTTATTAGCTTAGATTTTACAGAAATAGTTTATTTTTCGATCCATAACTGGACTTAAGTTTCACCTATGAGCAAACGAATTGTATTTTCCATAATTTTCTTACAAAAAACAAGAGTTTACGGTCAAAAACCTTTATTAGCTCAGATTTTAGGCTAGCAATTCACCCCCACTATCACACTATAACTACGCAAGACACCCTCTGTCATCGCCCCATCCCCCCAAAAAAAACACTTTTCAGCCATTTCTAGTTAAAAATTTTATTTCAACTCATTCATTCGGGTTTTTTTCGCAAGCAATTCGCCCCCCCCACTATCATACTATAACTACGCTAAGACATCCTTCTGCCATCAACCATTGCCCATCCCCCCCCCCAAAAAAAAAAAAACAAATTTCAGCCATTTCTCGTTAAAAATTTTATTTCCAAGTCATCCACTCGGGTTTTTTTGTAAGCAATACGCGCCCAAACTATCACACTATAACTACTCTATGACATCCGGCTGCCATCGCCCCATCTCCCAACAAAACACTTTTCAGACATTTCTAGTTAAAAAATTTTCCCAGACTACACTAAGTTTTACCATTTTCGACCTGATACCTTAAACTAGGTATCCTTTTTATCCTTTTCCCAGACTATACTGTCATTCTATGATGAACAAGTAAAATGTTCAAAAAACTTTAAAGTTAAGTTTTACCATTTTCGACCTGATACCTTAAACTAGGTATCCTTTTCCCAGACTACACTGCCTTTCTTTCTACCTTAAACTACGTATCCTTTTTATCCTTTTCCCAGACTACACTTTCATTCTATGATGAACAACTAAAATGTTCAAAAAACTTTAAAGTTAAGTTTTACCATTTTCGACGTGATACCTTAAACTAAGTATCCTTTTCCCAGACTACACTGCCTTCCTATGATGAACAACTAAAATGCTCATCTCCCCCATCTCCACAGAACATATCGTAGAGGTAAAGCTATCCATTATTAAAATTCTTTTCTTGCCATCTACATCTCTCTTAGTATCAACTTTTTAGTATACTATAACGTTAAACTCTATTTTAAACTGACAAAACTGTGCAAACGCAACTTGTGTATTATACAGAACACATCGAAGAAGTAAAGCTATCCATTATTAAAATTCTTTTCTTGCCATCTACATCTCTCTTAGTATCATCTTTTTAGTATACTATAACGTTAAACTCTATTTTAAATTGACAACACTGTTCACACACCACTTGTGTATTATACAGAACACATCGAAGAAGTAAAGCTAGGTCAAGTCACAAGACCATTTTATCATCGTTAACCATTTCCATTGATTGATATTGTTCCAAATTTATAATAAATATACTATGAGTTAACAACCCCGAGGGGTTACCTTAACTGATAATCACCAATACGCAAATGCTATACCCTTTTATCTCCACCTTCATACGATCCAATTCGCAAATGCTATCTAGCTCTGTATTTTTCCCTATTATTCAATTAAAATCGTTCGTATAGTCCAATTCGCAAATGCTAAACCCCTTTTTTTGTCCACCTTCATACGATCCAATTCGCAAATGCTATCTAGCTCTGATTTTTTCCCTATTATTCAATTAATATCCTTCGTATTGTCCAATTCGCAAATGCTAAACCCTTTTTTCTTCACCTTCATACGATCCAAATCGCAAAATGCTATCTAGCTCTGTTTTTTCCCCTATTATTCAATTAATATCGTTCGTATAGTCCAATTCGCAACTGCTAAACCCCTTTTTTTCTCCACCTTCATACGATCCAATTCACAAATGCTATCTGCTGACACATTCCTAACAAACTAGTCTTGACTAAAGGCAATTGTCCAAAAAAAATCATAAACCACTCTTGATAGCACATACTTCAAAGAAATGGAACAGTGGATAATGCGTGGGTGATAGACAGCTTTTCCTACAAAATCATTCCTAAATACGCAATTTGACATTTTCTGGTTTTCGATTAAAAAAAAACCAACAATTATACTCTCAAAACGTGTTTGACCACTTTATAGGTTTGCATGCTTTTTGCAATGTCCCCGTGAAACTACACTGCATATTCTTGTATGGTTGAATGTATGGTTGAAACCTTATACACTATTACTACTTGTGTAATAGACATTTCAAAACAAAAATATAAAATATAAGGCAGAATCATTCAGTCAGGAGGGGGGTCTGGAGCCCCCCCCCCACATAAGGGTGCCCATGACTGTAACTAATGGCAGTAGGGACCCATTATTGAATACTGTACGAACAACTGCACGTACAACTGGGGTGGACAAAATTACACACCCCTTTCTAGGTTAATGACAGGGTTAGATTACGACCAGGACGATGTGACATCATCAGACCAGAATTTCCTGGAGGTGTTTGTTTGAATTTACGTAATTTCTGTTTGTCACAATTCCACATTGATACTTTGTTTATATTGATCGCGGTTCAAGGTTAAGGTTAATTTGCAGGCAGGATGATGTGTAATTAATACCGACATGAGCTACGTTGAACTTGTAGAGCTCCGATTGTGTAAGAATTCATGACAAAAAATCAATAGGCTTTATAGGAATTCAAAATGTATCTGGGCACAGTTGCCAGAACAAAGGAAACGTCAGAGATTAATTGATATTTTAGGGGATTATTTGGGGTGAAACAGTTTGAGACATGTGACTTGGCATAGCTTTACTTCTCGGCTGAGCTCGCTAAAATAGACAAGTACACAATATGGGATTAGTGAGACGATTATGGATTTGAACCATCAAGGACCGCAACCTCCAAGGGTTCCCCTCCCTCCAACTTTTTGGGTCCATCCCCCAATTTTTTATAATTTTTTGAAGTTTATTTTTTTACATAGTAATTTTATTTCAACCTTTTTTTACATGTCTTAGAATGAACAAGTACACAATATGGGATTAGTGAGATGGTTATGGATTTGAACCATCAAGGACTGCAACCACCAATGACCCTAGCCACCATGGACCTT
Source organism: Artemia sinica (assembly GCA_027921565.1). Classification (NCBI taxonomy): domain Eukaryota; kingdom Metazoa; phylum Arthropoda; class Branchiopoda; order Anostraca; family Artemiidae; genus Artemia; species Artemia sinica. The sequence goes on along the minus strand of CM051257.1, from coordinate 7,656,662 downwards.
AACCTCCAAGGTCCTCTCTCCCTAACCTCCAAGGCGCCTCCTCCACATTTTTGGGCCCATCCCCCCATTTTTTTTTACTTTTTTTTAAATATATTTTTCTAACATGATAGTTTCATTTCAACTTTTTTTTACATGTCTTAGAATTAAAAAGTACACAATATGGGATTAGTGAGATGGTTATGGATTTGCACCATCAAGGACTGCAACCACCAATGACCCTAGCCACGATGGGCGTTAACCTCCAAGGTCCTCTCTCCCCAACCTCCAGGGCCCCCCTCAAACTTTTTTGCGCCCATCCCCCCATTTTTTTATAATTTTTTGAAGTTTATTTTTTTTAACATGATATTCTTATTTCAACTTTTTTTTACATGTCTTAGAATGAACAAATACAAAATATGGGATTAGTGAAATGGTTATGGGTTTGAACCATCAATGATCCTAGCCACCATGGACCTCAACCTCCAAGGTCTTCTCTCCCCAACCTCCAAGGAGCCCCCCTCCAACTTTTTGGGCATATACCCCCATTTTTTATACTTTTTTGGAGTTTATTTTTTTTAACATTATAATTTTATTTCAACTTTTTTTTTAAATGTCTTAGAATAACATAAAACATATGGTTTACTATTTCGCACTTTTCTGACCCAGGTTTCTTTGCCTGTCGTAGGTGTGTGATGTCTGAAATCTATGATTTGGGATGTATGGTTTACTATTTTAGACTTTTCTTAGCTAGGTTTCTTAACCTTTCGTAGGTGTGTGTTGCATGAAACTTGTGATTTGGGATGTATAGTTTGCTATTTAGGACTTTTCTGAGCTAGATTTCTTAACGTTTGTAGATGCGTGTTGTCTGAAACCTATGATTTGGGATGCTGGGTTTACTATTTTGCACTTTTCTGACCTAGGTTTCTTAGCCTTTCGTAGGTGTGTATTGTCTGAAATCTATGATTTGGAATGTTTGGTTTACTATTTTAGACTTTTCTTAGCTAGGTTTCTTAACCTTTCGTAGGTGTGTGCTGCATGAAATTCATGATTTGGAATGTCTAGCTCGCTATTTTGGACTTTTCTTTGATAGATTTCCTAACCTTTCGTAGGTATATGTCCGGTTTTATTAATAGTATTTGATTTTCTAATAAAGTTGGGTTTTAATTTTCAGAAATAAGAACATCCATGTTTAAAATACATCTGATTTTATTAATAATATTTGATTACTTTTAATAATGGGTACATTTTTGAATATTTTTTTTAATAAAGTTGGGTTTTAGTTTTCAGAAATAAGAACATCCCAGTTTAAAATACATCTGATTTTATTAATAGCATTTGATTTTTTTTAATAAAGTTGGGTTTTAGTTTCAAGAAATACAAATATCCACGTTTAAAATACATATGATTTTAATAATAATATTTGATATTTTAATAAAGTTGGGTTTTAGTTTTCAGAAATAAGAACACCCATGTTTAAAATACATGTGATTCTATTAATAATATTTTATTTTTAATAAAGTTGGGTTTTAGTTTTCAGAAATAAGAACACCCACGTTTAAAATACATGTGATTTTATTAATAATATTTTATTTTTAATAAAGTTGGGTTTTAGTTTTCAGAAATATTAACTACCAGTTTAAAATACATATGATTTTATTAATAACATTTGATTTTTTTAATAAAGTTGGGCTTTAGTTTCAAGAAATACAAATATCCACGTTTAAAATACATACGATTTATTAATAATATTTGATATTTTAATATAGTTGGGTTTTAGTTTTTGGAAATAAGAACACCCACGTTTCAAATACATGCGATTCTATTAATGATATTTGATTTTTTTTAATAAAGTTGGGTTTTAGTTTTCAGAAATAAGAACATCCGTGTTTAAAATACATGTGATTTTATTAATGGTATTTGATATTTTAATAAAGTTGGAATTTAGTTTTCAGAAATTAGAACCTCCGCGTTTAAAATACAGCTGGTTTTATTAATTCCATGAAGATAAAAAGAGACCATGAACTTTTCTTCACTTCGCTGAGAAAACTCAGAATTAAATCGGAACTTTTTCTCTTCGTGGGAAAAAATTCAGAAGAGAACTCGAACTTCATTCACTTCTTCAAGAAAACTCAGAATTAAAGTGGGCTCATTTTCTATTCATGGAGAATATTCAGAATCGAAGTGTAACTTTTTCCATCTTCTACGAAAAATCTAGAACAGAACTTTTAAAATTTTCACCTCTTTGAGAAAATTCCGAAACGAAGTGGAACCTATTTTTTTTTTAATAAATTAGAATTGATCTATAACTTTTTTTTCTTTGAGGAAATTCAGAAGAGAATTTTAACTTTTCTTTCCTTCATTGAGAAAACTCAGAATTAAAGTGGAAATTTTTATCTTGATGGGGAATGCTCACAATCAAAGTATGACTTTTTCTATCTTCAACGGAAAAATTTAGAATAGAGCTTTAAATTTTTTATATCTTTGAGAAAATTAGGAACTGAAGTGGAATTTTTATTTTTTTTTTCTCTGGAGAAAATTAGAATTGAACTGTAACTTTTTTCTTTTTATTGTGAAATTTTCAGAAGAGAATTTGAACTTTTCTTCACCTCTTTGAGAAAACTCAGAATTCAAATGGAACTCTTTATCTTCATGGCAAATATTGACAATCAAAGTATAACTATTTTGTATCTTCTACGAAAAATTTGGAACAGAACTTTAATTTTTTTTTCACCTCTTTGAGAAAAATCAGAACTGCAGTGGAACCTTTTTATTTTCATTGAAAAAAATTAGAATTGATCCGTAACTTATTTTTTTATTTGACAAAATTCAGAAGAGAAGTTGAACTTTTTTCTTCACTTTATTGAGAAAACTCAGAATTAAAGTGGAACTTATTATCTTCAGAAGAGAACTTGAACATTTGTACACTTCTTTGAGAAAGCGCAGCATTAAAGTAGAACTCTTTATCTTCATAACGAATGTTCGCAATCAAAGTCTAACCTTTTTCTATCTTTAACGAGAAATTTAAAACAGAACTTTATGGATGTTCTTATTTCTGAAAACTAAAACCAAACCTTGTTAGAAAATCAAATACTATTAATAAAACCAGATATATTTTAAACGTGGACGTTCTTATTTCTGAAAAGTAAAACCCAACTTTATTAGAAAATCAAATATTATTAATAAAATCACATGTATTATACACGCGGGTGTTTTTTTCTGAAAACTAAAGCCCAACTTTATTAAAATATCAAATATTATTAATAAAACCAGATGTATTTCAAACGCGGACATTCTTATTTCTGAAAACTAAAACCCAACTTTATTAAAATATCAAATATTATTAATAAAATCGCATGTACTTTAAACGTGGGTGTTCTTATTTCTGAAAACTAAAACTCAACTTTATTAAAAATCAATTATTATTAATAGAATCCCATGTATTTTAAACGTGGGTGTTCTTATTTCCGAAAACTAAAACCCAACTTTATTAAAATATAAAAAATTATTAATAAAATCATATGTTTTTTAAACTTGGATGTTCGTATTTCTTGAAACTAAAAACCAACTTTATTGAAAAAATCAAATGTTATTAATAAAACCAGATGTATTTGAAACCTGTATGTTCATATTTCTGAAAACTAAAACCCAACTTTATTAGAAAATCAAATATTATTAATAAAACCAGATGTAGTTTAAACGTGATCGTTGTTATTTCTGAAAACTAAAACCCAACTTTATTAGAAAATCAAATATTATTAATAAAATCACATGTATTTTAAACGTGGGTGTTCTTATTTCTAAAAACTAAAACCCAACTTTATTATAAAATCAAATATTATTAATAGAATCACTTTTATTTGAAACGTGGGTGTTCTTATTTCCGGCAAGTAAAACCCAATTTTATTAAAATGTCAAATATTATCAATATAATCAAATGTATTTTAAACGTGGATATTTGTATTTCTTGAAACTAAAACCCAATTTTATTAAAAAATCAAATCTTCTTAATAAAACCAGATGTATTTTAAACGTGATCGTTGTTATTTCTGAAAACTAAAACCCAACTTTATTAAAACAAATGCAAAAATTTACCCAATTATTAAAAGAAATCAAATATTATTAATAAAATCAGATGTATTTTAAACATGGATGTTCTTATTTCTGAAAACTAAAACCCAACTTTATTAAAAAATCAAATATTATTAATAAAACCAAACATACACCTACGAAAGGTTAGGAAACCTAGCCCGGAAAAGCCCAAAATGGCGAACTAGACATCCCAAATCATGATTTCCATGCAGCACACACCTACGAAAGGTTAAGAAACCTAGTTAAGAAAACTCTAAAATAGTAAACCAAACATCCCAAATCATAGATTTCAGACAACACACACCTACGACAGGCTAAGAAACCTAGGTCAGAAAAGTGCAAAATATTAAACCCAGCATCCCAAATCGTAGGTTTCAGACAACACACATCTACAAACGTTAAGAAATATAGCTCAAAAAAGTCCAGAATTGCAAACTATACATCCCAAATCATAAGTTTCATGCAACACTCACCTACGAAAGATTATGAAACCTAGGTAAGAAAAGTCTAAAATAGTAAACCATACACCCCAGGTCATAGATTTTAGACAGCACACACCTACGACAGGCTAAGAAACCAAGGTCAGAAAATTGCGAAATAGTAAACCATATGTTTTATGTCATTCTAAGACATGTAAAAAAACAGTTGAAATAAAATTATAATGTTAAAAAAATAAACTTAAAAAAGTATAAGACAAAAATGGGGGATGGGCCCAAAAAGTTGGAGGGGGGCCCTTGGAGGTTGGGGAGAGAGGACCTTGGAGGTTGAGGTCCATGGTGGCTAGGGTCATTAATGTTTCAAATCCATAGCCATCTCAGTAATCCCATATTGTGTACTTGTTCATTCTAAGACATGTAAAAAAAATGAAATAAAATTATCATTAAAAAAAAAACTTCAAAAAAGCATAAAAAATGGGGCGATGGGCCCAAAAAAGTTGGAGAGGGGACCCTTGGAGGTTGGAGAGAGAGGATCTTGGAGGTTAAGGTCCATGGTGGCTAGGGTCATTGGTGGTTGCAGTCCTTGATGGTTCAAATCCATAACCATCTCACTAATCCCATATTGTGTACTTGTTCGTTCTAAGACATGTAAAAAAAGTTGAAATAAAATTATCATGTTAAATAAATAAACTTCAAAAAAGTATAAAATGGGAGGATGGGCCCGAAAAGTTGGAGGGAAGGGGCCCCTTGGAGGTTGCGGTCCTTGATGGTTCAAATCCATAATCGTCTCACTAATCCCATATTATGTACTTGTCTATTATAGCGACCACAGCTGAGAAGTAAAGCTATGTCAAGTCACATGTCTTAAACTGTTTCATCCCAAATAATCCCCTAAAATGTCAATTAATCTCAGACGTTGTGTTTGTTCTGGCAACTGTGCCCAGATACATTTTAATTCCTATGAAGCCTTTTGATTTTTCTGTCATGAATTCTTACACCATCGGAGCTCTATAAGTTCAACGTAATTCATGTCTCTATTAATTACACATCATCCTGCCTGAAAATTAACCTTAACCTCGAAGCGCGATCAATATAACAAAGTCTCAAGGTGGAATTGTGACAAACAGGAATTACGTAAATTCAAACAAAAACCTCCAGAAAGTCTGGTCTGATGATGTCACATCTTCCTGGTCGTAATCTAACCTTATCATTGACTTGTGTGTAATCTTGTTCGCCCCAGTTGTACGTACAGTTGTACGTACAGTATTCAATAATGGGTCCCTACTAATGGCACTAAGAGTATTAAGGTAAAACTTATAGGAAGTGTTTTGGGGGCGTTCCAATAAAACGAAAAAAACTGTATACATGCAGGTTTTCAAAAAGGCACATAAGCAATATCATAGGCAGCACCACTCTATAATAGCTAGAAATATCATTGAAACATTTAAAGAAGCTAATTCGATTCAAAATTAAAAGTTCTAGGGTTCTTTCTAAGAGTAAAAAGAGATTGGAAGGCAATCAGCCCGTCTCTTAAGCCGATTTATTTCCCAAGCACATCTGGTTAAAATCTTGACAATTATTTTGTTCAGCATAGTAGAACGGTCCAGCAACTATGTCTTTAGGGATATTGGGCATGTCAAACCCCCACAATTATACAATTGGCCAATTTTGCTATATACTAAATGCTATTTTTAAAACTAAATCAAGAGACATTTTGTTTGTGGTTGGCAATAAGACACTTCAGCAATATATCGAGAACGACTGGGGATATTAAGTTGAAGCTTTCGGGGCTACTAATATTCCTACTTCCGGTCTTATGTTTTAAATAAAAAGATAGATTATAAGTGTATCTAGCTTGTCAAAGAGCATAGATAGAATCTTTTGGGAATGATATTAAGTTTTATTTTTTCAGGTCAACTTGTGAAGGTAAAAAATCAAATTGAAAAATACTATTTGTGTCAGGATCAAAAATTGTTAAAAACGTTTCTCCCAACATACAAATAGCAAGCCAAACAATGGATTCTTATAGAAAAAAAACGAAAAGATATAAAATATTATTTTTTTTCATGAAAGTTGCTTTCTCAATAAAAAACGAGCACAAAATTAATCTAAAATTTTTTTTCCACAAAACAAGTTTTTCAAAGAAAAGTAAAGAGCTCCATTAAGCCAAAAATGGGCAGAAATAAAGCCATGTAATCATCCAAGTGTAAAACTACCACAAATCACTATCCATAAATAAATGAAACTTAAAATGAACAGAAATTAGAATAAATAGCCGAGTCAAATTCGAAACGAGCAAAAATTAATATTGGTAGGGCTGATAACCCCTATGCCTTCTCAAGACCAGAATATAATTGCGCTTTAGTGAAAACAGAATATATTTAAATGTTTTCACTTTTTTTACTTAAATAAGTAAAAAAGAACTTTTTTTACTCACTTTTTAGCCTTTTTTTATTTTAAGGAATAAATATCAGTATAGGTATATTAAAGTGACAATCCACGGTCATTTTATTTTCAGTAAAGCCTATGTTATGTTCTGGTCTTGAGAAGGCAGGGGGGTTGTCAGCCCTATGTTAATTTTTGCTCGTTTTGAGTTTGACTCGGCTATTTATTATAATTTCTGTTCGTTTTTAGTTTCATTTAATTGTTGATAGATATTTGTGATAGTTTTACGCTTGGAAGATTATTTGACTTTATTTTTGCTCATTTTTGGCTTAATAGGGCTCTTTAGTTTTCTTTGAAAACTTATTCTGTGGAAAAAGTCTTTTAAATTAATCGTTATTCATCCAGAAGAGGGAGGTCTGGAACCCCCTTGCCCCCCCCCCCTAATGGTCGCCCATGGATCTGCTACGTGGCTGATGAATAGAAGACAAGAAGCAGACAATGCACATTAAAAGGAGGACTTTTTTTGTCCAGTTCTAATCTTTCCAGACTTTTTCCATTGAATGTTATTGCATACAGATCAAGTAAGGCTGATGTATAGAAGACAAGAAAGCAGACAATGCACATTAAAAGGAGGACTTTCTTGTCCAGTTTTAGTCTTTCCAGGCTTTTTCCATTGAATGTTATTGCAACCAGATCAAGTAAGGCTGATGTATAGAAGACAAGAAAGCAGACAATGCACATTAAAAGGAGGACTTTCTTGTCCAGTTCTTGTCTTTCCAGGCTTTTTCCATTGAATGTTATTGCATACAGATCAAGTAAGGCTGATGTATAGAAGACAAGAAAGCAGACAATGCACATTAAAAAGCGGACTTTCTTGTCCAGTTTTAGTCTTTCCAGGTTTTTTCCATTGAATGTTATTGCAACCAGATCAAGTAAGGCTGATGTATGGAAGACAAGAAAGCAGACAATGCACATTAAAAGGAGGACTTTCTTGTCCAGTTCTTGTCTTTCCAGGCTTTTTCCATTGAATCTTATTGCATGCAGATCAAGTAAAATAAGATGATTTTAAACGAAAGTAATTCATGTGTTTGAAACAACAACTATTGGTTGCGATTAGTTTTCCTAGTGTTTAGCATTTCATTGACAGTGAAATATATGACATACTTTTGCATTTTTTATGGGCTAACATTGGTATAATCATTACAAGGCCGCATCCAAGAATTTGTCGGCTGGAAACACATCAAGAATATGTATTTTTATTATTTTTTACCATTTGGACATTTTTTTTGGGGGGGGGGCTCAAATCCCATAATCCTCCCTAAATAAGGCAGAAGCTTCTCTATCCATAATTTATGCGTGGATTTCTGATGGGTCTTATCTCGATTGACATTACCTGACTTGAAAAACATGTAAGGGCCTATTACCGGGGTGACTCGACATTTTAACCAAAATACCCTCTGGTTCCTGTGAAAGGTTAAGGACAAAAGCACTTCTGGCAAATAAGCATGAAAACAGGCCCTAAGATGCGGCTTGAACTGCATCCTACTGCCAGATTTGGGCTCCAATGAAGGCACGTCAATGAAGACCACAAAAAAAAATCATCTATGAACCAAGACCCCCCCCAAAAATTTCATTTTTCTTTTAAACAAACCAAGGTGCTCCTCCGCCAGAATGCTCGCTGGAACAGAATTGGATGAGAAGTTTGATAGCGTCCTGTGGATTTTAGAATTACACTTCGAAAAAGTAAAGTGGGTCATTTATAGTGAAGAGGACAGTCAAGTTGGGACAAATACAAATTTTAATCCAGATAATAGGAGATTTTCATTTTGCTTGAGGAGGAGGGTGTTTTAACGAAAATATCCTTCGTAAATTATTAATGTCTAAATTATTGAGTTTTCAGTCAGCAGAAATCCCCCACTTAGTAATGGTCTTTTCTTATACTCAACTAAGGTCTGAAGGTTTTTTGTAACTTCATTTACTTTTTTGATAATTCCCTTCTTTCTTCCATTCATTCCACATCCAATAAAATTTAGTCATAGCTGCGAAAAGCACAGCTACACATAGTGGCTATAGTGAGGTATATATAAAGCTCTAAATGTAAGAAGTAGGATGTAAGAAATTTAGGGGAGGGGCAAAGATTTTTTTTTTAATGAATCTAAAAAAAAAACAGAACAACATTGACCATATGTACCTAAAATAGGGGGTAACCATTTATATTATAATTTTCATAATTAGAAGCTACCGCAGCAACCACGAATCACTAGGTTGAAGCTACCGCTGCAACAACGATTAAAAGTATTTCTAAAAATTGTGTTTTATTAATTACAAATTTTATTGATTACAGTTGTTGCAATTTATTAATTACAAATATGTAGCAACTTCCTTTAAAATGAGCTATTAAACAACTCTCTTCGATGTTTCAGTGCCCCACTAGCTGCGGAAAAGGAGAAACGGAAAAAAAAAGATGCTTTGGATGCAGAATATCGTGGTTGGAGTCACTTTCCTCATTTTTCAAGCCAATAGATTTTCCTTGTTGATCAAACCAGGGGACTGTAAGTTTCCTTTAAAGAGTTTTCGAACCAGGCAGTTCAGTGCTTGTATGATCTACGTCCTACCTAATATTCTTCTAATACATTTTTCTGACGCTCAATCCTAATGAAATGTACCTACAAGTATGATAAAAATATAATATTTAGAAACAAGTTTGGGCTATATATTTGCACATTGGGGGTTGGGTGGGGGTTAGAGTATAGCGGGTCTACATGCATAATGTGTTAGGCACAATTATTCTGCATATTATTGAGTAAGAATTGTTTTCTAACTTCTTACTGTCCAATAATTTATCCCCCCCCCTTCTAATGTGCAAATATATAGCCCAAATTATATATTTTCCATCTATTCTGTCACTTCTCTTTGTCTTGTCTCATGCTAAGCTGAAAGAAACTAACAAAACAAAACGGTTCTGCAATGTGTCAATTAATGAACAACTAGAACGGTAGGGCGTAGACCATACAAGTACCGGCAGTTCTAATGGTCTACTTTGTGTTTCGATAAGGCACCATTTTTAGAAGTTTTAGGAGTACAGTGCTATTTAATAGCTGTGAGAAAACGAAGCAGAGGGGTTACAAATGAAACGACTAGTAAGCCAGTCTCACTGCTTTGTTATAGCACACAACAAAAATAGAAAATATCTATGAAATAGAAATAAGAATATTGCTGTCAAAGTCTAGGGGAGGTGGCAATTGCCTCCTTTCCCTAAACTGCACGCCGTGGCACACGTTTTATGGATGCAGGGTGGCAGATTGTCAGAGATTAGGCTTTCTGGCCTTGTATCTTGAGTCGAAGAAAAACAAGTCATCCCAAAGGGGGTAGAAAGAGGTCATAAGGATGCATAAGAAAGCATAAGGAGGTGATCCATATGATTTTCCTTATATATATATATATATATATATATATATATATATATATATATATATATATATATATATATTATATATATATATATATATAATATATATATATATATATATATATATATATATATATATATATATATATATATATATATATATATATATATATATATATATATATATATATATATATATATTATATATATATATATATATAATATATATATATATATATATATATATATATATATATATATATATGAGGAATTAATGGACATTTTTTATGTTATTAAACAGGTAGAATATTTACAAGGTATAAATTTAGAGCGTAGCCAAGCTTGAATTCGTTCCAAACTGAATGGGGAGAGAGTGGAAACTGGGGCTTCGAACAGACTGGGGTGGAGAAAGAGGATCGTGCACAGATGTGTTGGCCTTGGGTAGTTTGGTACTGCAGTGAGATGTTAGCAGTAGAAGTAACCAATTAAAGAAATTGCCCCCACAAAAATAGGACGTGTTCTAATTATAAGGGTTTGATGCTTACTCCTGATATTCAGTGATACTTTTCGAAAATTATTGGATAGTATTTTCAATAATCAATCCTGATTTCAAGCTTATGCGAGCTATAACAATTAAGGTCAAATTAGCTATATTATCAGCATTTCTTAGATCCCTTAAAGTTGTTAAATATTAAGAACGGTCGGAAGCAGATGTTGTCCGTTTTTGCCAAAATATGGCTATAAAGAAGCTACACGCATCTTACAGGAGGTCTTAACAGATGCCTTAATAATTAACGCAACACCTGCGTAACGCTAAAAATGACTCATTACAAAATTAGCCTATGTAAGCTTATTTTAAGAGTTTACATATTTTCCCAAGTATTATTATATTTCATGGAGTATTTGTTTTCAGAACTTGAAAGATATCGTGTGCTTCTTCCTTTGAGATTTCTGGTACGTGGTTGAAGACAGGTTTCCTTTTTTTTTCTTTTTTTTCAAAGTTTACCCACTATAAAAAATAATAAAATGCACTCAAAAAGCACTAGCTGTTTGACTATCTGGGATGCTATGTTTTTTTTTTTGAAAAATAAAGAAATGAGCATTCATAGAAATACAGGGAGGATTTGTTTTTTATTTTCTTACGGATACGAAAAAAATACTTTTCAAATTGTAGTTGGAGAGTTTTTGTTTAATTTGATTTATTAAGTAGAAATTCTAAAAAAATACTTTTACGAAATTTAGATGGCCAATTGTCCCCCCCCTCCCTGTCTTATCGATTGGCAGCCCTGGAAAGAGAGAGAGAAAAAAGAGAGAAAGAGAGAGAGATAGAGAGAACTTTTAGAATCTTGCAAGAAGTTCAGGATCTGATCCGGTTGTTCCCGTCCTAAGAATGCAATTACCTCGGCAATTACTAAAATTTCGACACTTCTTTAGTTATTATATCTTAACTAAGAATTAACAATAGAAAACACATTACTGAAATAGTGCGAAATGTTACTTTGAGGGGTTGCACAGTATTAGAAACCTTGTGCACTAGGTGGCGCATGCCAAGCGTGGCATAACTGTGTCAAGCGTGGTGGAACTGTTCTCACAACTTTTGTGTCGATTTCTTGCCAACAAAACCCGTCCCAATTCAAGAATTTTCGCAGATTTCGCTAAACTTTAAACTGTGCCAAGCGTGGTGGAACTACGTGGCACATGTTGCGTTCCATCATGTACATCAGGAGATAGGAAGCGGGCAGCCCCTCGGGTTACTGTCAAATCAGAAAAAGGAGAATAGAATAAATTGTTTAAAATAGGAAATTCACGAAGTGATGAAATCCTTAGACTTCGACGACTTTTCATAAATGAGTCTCTTGATGAATTCCTTAGACTTCGACAACTGTTCATAAATGAGTCTCATGATGAAATCCTTTGATTTCGACGATTCTTCATAAATAAGTTACATGATGAAATCCTTTAATTTCGACGAATATTCATAAATATTCGTAATTCGACGACTATTCACATATGAGTCACATGATGAAATCCTTAGACTTCGACAACTTTTCATAAATGAGTCACATGATGAAATCCTTAGACTTCGACGACTATTCATAAATGGGTCTCATGATAAAATCCTTAGACTTCGAAGGCTGTTCATAAATGAGTCACATGATGAAATCCTTAGATTTCGACGACTTTTCATCAATGAGTCACATGGTGAAATCAGACTTCGATGACTATTCGACTTCGACGACGACGATAAATGGGTCTCATGATAAAATTCTTAGGCTTCGACGGCTATTCATAAATGAGTCACGTGATGAAAGTCACATGATAAAATCCTTAGACTTCGAATGCTTTTCATAAATGATTTTCATGATGAAATCCTTAGACTTCGACGGCTGTTCATAAATGAGTCACATGTGAGTATAAGGCCTGGCGTAAAATTGTCTGGTTAATCCCAACCTCTCTGGCTAAATAATAGGCTATGATTCGGTATTTAAAGCACGCAATATACTTTCTCTTCATCCAGAAAAAAAAAACAGGCATTATGGTTGCAGCAGCAGCTGCAACCTAGTAGAGAGCGAACCACAGCCTATAGTAGCCAAAAGATGAAAAACGTGTTTTTAAAAAAAACTGTCTAGTAAAAAAAAAAATACCATTTGACACTGAATCAGTAGTGGTAACTATTGTTTCGGTTAATCTTAGAAGTAAAAGTTTATTGCGAAAAGATATTTATGGTTATTTCGAAAAAGAGCCTGAAACCCCTTGAATGGCGTCAAATCGAAATCAAAAGTACACCATTTGAATCAACATGGTCGAAAACTTTTTGTAGGATAATTACAGTCCCTCACCTTGAGCACCAAGGAAGAGTGGCACTGATCTGTCCCCTTTTTTTTCTTTTTTTTTTTCAAGGGCTAGCGGTTTACCAGAACATCATAGAGAGATGCTTAATGTCTCATTAGAAAGGTCTTTCTCACATCTACGTGATTTTCATAAATTCCACTATCTGAAAGTGCCATATGGCACCAAAAATGGCACATTTTGTGCCATTTCTCAAGGCGGGGAGCTAGCGGGCTACAAAAACATCGTATACAGATGTTTAATAGCTCACATTAAATCTATTTCTCATATCTACGTTTTACTTATGATTTCCACCACCTGCAACTACCAAATGGCACTATAAATGGCACTATTGATGCCATGTCTTAAATGGAAATAGCTAGGGGCTAGTGGGCTGCCAGAACTTCTTAGAGAGATGTTTAATAGTTGATTTGAAAGCTATTGATCATATCTACGTGATTTTAATCAGTTTTGCCATCCGTAAGTGCCAAATAGCACAAAAAACGGCACCTTTTGCGCCACTTCTTAAGTTGAAAAGCTCCGAAGTATAAAACGATACCATTGTAATAATTATGGTCCCAAACCCGTAATTGGAGATTTACAAGGGACCCTCACCGTATACTCCCCCTCCCAGCCCCCTTAGTAAGTCTCATTAGTCCGTTGGAAGAATTCACTATGAACTCTTTAAAATTTAGGAATGGTAACTACTATTTTGGTTCGTCTTAGAAGTAAAAGTTTATTGCGAAAAGAAGTTTATGGTTATTTCGAAAAAGAGACTGAAACCCCTTGGAAATGGCGTCAAATCGAAATAAAAAGTGCACCATTGGAATCAGCACGGTCGAAAACCTTTAGTAGGATAATTACAGTCCCCCATCTTGAACACCAAGGAAAATGACTTTTTTGCATGGGTAGCACTGATCTGTCTCCCTTTTTTTTACAGGGCTAGCGTAACCTCTCGTCACCAGATTTTCAACAGATCATGGTTGCAGCGGCAGCTGCAACCTAGTAAAGAGCGAACCACAGCATATGGTAATCAAAAGTTAAAAAACGTGTTTTGGAAAAAGCTGTCTAGTGAGTTCTTTCGGTTAATCTTAGAAATAAAAGTTTATTACGAAAAGAGATTTATGGTGATTTCAAAAAAGAGCCTGAAACCCCTTGAAAATGGCGTCAAATCGAAATAAAAAGTGCATCATTGGAATCAGCATGGTTGAAAACGTTTTGTAGGATAAATACAGTCCCCCACCTTGGACACCAAGGAAAATGACTTTTTTGCATGGGTAGAACTGATCTGTCTCCCTTTTTTTTCAGGGCTAGGGGTTTACCAGAACATCATAGAGATCTGCTTAATGGTTCATTAGAAAGCTGTTTCTCACATCTTCGTGCTTTCAAAGGCAGTATATTTGCATAAACGCTAATCTGGAACATATTTAGGAACTGTAGTGAATCACTATTCTGTGTTTTTTTTTAATAGTTAGCTTGTTGTATCATTTATTCAATTGAATCATGAATCTACGCGCTATATCGTGAAAAATCACTATATTTAGGTAAGAATCCCTAGTTTTAGAACGAAAATCACTAGCTAGAAAAAAATCACTAGGCAACATAAAAAATTACTAGAAATAGTGATAAATCACTAGGGGTGGTAAACCTGCTTCTCCTGCACACTCCCTTCATTAGAATATTAGTGATTTCTTATTATATTCAATGTTTTGACCGATATTTTGTTTGAAATTTTATTTTTTCGGAGAGAGAAGGGGCAATTCTTTATGGCATCAGTGGCTGCCTTAGTAAATATGATCAAATACTTGAATAGAACAAGCTATCAATATAAATATTTTCCGTTCACAACCCGAGGAAAATAATAACAGACTTACCATTTTTTGTTGAATATCAGTCGTTGAATCCATGGAATTAATTTTTTCTTCAATTTATGTACTTAGTGAATATGAGCTAGTTCAAAATATGAATGATGAATTGTTTAAAATTCGGTATTTTCAGTGTTAATTGCTAAACGTCTAAATGTGACCTACTTTTTCCATATTCTCTAGGGAGTGTTTTCTGCTATTCATCAATTGTTTCGGCGAATAGCGGAAATATACTGTTCTTTGATTTAAGGGGGAAATGCAAGTTTTTGATAAGCTGAGTAGGGAAAGAAAAATGGAAAAACTATTTATATAAAAAAAATAACAAGGTAGGATGGTAAATGGATGCAAAGTGGTTACAGCTTCTCTTCATAAGGGTTTAAAATTGAATTTGCGCCAAAAACAATTATTATGTTCGGAAGAAGCCTAAAAAATAGGCATCGAGTGGTATGTTCACTTGAATCATAGGTCATATTTGTGAATATTTTCAACTGAAACTAAGAAGTCACATTAAAACTTAAAACGAGCGTATATTATTACTTATAAATAAAAAATATCATGGCAGCATTGTTTTTGCATTAAATTTTAATCAAAAACGAACAAAGATTAATTTGAAAAAAAAAGTTTTTCCAAGGGAAGTAAAGAGCGAAGTTGAAACTTAAAACGGAAAAAAATTATTACTTCACAGCCTATTTAATATATATTAATATAACTAGTATAAATAAACCAACTAATTATGTTTCCCTATGCTTTTAGGATTATACAAAACTAGCGCTTTACTGAAAACACGAAAGTTAAGCATAAAAAACAGGATTATTGATTTAAGAGTCAAAAATGAGTATGTATCCTGACAGCACTAAACGAATCTATAAAGCTTTTCATAGTCTTACACCAGTTTTGACATAAGTAACTTTGAGTATACAATTAAAATTACCTTAAAAAAATAAGCGTAAAACTAAATATTTTTTAATAACCGCGAAGTAATTGAACAGCATACAGAAATATTGGATTGATTTATCAAGCAGCATCATGCTCTCACCAGCTATAATGTCAATAGTGGGTAATATACAGTCTTAAATTGTAAGTAATAGGCTTTAGTATCACTTGAAATGAAGATCAAATAAGACATAATATGAACTCTGGAAATCCGATTATTTCCTCTATACAAGAGTGAATTTCAAGCTATGATGCAAATTCTAAAGCTAGTCTATAGTCCTAATACTATCAATATGGCCTTACTTCGAACTTGTGTACAAACAAATCATGACATGTCCTTTTAAGAACCTAAACGAGAGCCAGTCACTGGACTGAGCCATTGTGCAAAAGTGACACCAAATTAAACGTAAAATAATAAAGAAAATCCTAAAATGGATTGTTGCTTTATCTTAAAAGGGATTGATCCTAAAAGGGATTGATAATATTTAGATTCTACAAAAAGTGTTCTTAATTGGTTTGCTTTTACTGTACCATAGTCCTATATTATTTTGTGATTTCAGTAAAGCGCTAGTTTTGTATAATCCTAAAAGCATAGGGAAAACATAATTAGTTGGTTTATTATATAGTTATATGAATATATATTAAATAGGCTGTGAAGTAATAATTTTTGTCCGTTTTAAGTTTCAACTTTGCTCTTTACTTCCCTCAGAAAAACTTTGTTTTTTTTAAATTAATTATCAACGCGTCAATGTAAAGAACGTTTGTGCTTAGATCTCCATGAGTCTGATAACCACAACCCCTAACGAAGGAGATAGTTTCAAACATAATAAAGAATATATAAATTGTGATAAAATGTCATATTTATGTGCCATCTAATGATATTTTCCGGTAAATGCTTAGCCAATGGCATATTTTTAGATCAGTAATGTTACAAAGACCTACCTCCGTGAATTGATTAATGGGTTGTTATATTTTCATTGTGGTTTCTAATAATTTACTGTCTGTTCGGTCAATTCATTCTGAACAATTTTGCCCAATATATCCAAGACCTTAAAGTTGTTTTTATAAAGCAAGTGATACCCTTAGCCACAAGTAAAAAAAGATATGATGGACAGCAGTGTTTCAATTTCTTCATTTGTCCTCGAGAAAAAGGCTTGGCCTTTTCTCAAGCTATTGAGAGGTTGCTTGTAGTAATCTAAACTAATTTGTTTCCATTATTCATGGTCTAGCATGTATTAAATACGGTCCCTGCACTTATGTGACCTACTAACAGCAGGGGCGTCCGAGGAGGGGAGAGAAGTGCGCCACCCCCCAACTTTTTTGGGATTCGGTAAATATTTCGCCGAAGGCGAAAACTTCGCTAGAAATTTGCAAAATCGGCAGAAATTTAGCATAATTCTTGATTTTTGCAGAAAATTCGGCATAAAACCAGGTAGCTATTTGGTAAAATTTACGAAGATCGCCCCCCCCCCAGTTAAATGAGGCTCGGGACGCTCCTGACGACCAGGGTATTTTTGACTCCCAAAGAGGCACAATATTAATAGAATTGTGCCGTTGTTTGTTGCAATCAAATTTAAAAAATCACAAAATATTTATGCGATTTTCCAGGAGGAAAAAACCTTTTCGATATAAAGAAAAAAAAACTGAAAGATGATTAAGTTTCGTTAAGTAACTCTCCAAAACGTGCTAAAAGGTGAATTTGTAACAATGCTTAATAAACACTTTCATATAGTACGGATATACATAACTGCGTGTAGGAGGGAACATAGAGGCAAAATCAATCCCCTTCACCCTGGAAAATATCAATCAACATTGGCTAAAAATTCACTTTTTCCGGTTGTAACACCCCCCCCCCCCCCCGACCAACGGATGATAGTTTTGAGAGGAAGTTTATAATACGCTGAGTGACAATGTTTAGATAAAGATAAAACAAAATGTCGTTATTTATAGCAATTGCATTTTTAGGCTGGAATATTGAAGACGTGAGTGTGATATTCATTCCTTTTCAAACGGCAAAACTTTTTCAATGTCTGTGTTTTCCAACGCCATAGCATGGTATTTCCAAGCATAGATTTATAATGAGTCAAAAGTAAAAGGCCTGGGAATGCTTGCACAGGACGTCAATAGGAACTCATCGTCAACTGCTGAAAACCGTGTAAAGACCAAAGATGGTCGTTCAGCAATATGTCCTGGGAACTTCTTGCTGGCTCGTCGTGAGTAGGCTTGAGCGCTTTGTAAATATCTGATAAAGGGTCTTTGATCCCCGGCCATGACAGGTAGGATTGCTTGCTTCTAACTCTTGCTAGAATTGGGAAGTGTTAAGGATGGAGTTCTTGTAAATTTTTTGCAAAACTTAGGACTAAAAAGTGTAAAGCAACGGTCACAGAGTTATTTGCTCTTGAAGAACTGACTAATCGATTCAATAGTTACTCAGATGAATTTTAGCCACGGCCATAGGTAGCGCAATAGTGCTACCTAAGTAAAGAACGATGTGAGCACAATGTATTATTTATTCATTTATTTTATTTCATTCTTTTTTAGACCAGAGCACTTCTTATAGAAGAAGTTGTCGTAGAACTTCGAAAGGGGCTCATACGATTGGAAATTGAAAATTCTAGTGCCCTATTTAATAGTCAAAAGTGATTCACTAAGAATATTAGTGGAAAAGCTTTATGTTTAATAGAAAGGAGAAAGGACTTGTACAAGCATTATCTGAGTGATAGATCGTATGAAAACAAAAGAAATGTAAAGAAAGTGGAGAAAGCATTAAAATATGAAATAAGGAGGTGTGAAGTGGAGGCCATGGATAAAATTGCCGAGGATTTAGAAGATGCAGCTAGACGGCATAATAGTAAAATATTGTACTGGCAAGTTAACAAATTGAGAGGGAGTAGTCAATCCGGACTTGGCCCAGTTAAAGATAGGAATGGGGTCGCAATTAGCGATAAGGAAAAAACTAAAGAGAGATGGGCCGAACATTTTGAGAATTTGCTAAGCCGAGATAGAGTTGCAGGAAAAAATATAGAGGAAAATGAAAAAGTTTGTGATACCTTGGATGTGAAGGAAAATTTGTTTTGTGAGGAGGAATTAGCAACAGTACTAAAAGGATTAAAGAGTAATAAGGCTCCAGGTGCTGATAGGGTGGTAAATAAGTTTCTTAAATATGGTGGCTCTGAGGTTACAAATAAGTTACTGAAGATTATGAATATGATTTTCGAAAAAGGGGAAGTACCTAACGATTTTAGGAAAACCTTAATTAAGCCACTTTATAAAAAAGGTGATAAAAGTGAGTGTGGTAATTATCGAGGCATTAGTCTGGTCTCTGTAGGTAGTAAATTACTTACTACCTACAGAGATAGTAGGTAGTACCTACATAATGTGATACTTTTTAGACTGAGAGATGCTGTAGACAAAGTTTTCAGAGAAGAGCAGTGCGGTTTTAGAAAAGGTAGAGGATGTGTCGACCAAATTTTCACTCTTAGGCTAATAATTGAGAAGTGCCTGAGTTTTCAAACACCTTTGGTCCTCAGTTTTATAGATTATGAGCAAGCGTTCGATTCTGTTGATAGAAGAGCTTTAGTAAAGGTTTTATCCTTGTATGGTATACCAGACAAATACATTAAAGTGATTAGTGCTATGTACGATAATAACACTGCTGCGGTTAAGATAGGAAATGAGGTTAGCAGCTGGTTTTGTATTAAATCAGGAGTTAAGCAGGGATGTGTTCTATCTCCCTTTGTATGGATTATTTTGATGGACTTTGTTTTAAGGAGCACAGGAAAGGCAATGGGAGACCACGGAATCAAATGGGGAGGAAAAAGTCTCCTGGACTTGGATTATGCTGATGATTTAAGCATCCTAGATGAAAGTGTGAGCAAAATGAATGAAGTTTTAGAGGTAGTGCAAGTTCAGCGTGCTAAAATTGGTTTGAAAATTAATGTTAGGAAGACTAAGTCACTAAGTCTAGGAATAAGTGAAGATGAAAAGGTGACATTGGGTAATGAAAATATTGATCAGGTGGGCGGCTTCACTTACCTTGGTAGTATTATTAGTAAAGATGGTGGGAGCAGTGAAGATGTTAAATATAGAATAGCCAAGGCTCAGGGTGTTTTTTCACAGTTAAAAAAAAGTCTGGAAGAATAGGAAGATAAGTCTGCAAACCAAGATTAGAATATTAGAAGCTACAGTGATGACAGTGGTCAAATATGGCTCTGAAGCATGGACGCTCCGAAAAGCGGATGAAGATTTGCTAGATGTTTTCCAGAGAAATTGCTTAAGGATTGTTCTGGGTACCCGGCTGACTGACCGTATTTCAAACAATAGGCTATACAAAAAATGTGGTTTAATACCGCTCTCTAGGGCTATAATGAAAGAAAGGTTGAGGTGGCTAGGGCACGTTGTGCGGATGAAGGATGACAGATTGCCGAAGATTGTCCTTTTCGGCCAACCCTCTAGGGCTAAACGGAAAGCAGGTCGTCCCCGTCTGGGGTGGGAGGACGTCATAAAGAAAGATTTAAAGGAAATGGGAACTTCGTGGGCGGGTGTAAAAAGGGAGGCTTTGAATAGATTGGGGTGGAGGAGGAGCGTGCGTAGCCGTGTTGGCCTCTGGCGGCTTGGTGCTTGCGGTGAGTTGTTAGTAGTAGTAGTAGTAGTAAAAGTGATTGGAGGCCAGCCAGCCCTCTCCCAGTCCCATCATTTCTCCAAACCCCTCATCAAAATTTTGAGATAGCCATTTTGTTCGGTGTAGTTGAAAGCTCCAGTAATTATGTCTTTGAGCAGACAAATCTCCCATAGCCCCCAGGGTAAGGGTTGTAAGTTATGCCCGGGGGATAAAAGGTTTTTATGGAAAGGCTGGTCGTATAAGCTTCGGAGGGGGGTCGTTTGATTGGAAATCAGAAGTTCTAGTGCCCTTATTAAGAGTCAAAGCGATCAGAGAGCAAAAGTAGTCCAAAGATTACATAATCAGGCCGTTGGGGTTGACATAGTCGCCCTGAGTCTGTGGGAAGGGTTGTAAGCTATGCCCCAGGTTAAGTATGGTTTTTTATGGGATGGGTGGTTGTGTGAAGTTTACAGGAAGCTCATTTGACTGATTTTAGCGTTTAAAGTTCTAGTTCCTTTTTAAGAGTCAAAAGTGATGGAGGGCAACTAGCCCCGCTCTATATGTTCACGCTACTACTATTAATACTATCACAGCTTCATTTACAGTTAATACTCCTACTTCAACTACTGCTTCTACTGTAACTACTTGTAAAGGCAATACATTGATACTACTGCTACTACTAGTACTACCGCTTTAACTATTAATACTACTACTAGAAATACCAATGCTACTACTGTGGCTACTTTTACAACTGTGCCTAGGGGTATGAAGGTAAAAATTTTCAAAGTTTTTTTTTTTTGGGGGGGGGGGGGGTATTTATTCAAAACACGCCGTCTGTATGTAGGTTGTCAAAAGGGCATAACAGCAATATCTTGCAAGGCTTTATTCAGGGAAGGGGTAGGGGTTTGACCCCTTCAAAATATTTGTTGGTATAAACGTAACAAAAATGAATATAAACGAATTTTTGATGCGTTTCTAAGGTCCCCCCCCCCAGAAAAAATCTCTTAATATGACCCCTAAATATGACCGAACTCATCTTACGATGAGTTTGGTGTAGGAAGTTGAAACTAATGGGATTTGTTGTGCAGAGATGTTGAACTAACCAAAAGAAAATATTTGCATCCTAATGCTATACTGCTTCTACTCATACTACTACTACTTCTACTGTTATTACTACTTCTATTTCTACTACTACCTATAAAGTTAAGGCTACTACTAAGAAGTTTTTGTCGTAAATTTATTGGTTGAATAAATTGATTGATTGATTGATTGATACTATTAATTCTTCTGCTACTGCTACAACTGCTGCTAATAAAACTAAGGATATAAAGGTGAAAATTTTAGGAAATGTTGAAAGTGCATAGAACTAAATGGAAACCCACTATGCCCATACATGTTGTCAAGAGGACATGTGAGAAATGCTTCAGGAACGATTGCTGGTATTAAGTTTAAACTTTCAGCGTGTGTTGAGTTTTAGCGCCCTTTTGAAGAGTCAAAAGAGATTGGAGGGCAAAGAGCACTCCTCCCAATCCCATTCATTATCCAACCATATCCAGTCAAAATTTTCAGATACCTATTTTGTTCAACATAGTAGAATGGTCCAGTACTTATGTCTCTAGGGATATTGGGTAGATGTCAACCCCCCACAAATTGAATTTGACCCATTTTGCTTTAAAAACTAAATGTTGCTTTAAAACTAAATCATAAGGCACTGTGTGTATGGTTGCCAATAAGACACATCAGTAATATATTGAAAATGACTGGGGGTATTAAGTTGAAACTTTCGGGGCTACTAGCTCTTATAATTTAAATATATCATAAGAATGTAAAAGTATCCGGGTTGTAAAAGAGCACAGACAGAATTTTTTTAGAATAATATTATGTTCTATTTTTCAGGTCAACTTGAGGAGGTACAAAATTAAATTAAACAGTACTTCATGTGTTAGGATTAAACATTGGTGGAAAAGTTTCTCCAACATAGAAATAGCAAGCCGAATTATGGATTCTTATAGAAACAAACCGAAAAGATACAAAATATTATTTTTTCTACGAAAAAGACTATGTCAATAAAAGATTAGAAATTAATTTTATAATTTTTTCTACGAAACAAGTTTTTTAAAGAAAAGTAAAGAGCTCCATTAAACCAAAATTGAGCAGAAACAAAGCCAAATGATCTTACAAACATAAAAATACCATAAATCACCATCAACAAATAAATGAAACCCAAAAGGAACAGAAATTAAAATAAATAACCGAGTCAAATTCAAAACGAGCAAAAATTAACAAGAGCAGGGCTGACAACCATGCCTTCTCAAGACCAAAACATAAATTGTACTTTACTGAAAACAAAATACACTTAAATATTTTCACTTTTTTGGCTTTAATAAATAAAAAAAAAACTGTTAAGAATTTAAGGAATAAATAGGTTATTTTTTTTATTTTTTAGTAAAGTGCAAATATTATTCTGGTCTTGAGAAGGCATGGGGGTTGTCAGCCCTACTCATGTTAGTTTTTGCTCGTTCTGAGTTTGACTCGGTCATTTATTGTAATTTCTGTTCGATTTAAGTTTCATTTATTTATTGATGGTGATTTGCGGTAGTTTTACGCTAAAAAGGTTATTTGACTTTATTTCTGCTCATTTTTGGCTTAATGGAGCTCTTTACTTTTCATTAAAAAAATCGTCTTGTGGAAAAATTTTTTGAAATTAATTACACAAGCAAATGTCAACATCCCATGTAGAAATCAAATAAAAAAAGAGAACTTGTTTCAATTAAAAGTAAAGAGTGACATTAAAACTTAACACGAAGAGAAATTATTCCGTATATGAGGGGGGCTTCCCATCCCTCATCCCTCAATCCCCAATTCAACAGCCAATGTGTTTGAGCTGTCGTTCAGACAATAAGTAAAATTTTATCGTAAAGAGGAGAGGGTGGCCGAGGAACAAACCCCTCATATACGGAATAAGTTCTGTTCACTTCAAGTTTTAAGGCCATTCTGCAGCTTCATTTGAATGAAAACATGTTTTTTTTTTAAATTTCCTACCTTTTTCGAAACCATGCCCATACCTATCCAAATATGAGGGGGCACTGCATTCATATAATCCAACTGCTTGTTGTTAAGTTGTTACTTAATTTCTTTTATACAGTAACAAGTGACTAAAACGATTGAATTAATTCCAAAAAATACAACTTAGAATACAACCTGGGATAAATCAAACAGTTCGTGGTAACGAACTGTAAGTAAGGAGCGACCCGGCTCAATGGTAACCGAAACTCTAGAAAACGGGTTTTTGATACGAATAGATACATCAAAAGAATCAGATTTCAATGCTGATTTCAAATATATTTTTTTCATCAAGTTTAGTGCTACCCATCAAAAGTTACGCGCCTGAGACAATTTGGCTGATTTTCAAAAAAGGGGGAAAGACCCCCTAAAAATTATAGAACCTTAATGAAAATCACACCATCATATTCAGCGTATCAGAGAACCCTACTGTAGAGGTTTCAAGCTCCTATCTACAAAAATGTGGAATTTTACATTTTTTGCCAGAAGAAAGATCACGGATGCGTGTTTATTTGTTTGTTTGTTTGTTTTTTTTTCCCAGGGGTGATCGTATCGACCCAGTGGTCCTAGAATATCGTGGGAGGGCTCATTGGAACGGAAATTAAAAGTTCTAGTGCCCTTTTTAAGTGACCAAAAAAATGGAGGGTAACTAGGCCCCCTCCCACGCTTATTTTTTTTCCCAAAGTCACCCGATCAAAATTCTGAGATAGCCATTTTGTTCAGAATGGTCGAAAATATGATAAATATGTCTTTTAGGATGACTTAATCCCCCGAAGTTCCCAGAGGGAGGGCTAAAAGTTATGAACTTTACCCAATGTTAACATATAGTATTGGTTATTGGGAAGTATACAGAAGTTTTCAGGAGGTTTTTTTTCTGGTTGTGGGAGGGAAGGGTGGGTCGGTGGTTATGTTGGAGGATCTGTTCATGAAGGAAGTTTTTCATGGGGGAAGGGAAATTGCCATGAAGGGGGCGCCGGACTTGCCAGCATTATTTATTGGTTATTGGGAAGTATACAACCATTTTCAGGAAGGATTTTTTCTGGAGGGGGGGGGGGGCTAGACGAGGGGGTTAATCTGGAGAATATTTCCGTGGAGGATGTTTATTTGGGGTAAGGGATATTTCTATGAAGGGGGCGCCGGATTTCCAAGCATTATTTAAAAAACGATCAGAAATTAAATAAAAAAAAACAAGTTTTTTCAACTGAAATGTAAGAAGGAATATTAGAACTTAAAACGAACAGAAATTATAACGTATGTGAGGGGGTTCTCTCCCAAGTCAATACCTCGCTCTTTACGCTACAGTTTTTTTTAGTGCTTTCAAAAGAGCCATCTATTCTAATTAAACGGCCTTTGTGATTCAGGGGTTTGTGAATCAAAATTTTTTTTAACTTTTAACGTAAAGAGCGTGGTATTGACTAAGGGGAGAACCCCCTCATATACGTAATAACATATACGTAATAAAAAAAAACAATAAAAAAACAAGCGATACGGCTCAATAGTAATCGAAACATTTAAAAACGGAATTTTGATGTCAATAAATGTATCAAAAGAATGTGTTTATAATGCTGATTCTAAATATATAAATTTTATTAAGTTTAGTATTACTCATCAAAGGCTACGAGCCTGAGAAAATTTACTCGATTTTTTAAAGAGGGGGGAAACATCCCCTGCATTAACTAAAAAACGATCAGAAATTAAATAAAAAAAACAAGTTTTTTAAACTGAAAGTAAGGAGCGACATTAAAACTTAAAACGAACAGAAATTATTCTGTATATGAAAGGGGCTGTCCCCTCCTCAACGCCTCGCTCTTTACGCTAAAGTTTTTTATTGTTTTAAAAAATAAAGTTGTGAGACAGAGTCAAACTTTAGCGTAAAGAGCGAGGCGTTGAGGAGGGGACAGCCCCTTTCATATACGGAATAATTTCTGTTCGTTTTAAGTTTTAATGTCGCTCCTTACTTTCAGTTTAAAAAACTTGTTTTTTTTTATTTAATCTATAACAGAGTCAAATTCGCGAATGAAAGAACATATACGAATGAAAGAAATGGAAGAAATGCGAATGAAATGAAAGAAATGGGAGAATACAACCTAGGATAAATCTGTAACAGAGTCCGATTCGCGAATGAAAGAAATAAATGCGAAAGTAAGGGGTCAAATGCCTTTGGAAAATAATAGTGGATATTTTTGAGACTCTAGGGTCCCCCATCCCCAAAAAGATCAACCGGATCCGACCGTGCTCAATAGTTGTTGATGCACAACTTTTTACTAATATACAAGGTTTTAGCATGCCTCAAATTAATCAAACAGTTCGTGGTAACGAACTGTAAGTAAGGAGCGACCCGGCTCAATAGTAACAGAAACTCTAAATAACGACATTTTGATACAATAGATACATCAAAAGAATCAGATTTTATGCCGATTTCAAATATTTTAATTTCATCAATTCAGTTTTTACCAATCAAAAGTTACGCCTCTGAGAAAATTTGCCGGATTTTAGAAAAAAAGGGGGAAACACTCCGTAAAAGCCATAGAAGCTTAACGAAAATCACACCATCAGATTCAGCGTAATAGAGAACCCTACTGTAGAGGATTCAAGCTCCTATCCCCAAAAATGTGGAATTTTTTATTTGTTTGCCAGAAGAAAGATCACGGATGCGTGTTTATTTGTTTTTTGTTTGTTTGTTTTTTTCCCCAGGGGTAATCGTATCGACCCAGTGGTCCTAGAATATCGGGAGAGGGCTCATTCAAACGGAAATTAAAAGTTCTAGTGCCCTTTTTAAGTGACCAAAAAAATAGATGGCAACTAGGCCCCCCTCCCACGCTCATTTTTTTCCCAAAATCACCCGATCAAAATTTTGAGATAGCCATGTTGTTCAACATGGTCGAAAATATAATAAATATGTCTTTTAGGATGACTTAATCCCCCAAAGTCCCCAGGGGGAGGGCTGAAAGTTATGAACTTTACCCAATGTTTACATATGGTATTGGTTATTGGAAAGTATACATACGTTTTCAGGGGGATTTTTTCTGGTTGTGGGGAGGGGGGAGGTAGGGGTTATGTGGGAGGATCTTTTCATGGAAGAAGTTTTCGTGGAGGAAGGGACATTGCTATGAAGGGGGCGCCGGATTTCCCAGCATTATTTTAAAACAACAATCAGAAATTAAATTAAGAAAAACAAGTTTTTCAACTTGTTTCAACTTGTTTCAACATTATTCAAAAAACGATCAGAAATCAGAGGCAACGCTATAGTGTTGCCTATAGTAAGGGACAACCGGCTCCAATGTTTTATTATTATTATTATTTTTTCCCAGAGGCACTTCATATGGAAAGAATCGTCGTAGAAACTTCAAAGGGGGCTCATTCGAATGGAAATCGAGAGTTCTAGTGCCCTTTTTAAGGGTCAAAAGTGATTGGAGGACAACTAGCCCCCCCCCCAACGCCCATCATTCCCCAAAACACATCCAATCAAGATAGCCATTTTGTTCAACGTAGTAAATTTCCAGAGAGAAAATATGTTTTTGAAGAGGACACTCCCCCACAACTCTCAGGGCAAGGGTTTTAAGTTATGCCCGGGGAGCATATAAGGTTTTTAATAGAAGGCATTGTCCTAAAAACTCCAAAAAATAATCATTCGATTGGAAATTGAAAGGGCTAGTGCCCTTTTTAATAGTCGAAAGTGATTTGAGGACAACTAGCCCCCCCCCCCACGCCCATCATTCCCCAAACATATCCAATCAAAATTTTGAGATAGCCATTTCGTTCAGCGTAGTTGATTTCCAGGTAGAAAACATGTTTTTGAGGACGACACTCCCCAACAACCCTTAAGGCAAGGGTTTTAAGTTACACCCTGGGGGCATATAAAGTTTTTATAGAAGGCGTTGTCGTAGAAACTTCAAAAAAGGATCATTCGATTGGAAATTCAAAGGGCTAGTGCCCTTTTGAATAGGCGAAAGGGATTTGAGGGCAACTAACCCCCCTCTCACGCAAATCTTTTCCCCAAACACATCAAATCAAAATTTTGAGACAGCCATTTTATTAAACGTATTTTTAAGTTCTGGAAATTAGGTCTTTGAGGATGACAACTCCCCCACAGCCCTCAGGGCAAGGGTTGTAATTTATACCCTGGGGCCATATAAGGTTTTGTATAGACAATGTTGTCGTAGAAACTTCAGAAAGGGCTCATTCGATTAGAAATTTAAATGGCTAGTTCCCTTATTAATAGTCGAAAGTGATTCTAAGGCAACCAACACCCTTCCACTCCCGCCATCTCCCCAAACACATCCAATAAAAATTGTGTTATAGCCATTTTGTTCAACGTAGTTGGAAAGTTTTGGAAATTATATGTTTGAGCAGGAAACTCCCCCCACAGTCTTCCGGGGCAAGGGTTATAAGTTATACCCTGGGGGCATATATGGTTCATAGGGAAGGAATGCTCGTATGAACTTCAGAGAGGGCTCATTTGATTGGAAATTGAAAGCTCTAGTTCACTTTTTAAGCGTCAATATATATCGAAGGGTAAACAGCTTCCCCCGCAAACCTTTTTTCCCCAAATGCATATAGTAAAAATTTTAAGATAGCTATTTTGTTAAAAATAGTTCAAAGATCATATAACAAAAATTCCGGTGTCGACACAACCCACCAGGGCCCGGGCCAGGCGTCGTAAGTTATGCCCTGGGGGCATATATGGATCTTATGGAAGTGATGCTCGTATTAACTTCAAAGAGGGATCATTTGATTGGAAATTGAAAGTTCTAGTTCGCTTTTTAAGAGTCAAAAGAGATAGGAGGGTACCTAGCCCCCTCCCTCCATGCCCTTTTTTCCTCAAACCCATCTGATAAGAACTTTGAGATAGCTTTATTTAAAATAGTTCAATGACCATATAAAGAAAACTCAGGGGTCAACACATCCCCCCAGGGCCCGAGGGCGGGTGTTGTAATTTATGCCCGGGGGGAATATATGGTTCTTATTGAAGGGATGTTTGTGAAAAATTCAGAGATGGCTCATTTGATTAGAAATTGAAAGTTCTAGTCAAGGTTTTTAGAGTCAAAAGAGATTGGAGGGCAACTAGGCCCTCACTCCCCTTTTTCCCCAAATGCATCCAATAAAATTTTGAGGTAGCCATTAAGTTAAAATTTCTCAAAAGTCAGATAACAAAAACTCAGGTGTCGTCAAAACCCCCCAGGGCCCGGGGGCAGGCGTTGTAAGTTATGCCCTGGGGCATATATTGTTCATATGAAAGGGATGCTCGTATAAACTTCAGAGAGGGCTCATTTGATTGGATATTGAAAGTTCGAGCTCACTTTTTAATAGTCAAAAGAGATCCGAGGGCAGCTAGCCCCCCCCCCCCACGCCTTCTTTTTCAAAACTCATCTGATGAATAATTTGAGATAGACATCTTGTTAAAAATAGTTCAAAGGTCGGATAAGAAAAATCCGGTGTGAATAGAACCCCCAGGGCAGAGGGGAAGGCGTTCTAGGTTATGCCCTAAGGGCATGTATGGTTCTTATGAAAGGGATGCTCGCATAAACTTCATAGAGGGCTTATTTGATTGGAAATCGAAAGTTCTAGTTCACTTTTTAAGAGCCAAGAGAGTTAAACTAGACCCTCCACGCTCTTTTTTCCCCAAACCGGTCCGCTACAAATTTTGAGATAGCCAGGGTTTTTTTTGGAAATTGTTCAAAAATTAGATAACAAAAACGTCCCCCAGAGCCCGGAGGATAGGCGTTGTAAGTGTTGTCCTGGGGGCGTATATGGTTCATATGAAAGGGATGTTCGTATAAACTTCAGAGGGAGCTCATTTGATTGGAAATTGAAAGTTCTAGTTCAATTTTTAAGAGTCAAAAGATATCCGAGGGCAACTAGCCCCCGCCCCCCTTTAAACACCCTTTTTTCCCAAGCCCATCCGATAAATTTTTATAATAGCCATTTCATTAAAAATAGTTCGAAGGTCAGATAAGAAAAATTCCTGTGTCGACGGAACCCACCAGGGCCCGGAGGCAGGCGTTATGAGTAATGCTCTAGGGGCATATATAGTTCTTATGGAAGTGATGCTCGTATAAACTTCGGAGAGGGCTCATTTGAATTGAGATTGAAAGTTCTTGTTCACTTTTTAAGAGTCAAAAATGATCGTAGGGCAACTAGCCCTCCCTCCTCCGCACCCTAAATGCATCAGATAAAAATTTTTAGATAGACATTTTGTCAAAAATAGTTCAAAGTTCTGATAACAAAAAACTCCGGTGTCGACACAACCCCCCAGGGCCCTGGGGTAGGCATCTGATTGGAAATTGAAAGTTTTAATTCACTTTTTAAGAGTCAAAAGTGATTGGAGCGTAGCTAGCCTCCCCCCACTCCATTTATTTTTTTCCCAGGGGCACTTCATATAGAAGGGGTCGTCGTATAAACTTCAAAGGGTGTTCATTCGATTGGAAATCGAGAGTTCTAGTGCCCTTTACAAGAGTCAAAAGTGATCAGAGGGCAACTGGCCCCCCAAGCCCTTTTCCACAAATACATCTGATAAAAAATTTGAGGTAGCCATTTTGTTAAAAATAGTTCTAAGATCATATAACAAAAACTCCTTTACGTATGGTCATTTCGTTAAAAATAGTTCAAAAATCATATACGAAAAACTCTTGGAAAGGATACTCGTATAAACTTCAGAGAGGGCTCATTTGATTGAAAATAGAAAGTTCTAGTTCACTTTTAAAGAATCAACAGAGACCGAAGCTTAATCTAGTCCCCGACGCCGTTTTCCCCCAAACCCTTTCGATAAAAATTTTGAGACAGCAATTTTGTTAAAAATAGTTCAAACATCAGATAATAAAAACTCCGAGGTTGACACAAACCCATTTTTTCACTTTGATATTGTTACTTTGATTTCAGTTTTGATACTTTGATGAATATTTGATTTTTTTTTTCAAGTTTGATTTTGAAATAAGGAATTTTTAAAAACTTGAAATTTTTGCAATTAAAAACGAACAAAAATTAATTTGAAAAAACTTTCCCAAAATAAGTTTTTCAAAGAAAAGTAAAGGCCATTTTAAACTTAAGCTCAACAGATACAAATACCTTTTAAAATTCAAACCCAAAACGAACAGAAATTAAATAAACAATCATAGCAAAAAAATACAACAAGTAATAGTATAAACGAATAAATAGATCTTAAAGCGAGTAATTGCTTAGATTGAATATGAATATCAAGCTTAAAACGAAAAAAATATTTGCCTATTGAAGCATAAATGAAACTTAAAACGAACAGAAATTAAATAAAGAATCAATGCAAGCAAACAGACAATAGATATTAATGTAAATTAATAAATAAATCTTAAAACGAGTGAAACTTAAATTAAATATGCAAATTAAGCTTGAAACGAACAAAAATCACATCAAACAAGAGTTTGGGTATGACCTCCTTCTCCCACTGTAAAAGTCTAAAACCTACTGCGTCACTGGCGCTTTACTGAAAACTATATTCGTTTTGAACAGTCTTGGAAAGTATAAACAACATTAAATTGAACATTTGATGTATAATGATATTAATTGTTGAAAGATCCATCAGTTCAAGAATTTATTTCACTGTAATTGTATTTTTATTTTCAATACTGTAAGAACTGGAAAAGAAAATATTTGTAATATAATCCGTTTTCAGTTAAGCGCCAATGACGCAGCAGGCGTTTGGTTTTAATTTACAGTTAGGAAAGGAGGCAGTACCCAAACACTTGTTTGTAGGGAAACTATATTCGTCATTAACAGCTTTATAAAGAGCTAATAAATTAAACTGAATATTTGATGTATAATGATATCAATTGCTGAAAGCTCATCAGTTCAAAATGTTAGTATAATTTTAATGTTTATTTTCAATATTAAGTACAGAAGAAAATATTTGTCATAAAAATGGTTTTCAGTAAAGCGCCAATGACGCAGTTTTAGACTTTTACAGTGAGAGAAGGAGATCATACCCAAACTCTTATTTGTGGTGATTTTGTTCGTTTCAAGCTTGATTTGCATATTCAATTTAAGTTTCACTCGTTTTAAGATTTATTTATTAATTTACATTAATATCTATTGTATGTTTGTTTGCATTGATTGTTTATTTAATTTCTGTTCGTTTTAAGCTTCATTTATACTTCAATAGGAAAATATTTTTTTTTCGTTTTAAGCTTGATATTCATATTAAATCTAAGCATTACTCGCTTTAGGATCTATTTATTCGTTTATATTATTACTTGTTGTATGTTTTTTGCTATGATTGTTTATTTAATTTCTGCTCGTTTTGGGTTTCATTTATTCTTTAATAGTAATTTCTGGCCGTTTTGAGTTTGAATTTTAAAAGGTATTTGTATCTGCTGAGCTTAAGTTTAAAATAGCCTTTACTTTTCTTTGAAAAACTTATTTTTGGGAAAGTTTTTTTAAATTCATTAAATAAAAAAAAAGTTTCTTTAACTGAAAGTAAGGAGCGACATTAAAACTTAAAACGAACAGAAACTGTTCCGTATATGAAAGGGCTTTCCCGTCCTCAACGCCTCGCTCTTTACGCTAAAGTTAGACTCTTACGCTAAAGTTAGACTCTTTCTCACAACTCTATTTTTTACAAAAATAAAAAAACTTTAGCGCAAGGAGCGAGGCGTTGAGGAGAGTACAGCCCCTTTCATATACGGAATAATTTCTGTTCGTTTTAAGTTTTAATGTCGCTCCTTACTTTCAGTTAAAAAAAAAAACTTGTTTTTTTATTGAACCAACATATATAAATGAAGCATTAAAACAGTTATCTATGTAAACCATTCATTTTAAATGGAATGAATAACTTGAAGAACAGTCATCCCACCGCACAGTACTCTACCTCTGAGATTGGGAAGCCAATGTATAGCTATTCAGTGGTTTTAAATCAATTAACTATCTCAAAATGTTCACTCGGTAGCTTTTTCCTTTTCTTTGCGCCATAATTGTTGTTTTATGCCACAAAATGGTAGAAAACGCTACTTTGTTGCAGTGGCGTAATTTTGAAAAAAAATCCTGGAAGGGGGGGGGGGGGGTCAAAGTTGGAGCCATTTTTCCCAAATCAAGTGAAAATAGCAGCAAAATCAGAAAAACAAACTACGTATATAATATCATAAAGTTAAAGATACACTAAAGGAAGCTGACCCGTTTCTGTGGATGCTTGAATTATGCAGGCTTATCTTAGTTGACGAGATTCTTGAAGAAACTAAACTTCAGCCGGAGGGCAAACTGGGTTCGGGGGGGAGGGTGTTGTAACCCTTGGTCTGGAAAGGGCAGTTGCCCCTTGTGCCCTATAGAAAATTACGCCCCTGTTGTGGTGCTACGCCATTCGCTGCTTAAAAAGGATACTAGAATTTTCAACTTTAATTCGAAGGAACCCTCTCTTGAGATTGTCTGCCCATTCGTTCGAAAAGAGTACCCATGCAATAATCAAACATATGAACACACCTCCGTGATCACTCTTTTTGGAAACACTCTTTTTGCTAAACTTAATATTCTTATAGACAGGGGCTTGCAACCTCTGCAATAACATGTTAAATACACTGTATTACATGATATAATCCTCATGATGATCCTTCCCCCTTTTGAAGGTGCATTTTTCCTGATTCATGAAATATTGATCATAGTAAGTGAAAAAAAGATTTATAAACTTGTGCAAACTTATAAATTTGTAAACTTATAAACGCAACACTGCGTAGAACCCTTTCAAGATATCTATCCTGGTGACAGGCTACTCCATCCAAATTCCAAAGGATATTGTGACTACTGGTTCAAAGAAAACATCAAACAATAAGAAAAATCTCTGCAATGTAATTTTCATCGAGAATAAGTAATTAAAAATCTGATAGTCCATAAGGAGGGTGAGGCAGGAGGGGTGGTGCCAATCCAACCCTCCCCTGCCATTTACATTTTACATATTTAAAGGGGAAACTGTGTATTTGTTATTTGTACAATATGGCATGGGCGCCCATAAGCTGAATTCCAGGGGGGGGGGGCAAACCTCATCTAATTGACACTTTTTAATGCTATATAATAGAAATCTCAGAACAAAAATATAAAAATAAGGCAGCATCATTCATTCAGGGGGACGGGCCCCCCTGCGCTCCCTTATGGGCGCCCATGCAATATGGTACCCTCTAATGAAAATAATAAAGTATATACGGATATTCGAAAGTATATAAAGTATTTTTGATAGCCCTCTCCCTAAAATTCAGCTTATGGGTGCCCATGATTAAACCATAAAACAGGAGTGAAAAATTTTGTTTGCTTTGTTTTTAATATAGCAAATCTTAATAAGTATAAAAAGTACTTTCCCATTATATGGGCTATAGACAGTCGAATGAATGCAGTGATGGAGACTCGTAAAGCAGGTAATTGTTATCTAAATTGATCGAAGAGCGTGGTTTCTCATTGAAATTACAATATCTAAACTGTTGTTTTTTTGGGGTTTAGGGGGAGAAAAGGGTACCTAGGTTAGGTTAGGTTACGTATTTAATATATACAATATTTTACCCCCACCCCCCTAATGTGCAAATATATTAGCCCAAATTTGTTTATAAACTATTATATATACATCCTACTTTATTTTATTTCATTAGCATTAATCAAACTTGACTTTTTAGAAGTGCCCATATAATAGGAAAGTACCGTATAAAATATCGTGTTCTCTTGCTGACAAAACTACCCCCACCCCTCCACTTAGAAAAAACTAAGTCTTATCCTAACCCTAAATGAATTACTGCGGCTGCTTTTGCATGCCATCAATTACACCAATTCGGTGATCGAATTCTCCCTTTTTTACTAATTAACCGCTTATGGACTATTTAACCGTTTGCATGCTAAATACCTCGTTGCTAAAACTCAGTTCATTTGATGGGCAAAAACTTTTCCCTTATTTTACCTTATTGACTGAAACTCAATCCCCCAGTCTCTAATCAATTTCATATCCACGATTAACCATTTCCAGCATTCAAATTAGGCGCACACCTGGAATCCAATGTTGAAGCTGCTTTGTGATTGGCTTGTTTGTAATTGTTTCAGCCAATCTCTTTGCTCAAATCCAAGCAGAAGCAGCCAATCTTTACAACATGAAATCTGAACCTAATTTCTTCGAAAGTACCTTTTAACTTCAGAAGGTGCTACGCTGTTTTAACGAGCACATTGTATATTAAGTGTAATCGATGGCACCACCGATACCGGCTTTGGCGGATGATAGTGATTCTGAGACGCTCTCGTCTGGCACTGGAGAAATTACGAAAGGATATAATCTATTGAACATACGGCCGTCTAAAAATAGTGCATTTAGTGTTGTTGAGCCGTTGAACAAAAGAGGTAATAACGGCAATCATTTTTTTCTGTATTAAATGCCAGTTTGAATAAAGCCATGGGTATATATCTTCTTCTGGCGGTAAATTTTTCGCAATTCATATTATTGACTTGCAAATAAAGTAAACATACCACTAGCTGCCTTTTTTATGCTCTTTCCAAATATAATAATCATTTTTGTCGGAAATGAATTTTACCCCCCATCCCTATATATACCAATTCAGGGTATATATTTGCACATTAGGGGGGGGGGGGTAAATTTTATTTCTGATGTAAATGGGAGGTAAGTTTAAACATTACCCCCACCCCCCTAATGTGCAAATATATACCCTGAGCAAGTATATATAGGGGTGGGGGTAAAATTCATTTCCGATAAAAATGATTATTATATTTGGAAAGAGCATAAAAAAGGCAGCTAGTGGTATGTTTACTTTATTTGCAAGGCAATAATATGAATTACGAAAAATTTACCCTTCTAAGTACATACTTGTCATAGCGACCACACCTAAGAAGTGAAGTTAGGTTAACCCTAATGAAATATAATGAAAATATAATACTTGAGTAGCAAAATTATGGAAACGACAACAGAGAATTGTGGAAAGCAGGCCGCCCAGAGCACATTCGTTTTGACTTTAGGTTTGTCCCAGCCCCCTCCTTCTAATGCCAATAAATACCCTTGGCCATATTCAAAACTTTGTAGTTTTTTTTTTTTTTTTTTTTTTTTTTTTTTTTTTTTTTTTTTTTTTTTTTTTTTTTTTTTTTTTTTTTTAATTAGTAATATTTAGTGAACCTGTTGTTGATGGGAAAAATTATAGAAAAAAAATGGGTTCTAGTTTAGAGGTTTGTCTCTTCAAAAGAAAACTATATAAAATTCTTAAAACTAGTTTTAAAATTGTAAAATACTAACTTACATACCCTAAGTCCTAAATGCGCTCAAGTATTTTAACATTTTAAAGTAGTTTTCAGAATTTTATACTGTTTCCTTCTGAGGGAGCAAACCCCTAGATCTATACCAAAATGCCCACCAACAAATTCAGCAAAGTTTTGCGTGTACCCCTGGGCTATACCCTGACAACTAGGGAGGGAGCACAGTTAAAGTAAAAGCAACTCTGATAATCCAAAAAATAAATTTTCTATGAATGAAATGAAGTACAAACTCTGTTATGCCAGTGTTTACTTGCAAAGAGGACATTAACAAATCTTTTACCAAACCAAGATGAGTTAAAGTCTAATCAACACAAATGGGTGTCTGGTTTGTACACTAGAATTTATTTAAGAGAGGGTGGCTCCTGGTTCATTGGAAGAAAATTCGATAAAACTTCAAAATTGGTTAATTATACGAAAAGAAAAGGGGTATTTGTAAGAACCTGGACATATTGTGAGAGTGGGAGAGGGACTTAAAGTTCCCTTTTATCCGTCTCTAATTGGTAGGAACAATTGTACTTTTTATTGGTGTTTTTTTCGAATGAACACGCAATGGGGGTTTCTTTGCCCATTGCCGGATCCAAGGGGCGGGGGAAGACTCTCCCCTTTTTTTCTGGAGCCCTCATTCCATAGTTTTTTTTTCTGTTTTTCACTCTTTAAAAAAACATGTCAATTTGGTCAATTATTGGCTCCGTTGTCACATTTCCCCTCCCAAGATTTTGCTCTAGATTCACCTTATTCTGAATCCGTCTTTCATTCAAAACGTCCGGATTTCTATGATTTTTCTGCAGCTTACAAGGCTGTATCCAGGTGGGTGAGGGGGTATCTGGTAGCTTAGTTTTTCCGATGACATGCCCATTTGCTACTGTTTAGGCAAATCCTATCCCCTGAAGTGACTCCTCCACGAAATCAAGGCCATATCCAGGATTTTTTGGGGGGGAGAGGGGTTTACTAAATAACTTTTTTGGCGTGTGGGGGTTACAAATAATCTTAAAAAAAACTATCAAAAGTTTTTTATATTCATTTTTGTTACGTTTCTTACGAGTCGAGCAAAATTTTCGGCGGGGGGGCAAAACCCCCTGAACACGGCCTTGGCCTACACCCTTTTACTTTAACGCTTTCGTCACTGCAAAACAGTTTGATTTAACATCCACGGCTTTTGAAGAAGATTTGCGTTACTCGCGTTATTTTAACTACCCTCCCCTCCCCTATTTATTTCATCCCTCCTATCAATTATCCCCTCCCCTATCAATTATCATCACAAAATAAATCATTTCACTTTGAATTACGGGAAACTTTTAATTGAGGGAAACCCGTATAAACGTTCTTGTTACTTTTTTTATCCAACCTTACTGACCAAAACAGTCTATTCCATGACAATCAAACCAGCTACAATAAGAGAACCAAGCAACAAATTTCACAAGCTAATTTTGTTAACTATTTTTACTGTACTTTCGAGCGTTTGGAATATCTAAAACAGTGGAGTCAATTCACGAAAATGAATGAAGGTGGGCACCATATATTTTTCAAAATCTAGATTTCAAAAAATCAAAATTCCCCGCTTCCTCCTACCCTCCCCTGCAATTGATGCCACCGAGTCAAAAAATTTAATTTGATTGTAAGCAGATGTTTACTTTCAATAAATTCAATCAAACAGTTCGTAGTTGTAAGTAAGGAGCGACCCGGCTCAATAGTAACGGAAACTCTAAAAAGCGGAATTATAGATATATCAAAACAATTGGAGTTTTCTGTTGATTTGAAATATATACATTTCTAGTCTTACCTATTAAAGGTTACAAGCCTGAAATTTTTTTCCTGATTTTTGAAAAAAAGGGGAAACACCCCTTTAAAAGTCAAATGATCTTAATGAAAATCGCACCGTCAGATTCAGCAGCGTATCAGAGAACTCTACTGTTTGGGTTTCAAGCTCCTATCTGCAAAAATGGGCAAGTTTGTATTTTTTGCCAGAAGAAATATCACGGATGCGTGTTTATTTGTTTGTTTTTTGTTTTCCCCAGGAGTGATCGTATCGACCCAGTGGTCCAAGAATATCGGGAGATGGCCCATTTGAACGAAAAGTTAAAAGTTCTAGTGCCCTTTTTAAGTTACCAAAAATTGGAGGGCAACTAGGCCCCGTCCCCCGCTCCTTTTCCCAAATTCGTCCTATCAAAATTTTAGATAGTCATTTTGTGCATCATAGTTGAAAGAGAAAATAACTATGCCTTCGGGTATAACATGACACCCGCCCCCAGAGCCCGGAGGAAAGGTCATTAAGTTACAATATTCGCCCATTGTTTACGCATCGTATTTGTTATATGGGATGCATGCATACATTTTCGGGTGGGGGGGGGATGGTTCAAATTTTCTGCTAAGGGGTTTCTCGCGGGTGAATTTGAGAGGGAAGTTCCTAGGTAGTGAACTTGTCAGGGGAAATTATACACTACGGGAATTTGCAAGAATTCTTTTACAAAAATTATTTTTTATATGTCTTGCTTTTTCTTTTCCGTCTCAATTTTACGCACGGAGTGGTTAAGAGTAATTGTTCGGGGTAAATTTTCACCGGGATTGAATTGTCTAGAGGATATTTCAGTGGGAAGGAGGTTTCTCCGTGAAGGTGGGGCCTGATTTCCTGGCATTATTTAAAAACGATCAGAAATTAAATAAAAAAAACAAGTTTCTTCAACTGAAAGTAAGGAGCAACATTAAAATTTAAAACGAACAGAAATTATTAGGTATATGAAGAGGGTCTCCCCCTCCTCAACACCTCGCTCTTTGTGCTAAAGTTTGAATTTTGTCCAAATTCTCGAAGAATGACTCCTGAAACACAAGGGCTGTTAATTAGAACAATAAGACGCTTTTTTTTAAAAATACGGAAAAACTTTAGCGTAAAGAGCGAGGTGTTGAGGAGGGGGAAACCCCTTAATATACGTATTAATTTCCGTTCGTTTTGGGTTTTAATGTTGCTCCTCACATTCAGTCGAAAAAACATTGTTTATTTATTTAATTCAATATAAAGACCAACAACAACAAAAGATAGCGATTGCCTCACTCAAAAATAAGAATAAAAAATGCATATGAATAAACTAAAAGACATAAAGATAAGAAAAAACTAAATAAACTTAGCGGGCAGTCTCGTTTTTGTCTGAGACACCAGCAACGGAAAAAAAATTACTCCAAAATCTTGGGTGTTAAAAAATTTTTATTGCGGTTTTGAATTTAGAATACAAAACAGTATAAGAAAAATTAGTTGAAAAGATTGATTTTTTTTTTGTTCTAAAATTATGAAACCCCAAAATCTCGTAGAAAAACTGTTTAATTTTTTTTTACATAGAAGCTGTAGGTGGTATATTCACCGTTGCATATTCAAATTCAATGTAAGGATTGTAAGCATAAAAAGGTTTTTTCAGCAAACTGTGTTTTCTAATGAATGAATATGTAATCATAGAAAATAAAATCCAAATGGTAGCCTGTTCTTTTATAAACTGTGCGGGGTTGAGTTGAGAGGTTAAATTCTTCTTACCTTCGTATTGCTCCGTAATGTTCATTAAGAAAAATGTCAGAAGGGCACCAAGTGGTCCATATCTATTGCGGTGCACTGGTGAAGAGTTAACAAGTAAAAAGCAATAATAATAATAATTATAAAATAATAATATAGCCTAAAAGCAATTTTATTTACTCCGAGAGATTTATTAGAGAGCTTTCTGACATAAAATAGCAAACGCTAAAAATTACCTTAATCGTTAAAAACTAAGGTTATTAAAATAGTAACGTTCAAAATAGCGTATATTGTAAAAGTACAATTTCTGTAACTTAAGAATCCAACGCTAATGTTTATATATATATATATATATATATATATATATATATATATATATATATATATATATATATATATATATATATATATATATATATATATATATATATATATATATATATATAGTATATATATATATATATATATATATACTACATTGTGAAATACGACGTTACTGAAAATGTCGCTTCAACTCACTCTACACAAAAATGTTAAATTCGATAATCTTCAATATGTTACAATATTTTCGTCCAACGACAAACCAGATTGACCCAGATTGAGGTGTCGGACTAGAATAGACTGAAAGTATATTTCTCTGATGCTTCTTGACCCAGGGTTTAATCAGAGATAACGCAGGGCCGACGCACAAATTTTGTAGTCCACAAGTGTCATTAACGAGCGACAAATGAATTCAATTATTTTTATACTGAGAATCTTACGAAAGTCGGGAGAATAAAACTTCTTTCACAGAATTTTTTTTCTCTTTTTTCATTGTTAAAAATAACAAGTTTTCCTGGGAAACCCTATTTTCTCAGCTGTTTCCTTGACATTAACCCAGAGAAAAAGTAAAGAAAGGCCCAGGATTACAGGATTACTCAGTAAAAACTGAACAGACTCTCAGAGAGGTAGCTAGGGTTTTCAGCGACCGGGGACAATGTTGGTTTTTGCTCCCTTCCTCCACCTTCACTATCACAATATAAGTGGAAAAAAAACTGAACTTGGTGCCCCTTCAGAGGCAGAGCAGCAGTCGGGGCAGCTGCTCTCCTTCCCTTCCCCATGCTACACCACTGCACACTCCATTCAGTCCAAGGAAAAAAAATTCATTTAAAAAAGAGAAACCAAAATTATTTAAACATTTTTTTTAAGATGCGAAGCTAATGGCTATTAAAGTACCAAGGACAAGAAAATAAAACCTTGTTTGCTTTTTGAGCCATCTAAGGTCGGTTCATATCTGAAAAACAACCAGATTTAACATTTGGTTACTATGGGCTGCAGTGAGCCCTCTTAGCTTTTGCAAGGGCTCAAAATGTAATTTCCTTCAGAAGCAATTACTAAATTATGAATAAACATAAAAAAGCCATCAAGTGATGTATTTACTTTCATCCTTGCTAAATTATTTTGTAAACTGCAATTTCGAAAAATAGGATATTTGGCAATTAAGTAAATTCAGACAAATCAAATTCTGGAACAATCTACTTTCCAGGTAATTTATTGAAGGTTTCAAAGTGATCTAACCAATGAAGTGGTGGTTAGCTGTCTTGCTATGGGGTATGTAACTCCAATGGTAAACCACATTATTGGGACCATCACGGGAGGGAATTGAGTGCATTGTCAGAGTAGCCTAGGAGTATAAGCCTATATGGAAAAGAAGCCTAAAATAAGAAATCTAAGATGCTAATTTTCTTTTAAGATTTTGAACCAACCTAGGCCAATACAAAAATTCATGGCATCCTTCTAAGCAGGTCCAAGTTTATTTGCTGATAATATATATATATATATATATATATATATATATATATATATATAATATATATATATATATATATATATATATATATATATATATTATATATATATATATATATATATATATATATATATATATATATATATATATATATATATTATATATATATATATATATATATATATATATATAATATATATATATATATATAAAACAGCATGATAGTCAAGATGACTAGAAATAACTTATTCAAATAAACTGAATGTTCAATATATGATAAAATTATTTTCTAGAAATCTCAGCGATTTTCGATTTAAGATTTTGTTTAAAGGAATTTTTATTTTTCGATGTAATAACTGTAAAAGAAAATATTTGAAATATATTTGATTTTCAGTGAAGTGCAAATAACGTAATAGCCATTAAATAGTTCAATGGTTTGAGGGGGTAGCCTTACTACTGTTTGTGGTATTTTTTGATTGTTTTGAGTTACATAGTTATTCAGTTACTATTGGACATTCGTCTGGTTTACTCCATGCCCTCCATTTTATCAAATGGTTTAAAGGTTTAAGCATTTTTGTAGGCTTTAAACTAATACGAGTGGCGTCGATTCACGGAACTATAGGTGGAGGGGGACAAAATGTATTTTTTAAAATCTAGGAATGGGCGCAGTTTCTTTTTCATTTTTTCAATAAAAGCTCAAAAAAGACGTTTGTCAATGAAATTACCCTGAAAATAGTATTTTTCAAAATCTAGAGGGGGGTTAAAAAATTTAGGGGACAATTGCCCCCCCCCCAGATAGACGCCCTTGGTTAATACCCAAACGATTTAGGAGGAAGCGAACCGTTAACGATTACTCTTACCGACCTTTTCTGAAGTGCTACATTCTATACACAAAATTTATTAAGAACTTGTGAAATTGAACTGATCTGCAATTATCAAAATGAGAGCAATTTCCAGGTCTGGAATCCTAAATAGGTACGCACACTCAATTTTCTGGGGGAAGTGGTTGCTACAGTAAGAAAAGATCTTGCTTCATAATTTGAAAAAAGAAGTGACAAGAAATTCGGGAAATTTGGGACTTCGGAGGGCTCGGCGCCAAAAGCCTGCGAGGCCCTGCGGAAGTGTGTGTCCCCAACTATATTGTGAACTGTGCATTGTTTTTGAATGTATTTTACCGACGACAAGATATTTTTCAGTAAGTCCCCCCTGGCGAAGAAACCCCCTGCTTACCATAAATGAATGCGAAAACAAGACAGAAAAAGATAAGCCGGATTTCTTTTCTGTTTTAAACTGTGGTTAACATTATGTTTTTAAAGACTGTGAATGGTTTTTACAAACTAATAAAAGCCCATTTTTAGGTGTCCTTATTGTAAAGGTTTAAGCCTATCAAACGTAGTATAAATGCTTGATAACGACAAATAACTGGAACTCTTCACACCTTTACTTTCATAAGTTTTTGCCGTTGTTAGCGTTAGATACATTCTGCGTTTTGAAAACAACCCGTCACAATACGTGACATCAAAGAGATCAACGTGAGGGTAGCTCCGCTATTGAGCGAAGTTCAGAAAGGTGTCTAATGTGATTTTTTAATTCCACAAGAAATCATGTATTTGTATTTACTAAATTTATATTTTTTCTTATATTTTAAAGTAAAATTGTTCTTCTTATAGGTTTTCAATCCAGCGCCAGTACAACATTTGACCCAGAAAATGACAATTCTACGCATTTTACAAAATCTGAAAGACCATTAAATCTCTGTACAAAAACCTCAACTAAAAAAGGCTCCATTTGGTCACCTGCATCAATGTGTGAAGGGGAGTCTCTAAGTAGGAAAGATAATCCAGAAGAAATGGAATCAGATGAAACAAGCAGTGTCGCCACGAGTTCTGGTTATCATTCAGAACAATTAAACCCTTATGCTGCATTTTACAATGGATTTTCATCAGGACTCTATCAGCTTTCTCAGCAGCTTCTCTACCCGGTGTTATTCCGTCCGTTAGATCCGTTTGCAAGGTTGCGATTGCAGTTGGGTGTTGCTGCAAGCCCTTTAGCTGCAAGACTTCCAGAACGATCCAAGAGTAACTTTCGGTGCAGTGTATGTGAACTTGAACTACCTTCATTTGCAGATTATGAGGAACATGTGAAAAAATCGCACGATGATATGCTTACAACGTTTGCAAGATCATTTTCAGATAGCTTGTCACAAGATAGTTCTTTAGAGTCGACATCGTCAGACAGAACGTATTCGGTAAGTACAGTGACATTTTAAACCGTGGTTCTGGGCGAAATATTTAAGATACGCTTCAAGGATGATATTAACCTACCTAATAATTTGTGGCATACGTTCACTTTTTTTCTCGTGATTCCAGTTTCTTACTGAAGGGTATTGTCATAAAATCTGTTCTAACATCCTTGAAACGGAACAATAGGCATTAAATTTTATTCCACAAGAGTTTTTTGGAAGAATTATTAAACTTGTAAAACTGGTAGAAAATTATCAAAAAAAAGATAGAGGCCGCTAAGAGAATTTTTTTGAAAGTAGGCTACTAATTAGTTGTTTCTTGCCCAGTTCTCACGCTACTGTTGTGTTAGGTTTGCAAAGCAAAACAAGAAAAGATACTTCCTCAGGATTAAAAAAGTGAATAAAAACAAAAGAAGGAATAGCAAAAACCACTCACAAAAATAGTGTATAATTACAACCATAAAAATATGGAAACAAATTGAAGCATTAAATACATAATGTACCAAGGCTGTATCCAGGGGGGGGGGGGGGTTACCAGGATTGAACCCCCCCCCCCCGAAATTTTTGACCGACTCGAAAATAAGTCGAAAATTAGTAAAACCTAGGTAAAAATCAGTAAAATTAGTCGAAAACTGAGTCAAAAATTAGTAAACCCCCCCCCCCCCCCAAAAAAAAGTAAAAAATTAGTAAAACCCCCCTGAACAAAAATCCTGGATACGGGCCTGTAATGTACAATACATTATAAAAAGCGATTGACCTAAGTTTTTTGTTGCTATATCTTCACTGCTTTTTCCCCTAGTTAAACTTGATTCTGCATTTTTTTTTTTTTTTTTTTTTTTTTTTTTTTTTTTTTTTTTTTTTTTTTTTTTTTTTTTTTTTTAGCAATCTTTGTTAGTGCAACAGTTGTAATGAAATTTCCACTTCAGCCAA
Organism: Artemia sinica; assembly: GCA_027921565.1. Classification (NCBI taxonomy): domain Eukaryota; kingdom Metazoa; phylum Arthropoda; class Branchiopoda; order Anostraca; family Artemiidae; genus Artemia; species Artemia sinica. Next base: position 7,612,373 of record CM051257.1, on the reverse strand, counting down.
CGGAGAGCACACATCGATTTGTCAGCGTAAGACATAGAACATTACTAAAAATTAATACTTCAAAATAATAAATCTTAACCAGCGTTGCCAACGTGGTACAATTGTACCATTTTTAATACAATTTAGAGGATCAAGCATAATGCGGTACATCTGCAATTTTTTTTGGTACAATACTAATAATCCAGAAGTTTTGGTTTTACATGTTCTTTTCTGACTCGAATATCGGTTCAAGTTTTGGTCTGTCGAAAATTTTCTACTTGTTACGGTAAACTTTCAACCTGCTGTTCAGATGGTTTTCTTGCGCTACATTTTAGTTGGAAAAATGGTACAGTTTACTTCAAAGCGTTGGCAACGCTGATCTTCACACAAAATTAAGAACAGACCAAGAAAACAAGCAACAAAAGGCAACAAAAAGAAGAAGACAAAAGAAAGGAGAAAAAAGAGTGGAGGGCATCCCAGCGCGGGCATCAACTAAACCAAAATTAAAATTGAATCTAGCATCCTAAGTCCTCGCATACGACAAGGAGTAATTCTAAAAAAAAATGTTCATTGCATAATCATAAATCTATTGAAGTTTTCATTATAAAGACAATTACAGGAAGAGGAGGGGGGATCACAGAGATAATTAAAATTCAAACGGTCTAATCGTTGGCTGTAAAGTACTTGTGGTACACAATAAAACAAAAGCATCTACTTTGACGCGTTGACGTGGATTTATTCTTCATTCTATTTGACCAACTATGGTCGGCTGAAATTTTTACAGTATAAAACAGTTGGAAGAAGAAGACGAAAAAAACAACTATGCCTTATCCCTAAACATATAGTCCCTCTGGAAGTAGAGGCCTTTGGTAATTTGGCCTTTCGAAGACTGATAAGCCTCCCTTACTAACTGACAAATGCCTAACTAAACTTAAACTAAGTCTATATAGGGAACCCTACCGAAGAGGCCTGTTTGAAAACATTAAAAGCTCTCAGTCCTTTGATGTTCTTATGATTAGTCTTGTCTCCTGTCAATGATTATGGGGTGTAGTTGGAATTCCATTTTGAAGGGCCTCGACCGTTTTCGGGGGAGGGGAAACCTCTATATGCAGTGCATTTTAGCTGGAATTGTACGACCAAAAGTATATTTTGATCGATAGTTTCTCATATTTTAGGCAATTTTATATTCTCATATTTCTCATATTCCTATTTTAGTTAAGCCACTGGGATACTGGGGAAGCCGCTAAAGATGAAAGAAAACTATTTGTTTTGTTGAAACGATTTTACGCCGCTCTTATGTTCTTTCATTAATCCATCATTATGATTTATTCTTTTAGCAAGGTAGGAGGGAGGACCAGATTGGTCAATATTTTGATTTCTGGTGATTTAACGTGATTCAATGAATTTGTAGTTGCATTAGTTTATGTTGGTTTTCTTTTAGTGCAAGCAGTGCGGGAAATGCTTCAAACGGTCATCGACTTTGTCGACCCACTTATTAATTCACTCAGATACAAGACCGTACCCATGTCAATTCTGCGGGAAGAGATTTCATCAGAAGTCGGACATGAAAAAGCATACCTACATACATACAGGTATAGTTCGAGATTTCCTCAAACCTTAGTTAATTTTGCCCGCATTTCAATTCCAACAAAGCAGCTGTTCCTTTGCCATCTCGCCATGTGTTTTCAATTTAATAACTTTTTGATCTACTTTTTTCCGATTTTTTTTTCAATTTTACGAGGCAGGTGGAAAATCTGCTTGCTTTATTGAATAAAGTGGATACTATAATAGTAGAAGTAGGCTATATGATCTGTGCTGCATCATTAATTGATTGACTTGAACGATGGAAATGCATGAAATCAAGTTATAAATGATGGTTGTCATTATGCATGGCATGGGACAATATAGCTTTTTCAAGAATAAAGCTTATAATAAATACTTAAATAAATATTGTTTTTAATCAGCTTCTCAAATTCTATACTAGGTTATCACAGCTGGGTTTCTTAATTAGTAAAACGACTTACTTAGGCTTTAGTGTAAAATGAAATTTTTTAACGATCTTTTTTTAATGCTTTTATCTCTAAATGTACAAAGAGTATAAAAAAAAGGCGTTTCTGCAATCAGGGAATTGTAAGACGCTAAAAGAAAGGATCGGCTGGTCATGAAATAGACAATCGTCTATGAATCTTCATGACACATGTCATAAGTGCCCCTTGTTTTCACTTTTAGTCATTTGAAATTTTCCAATTAGCAGAAAATTTTTCACCTTTTACTGCATTAGGATCAGATAGAGGCGTTTTTTTTTTATTTTAATTTTTTTTTAGTATTTCATTTTGACTGTTTTTAGTCTTAGGTTAATCTTTAAGGACAGAAAGGTAGTTTGTTACACATTTCACCCTAACGTAACGACTAACAAAATCTGTGATTGAAAACTCAATGCCAAGACCATGTCACCTCTATTTTAAGCAACAATTAGCCACAGTACATAGACAGGGAGTAGGACTCATGATGAATAAGGAAGCTGCTAAGTCTTGTTTAGACTGGGAAGGTATTAATAAAAGAATACTAATTGCTCATTTTATGACTAGAAAGTTCATCAGTTATAGTAGTATACGCCCCTGTAGAACCGACTGACGGAGATACTAGTGACTCAGATGAATTTTACTTACAGTTACAGGAGCAAATAGACAGGGTCCTAGGTAGAAATATGGTAATATTACTGGGAGATTTTAATGCCCAGGTGGGTAGAAATAGGGATAGATGGTATCCCAGGCTTGGTAAATTTGGTGTAGGAAAAGAAAACAGTAATGGATACAGAATTTTGCAATTTTGTAGGTATAACAATCTAGTTATAACCAATACGGTGTTTGGTCATAAAATGGCTCATAAGTTAACATGGTATTCACGTGATGGTAAGACAGCAAACCTTATTGATTATATTATAGTAAACCGAAGACTGGCAGGATCAATACAAGATACTAGGGCATATAGGAGTGCTGTTATTGATGTTAAAAGTAAAGATCACCATCTAGTAGTCTCAAGGGTTAATTTAAAGCTGAAATATCGGAAGGGTAACTACCTCCCGGGAAGTTATGATGTTGGTAGACTCCAGGATGAGAATTTGAAAGAAACTTTCCAGGAACAGTTGAATACTAAACTTAAGAGTTTAAAATTTGATAATGTGGAAGGTGGTTGGAATAATTTCAGAAAAATAATTTGGGAAGTTGCTGAAGGTGTATTAGGGAAGAAAGCTAGAACTGCAGCTAAGAATATTAGTGGAATAGCTGTATGTTTAATAGAAAGGAGAAAGGACTTGTACAAGAATTATCTGAGTGATAGATCGTATGAAAACAAAAGAAATATAAAGAAAGTGGAGAAAACATTAAAATATGAACTAAGGAGGTGTGAAGTGGAGGCCATGGATAAAATTGCCGAGAATCTGGAAGATGCAGCTAGACGGCATAATAGTAAAACATTGTACTGGCACGTTAACAAATTGAGAGGGAGTAGTCAATCCGAACTTGGCCCAGTTAAAGATAGGAATGGGGTCGCAATTAGCAATAAGGAAAAAACTAAAGAGAGATGGGCCGAACATTTTGAGAATTTGCTTAACCGATATAGAGTTGCAGGAAAAGATATAAAGGAAACTGAAAAAGTTTGTGATACCTTGGATGTGAAGGAAGATTTGTTTTGTGAGGAGGAATTAGCATCAGTACTAAAAGGATTAAAGAATAATAAGGCTCAAGGTGCTGATAGGGTGGTAAATGAGTTTCTTAAATATGGTGGCTCTGAGGTTAGAAATAAGTTACTGAAGATTATGAATATGATTTTTGAAAAATGGGAAGTACCTAACGATTTTAGGAAAACCTTAATTAAGCCACTTTATAAGAAAGGTGATAAAAGTGAGTGTGGTAATTATCGAGGCATTAGTCTGGTCTCTGTAGGTAGTAAATTACTTAGTAATATGATACTTTTTAGACTGAGAGATGCCGTAGACAAAGTTTTAAGAGAAGAGCAGTGTGGTTTTAGAAAAGGTAGAGGATGTGTCGACCAAATTTTCACTCTTAGGCTAATAATTAAGAAGTGCCTGAGTTTTCAAACACCTTTGGTCCTCAGTTTTATAGATTATGAGCAAGCGTTCGATTCTGTTGATAGAAGAGCTTTAGTAAAGGTTATATCCTTGTATGGTGTACCAGACAAATACATTAAGGTGATTAGTGCTATGTACGAGAATAACACTGCTGCGGTTAAGGTAGGAAATGAGGTTAGCAGCTGGTTTTGTATTAAATCAGGAGTTAAGCAGGGTTGTGTTCTATCCCCCTTTGTATGGATTATTTTGATGGACTTTGTTTTAAGGAGCACAGTAAAGGCAATGGAAGGCCATGGAATCAAATGGGGAGGAAAAAGTCTCCTGGACTTGGATTATGTTGATGATTTAAGCATCCTAGATGAAAGTGTGAGCAAAATGAATGAAGTTTTAGAGGTTTTGCGAGTTCAGGGTGCTAGAATCGGTTTGAAAATTAACGTTAGGAAGACTAAGTCACTAAGGCTAGGAATAAGTGAAGATGAAAAGGTGACGTTGGGTAATGAAAAGATTGATCAGGTGGGCAGCTTTACTTACCTTGGTAGTATTATTAGTAAAGATGGTGGGAGCAGTGAAGATGTTAAATATAGAATAGCCAAGGCTCAGGGTGTTTTTTCACAGTAAAAAAAAAGTCTGGAAGAATAGGAAGATAAGTCTGAAAACCAAGATTAGAATATTAGAAGCTACAGTGATGACAGTGGTCAAATATGGCTCTGAAGCATGAACGCTCCGAAAAGCGGTTGAAGATTTGCTAGATGTTTTCCAGATAAATTTCTTAAGGATTGTTCTGGGTACCCGGCTGACTGACCGTGTTTCAAACAATAGGCTATACGAAAAATGTGGTTCAATACCGCTCTCTAGGGCTATAATGAAAGAAAGGTTGAGGTGGCTAGGGCACGTTGTGCGGATGAAGGATGACAGATTGCCGAAGATTGTTCTTTTCGGCCAACCATCTAGGGCTAAACGGAAAGCAGGTCGTCCCCGTCTGGGGTGGGAGGACGTCATAAAGAAAGATTTAAAGGAAATGGGAACTTCGTGGGCGGGTGTAAAAAGGGAGGCTTTGAATAGATTGGGATGGAGGAGGAGCGTGCGTAGCTGTGTTGGCCTCAGGCGGCTTGGTGCTGCGGTGAGTGGTTAGTAGTAGTAGTATTATTTGTATAATGAATGCCATACCTGTAAACGGGTATATGATTTCCTTTCAATAATTTTCTTTATCATCTGACCCCTAAGTTGGCTAAGTTACTTAAAGTGTTAAGAATGGCAATTTAAAAAGATCAAAAAAATTCCGAATTGTGTGAAAATGTGAAAGCGCCAAACATTATAAAAATATCAGGAAGTCTTAAAAGGTCTTACGTGGAAATATCCTCCCGCGCAAAATTCCCCTCCCTTGGACACTTGTATCCTCGCTGAAAATCTCCCCATCCAAATATTTCTTATGAAAAATTCCGCCTGTAAAATTCTTCTTTGCTTACTTTCATTTGCAAAAAGACTTGTTTTTCATTTAATTTCCGATCATTTTTTAAATCATGCCGGAAATACCCCTCCGTGGAAATTTTTTCCCAGAAATTTCCGCCCCCCCCCCCATGGAAAGTTTTTTCCCGTGAAAATCCCCCATGGAGGATTTCTCTCGAAGAAAACTCCCCGATGTAAAATTCTTCCCGTGGAAACTTCCTCCATGGAGAATTTTGGTACTTGTTGAGGATCCGGTAAGTAGGCGAGAAGTGAAGTTTCGTTAATGCTAATGAAATAAAACAAAATAGGATGAAAATATAATAGTTCAGAAACAAATTTGGGCTATATATTTGCACATTAGGGGGGAGGGGTAAAGCATAGCATATATTAAATACCTAGCCTTACCTAACCCAACCTAGGTACCTTTTAGTCCCCCTAAACCCCAAAAACCTAAAGTTTAAATCTTTGTCACGGAGTGAGCAACACCTCATAAGCCAGAGAAAACCTGTTTTTCATGTAGCATCTTGATCGTTCTTGATGCGGTCTTTCTGGCGTCCTTACCGGATTCTTAACAAATACCAGAACTTTTCCCGCGGCCCCCACCGGAAAATCCTTCAAATACTCCCAATCCTTTTGAAAAAAATTACCCGGCCAATCTCCCCGGAACATCTCCACGTGTAAAATCGAGTTACTAATGAAAAAGTAAAACAAATCAAAGAATTTTGTATGGGAATTCTGGCAAAATTCCTCATGCAAAATTCTCCCTTGATAGTCCATCCCCGGCAACTTCCCTTTCAACGGAAAATTCTTCCTGCTAGAAATCCCCCCACCATCAGAAAATTCCTCCTCCCCGAAAAATGTCTGTATACTTCTCAATAGAAATTACAATATGTAAACAAGGGGCAAATTTTGGCCAACAAGGGGACTTTTTGGGGGTGTTTCTCCTTTTTTTTTGAAAATCAGGCAAATTTCCTCAGTTTCATAGTTTTTGCTGGGTAAAAATCAGCTTAATGACTTTTAAACATTTGGAATCAGCAAAGAAAGCTATTTTTTATGTATTTCTTGTTATCAAAATTCCGTTTTTAGAGTTTCGGCTACTATTGCGCCAAGTCGCTCCTTATTTACAATTTGTTATCACGAACTGTTTATAAAATATCTTATTCTGATTTTAACAATATTTGAATTTTTTTTACTTATATTATACATTTTCATGAAACGGATTTAAAAATTCCTTATATGGTCCTTCCCCTTTATTAGGGCTTCCTGGGGAAATCTTGTTTCACAGTTCGAGTCAAGCGTAGCTTACTATTGTAAGGTTTCCTTGTTAGTTAATCAGATAGTCGAGCTTTTGATTCGTCTATTTTTCCATGAGCTCAAGAAACCTTAAGAGTCAACGATCAGGCCCTTTGTTTATAAATGCTGAGCTTTAGAAAAGAAAGGTTGGAAAAATCTTTTGTCTGCTAATTGTATTTATGGAGATTTACTGAAAACTAAAGATAGAGCTGAAATTCTGATTTTTATTTAGCTAACGATTTTTTTTATACATTTGAAAGGAATACATTAAAAAACAAACAGAAAAAATTGACGAACATAATGTCTTTTTAAAACAGTAAAACTGTTTTGTCGAAATTTTTTATAAAAAATAAGTCTGCTGTTTCCTCCCAAAGAGTCATTTGCACTATCCTCAAAACTAAATAAATAATGTAAAAAGAAATTCTAATTCAACCAATAGATTCCCTTTACATTTGAAAAGAATAGATATAAAAGGTAGAAATAATTGACAAAAATTAATTCCACTGATTAGTAAAATTGAATTAGTTGTTATAAAAATACTGCAATGGACAAAAATAATCCCTGAAAGTTAGGGTAGTATCTAACTTTTAATGTTAGATTAAAGAGTAAAATACTACTACTACTACTAAAAACTCACAGCAGCACCAAGACAACTGTGGCCAACACAGCTACGCACGCTCCTCCTCCATCTCAATCTATTCAAGGCCTCCTTCTTTACAAGCTCACAGGAAGTTCCATTTCCCTTAAATCTTTCTTTACGATATTCTTCCACCCCAATCACGGAAGACCTGCTTTCCGTTTAGCCCTAGGTGGTTGTCCGAAAAAGGATAATCTTTGGTAATATGGTTCTGAAGCATGGGCACTCCAAAAAACAGAGGAAGATTTTCTAGATGCTGTTTGAATAATAAAACTGTATAAAAACACATTTGCTTTCAGTGAAGTTCAAATGACACTCTAGCCTTTCACAGATGTGTGAATAGTTGTAGCCGGTATTGTTGCTGTTTTTTATCACCCAAGGGGCTCTTATCAAACCAGTGGCCATCGAATATTTTGAGAGTGGTCATTTCCAGTTGAAATTTAAAGTTCCTATGCCCTTTTCAAGGAACAAATGATCAACCCACAGCAAGAGGGCCGATCTCCACTGCCTGTTCCCGAAGATCGTATTTTTGGGTCGAATAGAGCCAAAATACTATTGAGTTGAAACTCTGGAATATCAACACGTGCGTTGTCACATTTGTTCAGATAACAACTATTAATCGAACATTTTGAACAGTGGCACCAATTCACAGAATTTTAGGGGGAAAAGCAAAATTTATTTTAAAAAATCTAGAGAAGGAGGAGGGGGGGGGGGAATTTTCTTCAATTTATAGTTTTCCATTTATTCCATAAAAATCAATTATTCCATAAAAAAGGAATGCTTCAATATATCTGCTAAAAAAGGTATTTTTACAATCTAGGAAGAGCCAAAAAGATTAAAGGGGCAAATACCCTCTTGCTTCCCCTCTCTGAAAAAAAGAAAGTTTTAATGTATCTGCTAAAAAAGGTATTTTTCGCAATCTAGGAAGAGCCAAAAAGATTAAGGGCACAAATGCCCTCTTGTTCCTCCTCCCTGATTCACGCCCATGATCTTGCAACTGTAAAAAGGCCATGAGCCGTAAAAAAATATAGAAATAATATACTCAAAAATAAGATTAAAAAACAAAGAAATAAACATTTAGGAAGAAAACTAACCAAACAAATTGTCTGGTATGAACAGGGCTTATTCGACATTCTAGAAATCATATGGCTATAAAGCTGATCAGTAACAATCAATCAACCTGAATGCATGAATTTTATTATCCATTAATGACTATACTTGACAATAAAAATGGATTGAAGAAAAATGAAAAGAAATTACCAGAGCACAAGAACTGAACGAATGTCTTAAATTAATACTTCACTGATCGAAAGAGAATCGAACGAAAATAACTCTGTGCACAAGAAAAAACCTCTGCATAGTGCTCGCAGCATAAATGTATACACGAATATATATTCTTATATAGATTTATGCTGTGATAGTGCTGCTGCTGACCAGAGCTTTGTACATACTTCGTGGGTCAAGAGGCTTAACCTGCTTGAGAAACTTCTCTCTCCTGATCGCAATCGCAACAAAGAGATCGTTGAAATCATAGATTTCTGGTGTTTTTTTCCCCGCCAAAGTTGGAGGGAAGGGAGACTAAGCATGGATTTTTCAAATATGTTAAACGCCCTATGGGTCGCATTTTCCCTATCTGCAATGAATATGATCTGGATAGGCGACAGGGCTAGAATATGAAGGGTAGCGAAAGAAAATTCTAACCAAATGTGATGGCAATTTAGGCACACCCAAGACAAATCATTCCACATGTTTTTCCAACATTCTGTTTGAAATCATTTACTAGACCAAATCGTGTGGCTTTAAGGTTAAACCCAAATGGCAAGCTAAGTAAGCCATTGATACTGTTGCGGTAACAATATTACTTCCTAGTGTAAATGTAACAGGTACAATTAAATAAGATAGGTTTACGGTATTATGTTATAGGTGGCTCCTGTCTCTGTATTATGTGTTTAAATCGAAGCCACGAAGAATTTAAATAAGCACTTTTTCCACTAGTGATCAACAAGTAAAAATGACATCATTTTTATACAATCCTGAAAAAGGCTTATGCCAGATTTGCCTCTCACTCAGACTATCTGTCTTGGCTTTTTCTCCAGTTAGCCATGGCTTGATGGCGCAACTTGGTTTTGATATATTACTATTCTGATTTAATATATATTACTTTCTGGTGTAAATATAACAGGCACGATCAAAAAAGAGACGTTTACAGTATTATTTTACAGGTGGCATATGTCTCTGTATCAAAGAGTTCGTGGTAACGAACTGTAAGTAAGGAGCGACCTGGCTCAATAGTAACCGAAACTCTAGAAAAGGGGATTTTGATACCAATAGATACATCAAAGGAATCAGATTTTACTACTAATTTCAAATATATATGTTTCATCAAGTATAGTCCTACCCATCATTTGACTAGAAAATTTGGCTGATTTTCGAAAAAGGGGGAGAGACCCCCCTAAAAATGATAGGACCTTAATGAAAATCACACCATCAGATTCAGCGTTTCAGAGAACCCTACTGTAGAGGTTTCAAGCTCCTATCTGCAAAAATGTGGAATTTTACATTTTTTGCCAGAAGAAAGATCACGGATGCGTGTTTATTTTTTTTATTTATTTATTTTGTTTTTTTCCCAGGGGTTATCGTATCGACCCAGTAGTCCTATAATATCGTGGGAGGGCTCATTGGAACTGAAATTAAAGTTCTAGTGCCCTTTTTAAGTGACCAAAAAATAAGGGGCACTTAGGCCCCCCACGCTCATTTTTTCCCCAAAGTCTCCCGATCTAAATTTTGAGATCGTCATTTTGTTCAGCATGGTCGAAAATATGATAAATATGTTTTTTAGTATGACTTAATCCCCCGAAGTCCCCAGGGGGAGGGTTGAAAGTTATGAGGGGGTCGGGGGTTATTTAGGAGGATCTTTCCATGGAGGAGGTTTTCATAGGGGAAAGAACATTGCTATGAAGGGGGAGTCGGATTTCCCAGCACTATTTAAAAAAAGATCAGAAATTAAATAAAAAAAACAAATTTTTCAACTGAAAGTAAGGAGCAACATCAAAACTTAAAACAAACAGAAAATACTACGTATATGATTGGGTTCACCCCCTAGTCTTTCAGCCAAATACCTAGTCAATACCTCGCTCTTTAAGCCAAAGATTTTTTAGTACTTTCATAAGAGCTATTTATTCTTATTAACGGCCTTTGTAATTAATGGGTCATTTTTAAAGAATTGGAACAAATTCGAACTTTAGCGTAAAGAGCAAGGTATTGACTAGGGGGTGAACCACCTAATATACGTATTAAAAATATATGTATTTAGAAGTTCGTTACGGTACGTAAGTTAATTCGTAAGTTACGTATATTTATTACTAATATAAACGTTCGTAAATAAAATTAAACAACTTTCGAGAAAGCCATTTAACCAAATAAAATTAAAATTAATATGCAAATTTTATTTTAATTAGTCATGTACGGTGAGCAAAAATCAAAACCTGCATTAGTTCAAAAACGTTCAAAAATTAAATAAAGAAAACAAGTTTTTTTAACGGAAAGTAAGGAGCGACGTTGAAACGTAAAACGAGCAAAAATTATTCCGTATATGAAAGGGGCTGTCCCCTCCTCAACGCCTTGCTCTTTACGCTAAAGTTTGACTTTCTCGCAACTCTTTTTTTTTTTTAATGAAAACCTTTACCGTTAAGAGCTAGATGTTGAGGAGGGGACTGCCCCTTTCATATACTGAATGATTTCTGTTCGTTTTAAGTTTTAACGTCGCTCCTTACTTTCAGTCAAAAAAACTTGTTTTTTTTTTAGTTTAATCTTTTTTGTTTTTAATTATTTATTTTGTTTTTTTGTTTTTGTTTTTTATTAATCTTTTAATGTTTTTTTTTATTTTTTTGTGTTTCTAAATCGAAGCCACGACAAATTTAAATAAGCATTTTTACCGTTTGGATGGCTCCCTATATACACTGCAGATAAAGGGTAAACATAGTGAATAATTTTTGGTTTACTCAATTAGGACAAAATACAAGTGGAATGCAAAACAAAAATATAAACGCAACATAAACACAGTACAACAGAGCAACACAACATAACATTACAATACAAGAAACAAACACAATTTGGCCTATTAAACGACAAAAACGAAGCGCTAAGTAAACATGTCAGTAGATAAAAAAGGAATAAGGCCGTAGTAAAAGGCCGTAGCTAAAGGCCGTAGTTTGGACAATCGTTTCACTGTGCTGTTTAAGCGAAACAGTAATATCAGCAGCACCATATCGTGATATAACCTTCTGTGTGTTGGCTAAAGTGGTAGACGTAGATAATTTCGGGGACCAGACTGCCTTTCCATGACGATTAATAAATAAAAGTTCAAATAGGGATCAAATCCTTTTAATAGTGATTTTCACAAAAAGTGGTAAAATTTCACAAAAGAATACTAGATATTTCGGTCACATATGCAGTGACCGTCATCAGTAGTAAAACTCCGTCATCAGGAGTGTTGCTACTGATGACGGTCACTGCATATGTGACCGAAATATCTAGTGTTTTTTGTGAAACGTTATCACTGTGTGAAAATCACTGTCTATTAAAAGGATTTGATCTCTATTTGAACTTTTATTGTTTATCAAAGTGGTAGACGTAGCAGAACTTACAATATCTAGAAGAAATATTAATTCTACGGACCTCCTTAAACTCATCCGGTCTATAATGACGCATTAATGACAGATTTAAAACAAGTTTCAGCAAACTAGCAACCATCAAACTTTTCGTTTTCTCACCCTTTTTAGTACTTCCTCTCCTTCTCTTACGTCTTTATCGTCAAACCATAATATACATATAAGTTTTTCTAATTATTGTCCTTCATTCCAGGTGAAAAACCTCACAAATGTGTTGTGTGCCTCAAAGCATTTTCTCAGTCCTCGAACCTCATCACACACATGAGGAAACACACTGGATATAAGCCATTTGGCTGCGGTCTTTGTGAGAAAGCTTTCCAAAGAAAAGTTGACCTTAGAAGACACAGAGAGAGTCAGCATCCGAGTTTAGCACACCTGCCTCTGCCACCTCCGCTCCAGTTTCACCAACGATCTTCGGATAGAGAAGTTTCTCCGTCAGACATCAGTGACAGGTATATTTCCACAAAAACTAGTTTTTAAGGGAACTCTAATTTTGCTTGTATGACTTTTTCATAGATAATTTCTTAAACCACATAGGCCTGACATCACATAAAGAAAGAAAAACGAGCGAAAATCAGGCTTTTACAGGCCAAATGAAAATACTGAAAAAACACAACAAAGCGAATATTTCGAGAGGACAAACGCCTCTCTTCTTCAGTGCGAAACGAAATAATGTATCCAAGGAAAGTGCCGAGGAAAAAAACAACAAAAAACAAAGGCGTAAAGTCAATGGGAAAAGAACCAAAAAACCAAAGAAAAAACCAAAAACTTAAAAGATGAATAAAAAACCAAAAACTTAAAAGATGAATAAAGATGAATTAAATAAGTCTTTTGGACAAATTTTACACCTTGGTGATACCGGGAACTCAGATCTGAAACAGACAAGTGTTTTTTGAAAAGTGGGATTTATTCGACAAAAAAAAAGTTATTAACTATTTTTCTATGGATTTTCACCACACAAAACATTTTTTCTTATTTACAAATAATGTTTTAACCTTTTCATGTCAAACAGGACTTCAAGTAGGTACTTACAAAAGATTTTGTTATGGGGCCAACATCGAAGGGTGGGGGGGGAGAATTAATGGTACTTTTCGGTCATTGGAAAAACACCTAAAAAGGGAAGTTAGGTTAATCCTAAGGAAGAATAACAAAACATGATGATAAAATAATACTTTAGAAACAAAATTACGGAAACCTAATCTAACCAAGCCTAACCCAAACTAACCTAACCCCATCCACACCCCTAATATGCAAATATAGTACAAATTATTCAACTTGAAAGCATTTTGTCTAAGTCCAATGCATTGTATCATCCACCACTGGTTTTTGTAGCTATGAAACCGGTTTTCTGAGATGTAACCTATGTGTAATTCTTGAATGTGTTTCCAATAACCGACAAGTACGGGGTTAATTCCTCCTCTGCGCAAAGATTCCTTTGCCTATCTAAAAAAAATCCTGATTATTTAATGCCGCTCAGCTTTCCTACTATTTCATCCTTTGACGTAAAAAAAAAGTTAAACCGTGGAAATTACGGCACCAGTCCTCTTGACATTCCCATCAAACTAATTAAAAACTTCTTGCAATATCTTTTAATCTCATTGCTTGTAGTTTACAATGAAACTCCCTCTATCCGGTAAATTCCTCAATTGTTGGACATGGGGTTTGATTACCCTTGTGAAAGAGAAAAGTAACAAACAGTGCTTTTCTGCTGCTCAACCCATTCCACTTAAGCTCGTCTTCTAAACCTGTATGAAAACTGTCTGAACTGGCTGGTTGAAAAAAAAAAACATATTCTAAATGTTTACCTTAAATGACATATGCTCTACTTGTACCGCTAACTACCTTGATCACTTCTTAAACACAAAAGATAATAAGCTTGAAAAGTCTAATACCAAGCTCAATCTTGTAGTGGTGGACTTATATTTGATGTAATTAATCATAATATACTGTTAGATAAACTTTCCTTAGAATTTAAAGTTCAGCCATATTTAATCTCAATAATTGGATCTTTTCTTTTTAGTAGAGCCTAAGTAGTTAAAGTCCTCAACCACTCTGCCCCCCTCAAAAAGCCTAAGCAGGATTTTTGGTTCCTAAACATGTTCCTAAACAGGTTCCATATATGGTTCCTAAACAGGAATAATAGGCTTCTATTTTCGGACAAAAAAATGACTATTTGCAATTTAAAACCACTCAACAACAACACATGTTGATTTTTTTGAAAATAATATATTGGATGTCTTCGAATATATATAAGATAAAGCTATTAGTAACGATGTATCAAAGGTCAGAATGAGCTTCCTGAAAAACGTCCCTTCGTTTGTTCACCCTGTTCCCCCTGAAATGTACTATAGAACGCTTGGAGGCTAAAATGTCGCATAATTATTAATGTAATGACATAAATATATAACTTAGAGCCCCATTTGACTTACCAACCATGTTTTAATCGATATTCGTAACATGGCTAATTTGAATCAATCTTCGAAAATTTGAAAGCCATTGCATTCTCTCGCAAAATTGCAGAGATATAACTTGTTGCTAAATTACATAATTTTTTTATAGAATTTATGCAATTAGAAAGCGAGGATCTTAACCAACAGACGATAAATATAGTGATCGATTCCTACTTGCCCCTTATGTAACCACAGGGAATCATTTACTTATTGGTCATGCGTACTACTGGCATTGAGCCCTGTTATATATAGAAGCAAAGTGAGAGAGAGGGCTTTTAGAAATATGCTTATTGAAGGGAAATTAACATTGATTATTTCGTGGCCCTAGAGCGAAATTGTCCTATTTCGTAAGAAACTACATTTTGGGGATCTTCTGCCATTTTGAATTTTTTTTTCCACTCTTTCGAAGAGTATATGCGAAGATTCTATGTGGTCCTTCTGTTGTTTTATTCTAATCAACGTTTAATTCATGGAAAATTTTGAAATTTTTATTTTGACATTTATTCTAAGGAACTTTATTTTTGTTGTTTAATTCTAAGGAAAACTAATTTTATTATAATTAACATGTCTGCAATTTTTTTTTATAGCGAGGGAAATCATCCCAGGGGCAAATTATCCTATTCCACTTCTTTGATTTTTCTATTATTAATGGCTGAAGATAAAGCTGCTGATGGAGCATTCCAAAAGAAGCGTACAAAATCTTTAATCGTCTTTTTCTCAGAATGAGGTTTCAAGCAGATGGTCCTCAATTCACATTTCAGTTCACGATTCATGATTCTTAGCTCTCAGTTCACGATTATCCTGGGTATGCCAAGTTACCGACCTCAGGTATATGCAATCTTGCGTATATGCCATTGGCAGAAGTATCATAATTCAAACTAAACAGAGTCCGATCGAATTTTTGCGATAAACAAAATAAATTGAACCAAAATTGGCAAAATTACAATACAATCGGAGTAAAAATTGTTGAAAGGGTGGTAAATTTTACGATCTAAACTTTGCTGATTGAGTGGCTGAGCGCATTGGAGATGAGGTACAAGCGATATCTCTGAAGACACTTCAGCAGGCCAACAGCTTTTGTATATTTTGACTATTAACTGTCATTGACTTTAGCTAGTTTTATTTTACTAGTACAACTATAATTGTCATACTTTTTATTCTAGGCTGTCTAGTCAAGAATTATTTTCAGTGAAAAGAAGCTACTAGATTCGACAAAGCGTGAAACAACGTCAACTAGTTACTCTCCTTTACCTGGACCAAAAAGCTTGTTGGTCATTTTTTTTCTTATATTATACATTTTGCGATTCTTACTGTGCCTTTTGTTCCTGAATAACAAATAAAAGTCAATCTAGTCCATTCAATAATGGCTTAAAATATTTTAAGTTTTTATTTTCCACTATAGGCTGTATTAAATTAAGAAAAAAAGTTTTTCAGAGAAAATCGAAAATCAGTACTAGACATTAAAGTGAGCAGAAATTAGCCTGTTTTATAAAATCAGACATAAAGGAAACTAGACCTCTGATGTCAAGCCCTACGAAGCGTTACAAAAGCTTTGACCCACGGGTCATATGCACCAAGTTTGTTTGATAACTGACCTGAAATTCTCGTAAAGGCTGTTACAAACATATTTCGGTAACATGTACAACATGATGTCCCAACGAAAAAATTGTTCAAAATAAAGCCCCCATTACCCTTCCTACAAATACACCCCACTCCCCCTTCCTAAAAATTATTGACCAGGTGCTGGTCACTGAAAGGCAACTCAATGACAATTAGTCAACTCTTTCTTTCTGAAACATTGGTCCAAATCCGACAACCCATTATTTTATATATCCTGATGACAAGGGTAAACATCCTAATGACAAGTGTTGAAGGACCCCCTTCCCTGCCCCCCCCCCCAAAGGGGTCCAAATGAGCCCAGAACCCGAAAAGGCACGTTTACGATACTAGCTTTTATTTTCATAGAGTGTTGAAAATTTGAATGCCGTTTCTAAAAAATGTGTTGACAACAAGAGATAGGATTGTCCACCCTTATTTCACAGAGGTGTAGAATTGGTCATGAAAATAGAACAACAATTTCAATTCCTGACTAAATTTTGTTCAGATCCAATGAGTCCTTCAAGTAAATGTCCTGATGACAAGAACTTTGAAACTCATTCCCTGACATAGGTTTGATGATGTACGATTCCCCAGAACTAGGATACTTATTCCTACTACCCATCAGGTTTTGTTGAGATTTGACAACCAGTTCCGGTGAATGTAGTAAGGAAAAGAGTTTAAGGACCTTCACCCCTAAAGAGATAAAGAAGGTTAAAAAAACAAACAGAACAAGAGGAATAACTATGACACTGTCTCTCTTGCAGCCAAGTTTGTCTGAGGTCCAATAAACCCTTTTCCAAAAAAACTGATAACGAGAATTCAAGAGCCCTCCCATCTTCTTTCTGTGCAAAGGATAGCCTTTGCCTAAGTATGAATAAAGAGGGGCCTTTTGCAATGTGTACCTCCTCCATATTTCAAGAGGCTAACAATTTTTCTATAATTTCTTGTATCTTCAGTATAATAGGCAAATTTCGGTTTTTTCTTATTATTGATCAGGGGAGAGGGTTCATAAGAATATTTTTAGGTTTGTTCGGCGGGGAAAGCCGTATGACCAGCTAGGGGGGGAATTTCCGTTTTTATCGGGATTTAGCTTTACATTCATTTTTTATGATTCTAGGGGAACGATGTTGGCATGCCCATAAGATAACTTTTTTTGCGGGGGGAGGGGGAGGTCAAAAATAAGAAAATTAATTTTACTTGATGACTTGAAAAAAAGCGCCCAGAAATTCTTGAAAACTTAGGATTTTTGAGGGGGGCAGAGTCCCACCGCCTAACGTCCCCGAAATAATGAGTATTCTAGGAAACACTGTCCCCTTGTGATGTTCAAATAGTTAAAACGAGGGGGCGGGGGACTGGACCTGATTCAGCACACAGGGTATTTCTAGATCGTCCAAAAACGTTCAGACGTATTTTTAAGGACAATGGGCAAAAGGCAGAGGGGAGGTAAGACAATGGCCTTAAATCTATGGAATAGTTAAATATAGAAGTTGTAGAGAAAACAAAAATGGACCAATACGAAAAGGGAAGATCACAATGAATCAATACGAAAATCACAATCTCCTGTGCCCCTTTAAAGGTGACGCATTTCTGCAAAGCCTAAGTTTTGTATTTCCATGGATGTGAGGTTTTCCTGAAAAAAAAAACAGTCTTGTGAGTTTTGTTTGTTATGTGACATTGGTTGCCCTGTCAGAAAACTTGAGTTTCAAGCAATCCGGGACTAGATTTATTGTAAATTAATATGCTAAAACTTCAGCTTCATTGGCACCCAATCTGACACATCGAAGTTAATTGCTCCGTTTGGTGAATCTTATGGAATCAGCACCCGCTGACCAACTGTTGACGGTAGCAGTTGGCAATCGAATTATTTCGTGTAGTTTAGCATGTGCCGGGCAACATGATTGATGCTTTAATATGGGGTCAGCAGCCAAGTTATTTTCAAGGGGCATATGTAACTAACATGGTATTTCATGATCTAATGATTGAACTATAACCCGAGTTTCTTCATAAAACGATTTGGTGTTTTCAAGAACAGATTAAAATACAATTTGGATTTTCCCAAGTTTTAATGAATTTTTAATGAGTGAAAACAGTCAAAAACGTCGCTAATTTTATATTTTTTTTACATTGTCAATGAACTTTTAGCAATAATGTCTTTTCTCTGAATCCTCCCCTTACACTGGAAAAAATTTGGAAAGTAACATGTAAACTGGCATTTTTTAAATCTCGTGGCGTAACTTCAGTATTTTGTGTTGGGGTGGGGGCAAGAGAGGGTGCTATTGAAGAAGTTATTATTCAGGCGGTAGCGAAGAAAAGTAACTATTTTACAAACACGTTACACGGTGATTAAAAAAAACAAAAAACTATGCAATACATTATAAACAATAAACACGCTTTGAACACTCATAAATATAAGTTCTGGTGCTTGGCTTTTTTTGCTAAAATTTTCAGCAATGAGTTTTTCACTGCAGACGACAGTACTATAGCGTAAACAAGCTTTCGGGTGGGTGAAGGTAAATGTCGTGTGCTCTAATTTATCCAAAGCAAACGTATTGACCACCAAGGACACTCGGTTAAGAGCACCCCGAACGATCCAATGGTAATGTAAATGGGTTGGGTAAGGTAAATGTCGTATAGACTACACGCGGCTTTTTCAGCCATATTCACCACTAATGCTGCAGTATATATTGCCCTCCACTTCCCCAATCCCCACACCCAGCACAGGATGTTCAATCACATAATTGAACCAAGCTTTTTTCTAATAGTCCTTTTGCTCGTAATTTTGAATGGATTTTGACTTAAGGTTTAATTTGTTGTACTAAACTTTTTATATACATGATTTATTGAAATTATTTAGGATTTTTATTAAATTAATTCATTTGTGGGTTCGCAAATTTATGTTAATAAACAGCACTGATACCAGGGGGCCACATAAAGCCGAAACAAAAATCATAGGCAACGCAATAGCGCTGTCTAAGTAAAGATGCAAGATAAGTTTAATTATTACACACAGATTGTGTAACATTATATAGTGACCTTTTCCGCACATTTAAATTTGAAAATATTCGAAAAAGTCGAAGTTAGAATTAATAATTGCCAGGGATGCCAATTGGAAAGGAAAATTGACTCCTAGGGTTTGAAAATTAGCCTACCTTCCCTTTTGTATCTTTGTTTAAAAAGGAATTCTTTAAAAATTACGCAAAAGCTTTCTTGTATAAATCAGGGTATGGGGTATGAGGGATATACATTTCCAGAGAGGGTTACACTGAATATCATTTTTATGTATTTTCGATTGAATCGAATGCTACATAGGCTATCGTTTTTATGAATATCGTTTTAATTATTTTCGTTTTATGTAAATAATTCCCTTCCCAAGCAAAACTCTGTCTTCTAGCGCTGCATGATTAAACTGATATTAATAAAAAAAGAATGGGTTGGTACCGCTTATACGTGCACACAAAACGCTGAAACTGTGAGAAAAATAAAAATTTTTTTGTTTAAATTCAATTTTTTCTATTCTCGGAGGACATTTCGTATTCTTCAATGATTCCATTTCTGTCATATTTACAGATGTAGAGGGTGTATTCATTTCCACTTTAAATAGCACCTTAAATATCAGGGGGAAAATTTGTAGCATTGCATATATTAAACACGTAACCTAACCTAACCTAGGTACCCTTTTCCCCATCTAAACTCCAAAAAACCACAGTTTAATATCGTATACGCAATGAAAACCTTGCTACCATTGCCTGCTCTATAACAGTTAAGACGTGAAAAACGGGTTTTATCAGGGGTTTTTTGCCTAGTCCACATTGATTAAGCCGAGAGGCCCATAAAATGGAACTGTACCCATCTTTTATTCGGCATTAACGTTTGTTTTTCATTTTAATAATGCATGTTAGGTGACGCCAATATTGCCTTAATTAAGTAAAAGAAATCAAGGGTAGGCCAAAAGTAATCATACGTGAACCATGACAGCCAGATAATTCAATTGCATGATTCGTTCCATTTTGTCGCATATTTCGGGGATTTAGTGATAACCGAGCTGCTTTACTTACAGCCATAGACCAATTACCGCGGTGGTTATGAAATATACTTTACAGAACATTAAACCACTTGATTCAACAAATTCACCTTTCCTTGAAGAAAAAACATGTTTACCATGAGATTGACCAAGATTCGAACATCTGTGGCACGCGACGATTGTGTGATTTAAGCGTCAGTTTTCACTGAAGCGCAATCTTGTGGTCAAATAGCAATCTGTTTGTCTGATACCCGTGTCAAATTAGAATATTCATGATGAAAGTTATGTCTTTGAACTTACTGAAATGAAGAAGTGGAAGTTTTAACAGGACCATTGTTCACTGCCTTCTTCAGCGTAAAAGAATATTAAAATTGATTCAATACAGTTGAGAAATTGGAAACCGAAAAGGGCAGGGCAAAATCCTGAAAAAGGAAAAAAAAGAAAGATAAACGAGCATCACATTCTAAGGTGGTCCTAGGGGAGGAACAGAGACTGGCCGGGTGCAGAAATTATAGGGCCGCAAAATTTCAAACAAATAGTCTAACAGTTATAATGACTTTGTAATTTTTGAAATTTTATATATAAAGTAGAGGGCGCAATTAATAAATGAAAATAATTAAGAAATTATTAGTTAATTAAATTAATTAACTCAATATTATTAATTAGTTGATTTTATGAAATCAATACAATAAAATAAATTAAAAATAATTAATACTAGTAATTAAAATAATTAATAAAAGTTAAATAATTTCAATAATAAATTCAACAATACTTAAGAATAATTTATCAACTAATTAATAAAAATCTTTTTAATAAATGAAAATTTTGCAAAAATTTGGCCTGCAAATTTTGTGGGAGACAGGTTGGGGGTGGCACTAATCAATATTTTTCCCCGGGTGCAAGAGAGAGCGGAACCGCCACTGCATCACATAAACCTTTGTAAATAATAAAGAAAAATATGATAACTAGTACTTTTTGGCAGGACACTAGCTCCATCAAATCCTCCATGACTCAAAATGGACACTCCAGTGCCTCAACTCTCGATAATTTCCTAATATATGTCTCATCTTAATATATGTCTTGCAGGTTTTATCTTAATATATGTCTTCTCCAAGGTGTTTATTGGAAATTTATGTCGCAGAGTAGGACCCCAGCCTGCTTGCCACGAAGAATTTAAAATATATAACAAAGAGCAGCACAAAATTTAGCCTACATCTTTTCCCCATTCGTTTTTCAAAACACAAAAAAAACTTTTCATTTTCAAATAAATAAATAGATAGATTCAATCTTAAGCCCAAGATCCAATACAGAATTGCCATCAAAAGTACAAATAACAGAAGATAATTTCTTAAATTACACTGGCCTGCCATAATATAAGGAAGAAACAATCCCAAAAAAATGCGGATCCGGGATTTTTTCAGCGGAAGGGGGGGGGGGTAAACAGGTAGATTCGATAAACTTGCGTTAGGAGCAAGTTTAATTAACGCAAACTTGCGTTAATTAAGTAAATTACACTACTTTAGACTACGTTAGGGGGCACCCTCTCACCCCCTGGATCCGCCACTGATCAAAAATGGGGTTTACATTGATTCTGTATCATTGCATAAACACATTGCAGAAACTCAATGAAAGCACAGAAATATACTTACAAATAACGTAATTAAAGGTAAAAAACGAAATAATACTCCGTATCTTAATTAAACAAAAAAGTATAAAAGCACAAAAAATTATAACATATATGTGGAAATTAATTTTGGGGGATAGTCACATGTCTGAAAAAAGTAGAAACGGTAAGTTATATTCTAAGTATTAGAAGCTACAGAAATATTCGTAAGGATCTTGAAATTTTGAAAGCGGAACAGTTCCTATACCCCCTTCCCTGCCTTCTTTCTGAGGGCTGACCAGCTAAAGATGCTTTGATATAGGTTTTTCATATTTCTTGGAAATGATTGTTCCAGTCCACTAGATAGCTATTTGCGTATCGCTGCAACAGAAGCACCTTCCTTCTTAGGTTGACACGAAATAAACCTATTGAACCTTAATTCAAATTTAAGAATGTCAACAGAATCTCCAGTAGGAGCTCCTATAATCAATATATTTATTCTTTAACTTAAAAACCAAATTTTGACAAAATTTGAAATTTACTTTTAAGTTCCACAAACACCGAAATAAATATCTGCCCCCTGGACCTATCCTAGGTCTATTCATACTGGAATACCCCTTATTTTCTAAGATTTTCATTTTGGTCAGAACAATTGTGTTTTTAGGGTAGTACCACATTTTCGTTAGTTATACCTGGTTGAACGTTTAAAACAAATAAACAAACTGGTTAGGTTGACAACACTTTTCGGCTGTAAACAAACATTGTTTTTACTTGGGTACTTGCTACTACCAAAAATCCCTGTAGTTGCACATGGATATCTTCTTAATGAAATACGAATTTCCCATTTTTCTTAATTTGATTTAGTTCACACCTGAACTAGAGGTGGTTTTAAGAGGGGCAGAGGGGGCACTTGCCCCGGCCTCAGAAATTTTAGGGGCGTAAATTTTTTAATAAATAATATAACAGTTATAATCATTTTGTAGTTTTCAAAATAATATTTTTATTAAAATTAAAGTTGAGGGTGCAGCTGGCAGTAAGTATAAGCAAGTTGAATTCAAAATTTTTATTTTTCCCATATCTTTTCTCATACACAACAAGAAAAGTCAGATTTAAATAAATGTAAAATATTATAATAAAGGAAAATCTTGCTAATGAATGATAATTTTGTTAAAATTTGCTTTGTATTTTTTGGAGACAGGAGGGGGGGGGGAGGAGGGCGCTAATCAATATTTTTCTCCAGGTGCAAGAGAGGCAAGAACCACCACTCGGCCGTCCAAAGGTTAAAACGCGTAGGCCTATATACATGAAAAGTCACTTCCCGAGTTACCCTAATAAAATCGCCAGCAAAAAATTTTCTGGCAAAAACACGCATCTGCAGCATTTTGCCCCGTTTGCCAAAGCTGAAAAATCGACATTTAGCAGGGTCAGTGAACTTTGGCATGTATTTTAATTGCATAATTGGAAAGAATACTGTCTAAAACCAATCCTAACATCTTTCCACTTCAATCCTCTGTCTAGTGTGGCGCAATGGGAGGGAAAAGTTTGAAGACGATATTCTTGGAATAATGAAAACTGTATATACGCGTTTTTATATTTGGACGGCCGCACTGCTCAACAAATTCAAACAATCGATGATTATTTTCACTGTCCTTGGTATTTCAAATCTTCCCCAACTACTGAAACTGTTAAAGTAGATCTAACCCTTTCAGTAAAAGCGACAAAGAGGATGAGCAGCTTCAAGCTAAGCACTACCACTCCATAAATTATCATGCTCGCCAAAGCGTGTTAAATGTATCAGTACCCTTTAGCGAGGCACCTGCTTTTATAACTTCACATCATTTTCCAGACCGCTGGTTCACCACCTTACTCATGTCCCCCACTAAGTAAAATATGACTGCAGTTAATTTTAGGTATTGACTATAGACCACACATGACTCATAACAGCTGATTGCTTTTGAAAATTGAAAAATTAAAGATGACACTTTTTGCTCAAAACATGTTTGCTAGGTCGGCTAATTTGGTTAAGAAAGACTTAAAATCCGTGGTTCCGAACGTTAAACCCTTGGCACCGAACTACGACAGGCCATCGCAATATTTTGGTCTTTAATGATCATTACGTGGATCCTTTGGCTGACTATAATCTAGTCTGAACTTTGAGAAAATATAACGTTTTTATGTAAATGACGTCAAATTTAAATCCATTGAAAGAGCAAAAAAGATGCATGATAGCATTGCAATGGCATTATAGATTGTGTAAAAATTGCTCTATTCAGACAATATTTTTCATAAGATACCAATTTAATGGAGCTTTAAGATTCTTTCAGGTGAATACGCGTAAAATTTTGAAGAACAAAATATAAGTGTCACGAGGGAGACATCCAAAATCTTTGAGATGCCTAGTCGGGGCATGGCCCAAAATCAGTTGAGAACCACTGCTTTAAAGCATCAGAGGATAGTGATAACGAAATATAATAATTTGAACTGGTTCAGTTGAAACTTACATGACCATATATTTACTTAAAAATTGTTTATACATGTCTTTAAAATTAGGAAAAATCGGGAAATTGTTTTTAATGACTAAGACCTCCAAATGCAGGTAGGCACTTTTTTGGTTGTAGCTGGTGCCTAATTTCGAATAAAATCGTGGGTAAAAAATAGGCAAAAAAAAAAAGAAAAAAAAAAAAATCATAAAGCACCAAACAGCTTAAGAAGGTTTAGATTTCCTTTGAAGGTTTAGTTGCCTTTGGGAATCAATAAGGAGATAAAGGTAAGATTTACTCATCATGAAATAAACATACAATATTAAATTTTACTATTCCCTCAAGGCTCTTTGGCCTGTAAAAAAGGGGGAGAGGGGGAAGACAAAAGAGTCACTTACTCAGAGAAGAAAAAAACAGACATAATTGAAATAATCAGTTACTCACAGAGAGAAGAGCCAAAAGAGCCTTTACTCACGTCGAAAAAAAGAAGTTCTCTGTGCTAGTACAGGTTGTGAGGATCAACTGCCGCTAACCACTGATGACTGACGAGTGGTGGATGACTATCTCCTCTATATCGATGGATGAGTATTGCCTGCCCAATTCGATCTGATAATGGCGTGCCGCGTTTCAGAATGGGGGATACAAAAGTTTTACAAAAGTGGGAAACTAGCACACATAAGTATTATACTATTAAGTCTTCCAGAAGAATCCCTTTCCCTTAAGCACCTGCATCTATTTGGAATTGCTTACCCCTCGTATCCCTTCAACAAATGTTGTAAAACACATAGGGGACGCACCTGAAGCCACTTGGAGTTACTATACCCTCGTATAGAGTCTCTAAGTCCGAGCGCAGCCCTATCCTGGTGTACTAGAGACAGTTGGAGTTACTAACTCCTCTTGTGGGCTCTATAGATACAAGCGCAGCCCTATATTGTTTGCACCTTCATAGCTATCTGGACAGATAATGAGAGTTTTATAACAGATGGTCATAGAAAATAACAGCTACTATAAATTAAGATCAGTAGTAAGATATATTTACATACTGACGGTACACAATATATGGGAGACTAAAAATAGCCTGAAACACTAAATCTAGTCAATGCTAAAGACAGTACACCAAATATGAGGGGACCAAAACTAACCTAAGAAACTAAATCTACTCAATGCTACTGACTGCATACCATATGTGGGACACTAAACCTTGCCAGTAACACACCGGTAGGAGCAATGAGAGAATTCTAGTTTTAATATACTATGGTTCAATGGCTATTCGAGCGTATAAATATTGCGTGCAATTACTTTTGTCTCAAACTATATATATATATATATATATATATATATATATATATATATATATATATATATATATATATATATATATATATATATAATATATATATATATATATATATATATATATATATATATATTATATATATATATATATATATATATATATATATATATATATATATATATATTCAGTTAAATAGTGTAAGACTTCCCCTCCCCCCTGATGATGATGGGAGGGTGAGGAGTTTTGTTTAATATATATATATATATATATATATATATATATATATATATATATAATATATATTATATATATATATATATAATATATATATATATATATATATATATATAATATATATATATATATATATATATATATATTATATATATATATATATATATATATATATATATATATATATATAATATATATATATATATATATATATATATATATATATATATATATATATATATATATATATATAATATATATAGATATATATATATATATATATATATATATATATATATATATATATATATATATATATAGTGTAACATAGTGTAACATAGTGTAAGCAAAAGATGGTTATTCCGATATACTCTGAGTCAATAACACCGAACATTATAATAACTGAAAAAAAATCAATGTTGTCACACTTAAATCATTTTCTTTTTACCTTGCACATCTTTGACTTCTTTGCCAGAGGTTCAGAAATTTCCTTAAATATGAAATATATTTTAGTTTCCAAACAATTAATCCTTAATCATCATAATTTCAACAAGCAATGTCTCCCCTCTCTAACAGTTTGCCACTAATAATCCCATCCTGTCTCAATAAGCGCATGCATAGCCAAAAATACTATACTGATTTGAACATATTGACACGAAAATGATATATAACCATTATTTACTTACACTTTGTGGTGGTGGTGGTGGTGGTGGTGGGGGGGGGGGTTATACACTATACTAAGAATCAAAAGGACGCTTATTTAACTAAATATATTTATTAAAAAAAACTCCACACACCCCCGTCATCATTTGATAAATATTTATAACACCATTATGTAAAGCATTTAATTGCAGTTCAAATATATTTGGCTGAAATCTTTCAACAATCCATAATGGAGAAATATCACGTAAATGTCTTTTATATGCAT
This sequence comes from Artemia sinica, assembly GCA_027921565.1. Classification (NCBI taxonomy): domain Eukaryota; kingdom Metazoa; phylum Arthropoda; class Branchiopoda; order Anostraca; family Artemiidae; genus Artemia; species Artemia sinica. The sequence goes on along the minus strand of CM051257.1, from coordinate 7,585,646 downwards.
ATGGCAATGGGCATTTAGATAAGGTTAAGCCAGGTCAGTGATTTATTAACAGACTTTCTATGACTAGGGGAAAACGTTTATATTTGAAAGGAGAAATCTGTAAATGTAAATGTATACTAACTAACTATTTAATTATTAAAGTAACTTACTTCAGTAAATCGTTCATCTTTAGTTCGTCTGTTCATAACAATTACTTGTTCAATCACCAAAGATATTTTCAACTGTTAGAGATAAAAGCAATTATAAACTATATTTATACGCTGGAATAGCCATAGTATATTAAAACTAGAATTTCTGTCTCGTTGCTCTTACCGGTGTAGTCCTGGCAAGGTTCAGTGTCCCATACATGGTGTGCAGTCAGTAGTAATGACTAGATCTAGTGTCTAGGGCTATTTTTAGTCTTCCATAAATGGTGCACCGTCATTATATAAATATAGCTTAAGACAACACGCATAGTGCAATGATTTGAGATGGCTGGTCTTGATTTCTCTTTTAGAAGAACAACATTTGCAGTGACGTTTTTTTTTGGAACTTGGAATTTTTTCAAATGGGTCTATGAGTCTGGTTCTCAGTAAACAAAATGTAGATCTATCCAACCCTATCCAAATTAGTTCTTACAAAACACAAAGAGAAGTAACAAAATCTAAAATGGTTCTTATAAAACAATAATAATTCTTACAGAATAAAAAATACTTCCTAAAAAGCCAAAATAGTTCCTAAAAGACAAAATACATCTAAAAAATCCAAAACAGTTCTTACTGAATAACAAATAGTTGTTGGAAAATACAAAATATTTCTTTAAAAATACAAAAAGTTCTTACAGAATACATAATACTTCCTACAAAATAGAAAATCGTTCTTAAAAAAAAATACAAAATACTTCTTACAAAGCAAAAAAAGATCCAACATCAACCAAAAGAGTTCTTAGAAATAAAGATTCAACCTACAAAATGTAAAATAGTTCTTACAAAACAAAAATACATCCTAGAAAATCCCCAATAGTTCTTAGAGAATAAAAATAGTTGTTTCAAAAAATAGAGTACTTGTTACAAAAAACAAATAAATTCTAACAGCACCCAAAATTGTTCATATAGAATACATGAACTTCCTACAAAATAGATCTAAAAAATACAAAATACTTCTTGCAAAGCACAAAAAGTTCAAAAGTTCACAAAAAGCACAAAGAAACAAGCTATTAAAAAACAAAAATTCATCCTACAACATCCAAAATAGTTCTCAAAAGAAATCCACAATAGTTCTTACAGAATGAAAAACAGTTTTTGCAATAAAAAAAATACTTGTTGCAAAACAGAAAACATTTAAATAACATCCAAAATAATTCTTACAAAATACAAAAAACCTTTTTACAAAATACACAGTATTACATGTTATTAATATTGTTATAAGCACCTTGAATCTTTCGAATCCGTTCCATAAAATAATTCACCATGTTTTCTCTTGACAAAGCACTTATTCCATTTTGAGGTTATACACGACTCTTAACATGACTTCACCTACAAGTTTATATCACATTTCGTCATTGCTATTATTGCATTCAATGAGTATATCTGCTGGTAAACTTTCAATAGTGCTAGTAACATTTACCGGTGCTTTGCTTTTTATTGATTTGCTACTAGTCGAAATACGATGAAAAATATGCAAATGTTTTGTTCAAAATGTGTTTTTCCTCAAAATTTTACGAAAATATGCAAAAGGGGCTGCCATCTAGGAATTGCAACAGGTGTTAAGTGTTACAACGACAGTGCGTTGAAGTTGATGGGATCGGTCATCATTGTGTTTTTTGGTGTTCTGTCTTTTTCTGCTTTTCTTTAATTGTGCTATTGTTTACGATACCCATGCTATTGCAGTGTGATAAAGGGAAGGAAAAAAGATTATTATTATTATATATAAACCTCTATAGCTACAGATGGCAACATAAGTGATTTTTAATCGATTATACACCCAAGTACTGCTGTCAATTCCGCTGTAGTTACAGATGCCCGCATAAGCTTATATAAGACTAACTCTTTTACAATAGGTTCGTTTGGGTTCACTTAGACTGGCAGGCCACGCTAAGTAAACTGCTAGGTTTAGACCCCGGTGCCACGTTGGTGCATCGACCGAACGCCGCTAACGAGAGGCCCGGTGAACCGCCACCAAAATGTCGCAACACTGCCGGCACGCCGCACGCGCGCCGCCACCGACAGAGGCGCTGGCGTTCGGCTGACTTTAAATTAATTTTGTAGCAATTCTTTATTGCGTCAACCGCAAAGGCTGAGATTTTCTTTTCTTGTGTGGTTAAGTATATCCATTTTCCTGATTAAGAATCTAGCAGGGCTTGCACTACCCCCGAATGTTCAGGAATGTCCACGAAAATCTATGTGTCACCCCGAAAAAAAATTTGGTTCCCCGAATCCCCGAAAATCACCCAATCACGGTGCCACCCCTAGTGAATTATCACTAGCGACTATTCCTGCCAAATATACTTTGTATACCATAATTCTTCACTACTCTCTTGTTCGATAATTTTCGTCTCCTGTGTTATTTTGCATATAAACGAGACAGATAAAATTGCAATAAACATGGTTCCTCATATGTTGACAAAAGTATCGTCTTTATGAAATTAAATAAAAAAAACAAGTTTTTTTAACTGAAAGTAAGAAGCGACATTAAAACTTAAAACGAACAGCAATTATTCCGTATATGAAAGGGGCTGTCCCCTCCTCAACGCCTCGCTCTTTACGCTAAAGTTTTTTATTGTTTAAAAAAGTAGAGTACTGAAAAAGAGTCAAACTTTAGCGTAAAGAACGAGGTGCTGAGGAGGGGACAGCACCTTTCATATACGGAATAAATGCTGTTCGTTTTAACTTTTAATATCGTTCCTTATTTTCAGTTAAAAAAACCTGTTTCTTATTCAATTTCTGAAGGTTTTTCAAATAATGCAAGTTCAATTTTGGCTCACCTTGCATGAAAAATTAAAACACAATTTGCATATTAATTTTGGCAGATTATTCCTGATATGAAGGGTCACCCCCTCCTTAATACCTTGTTCTTTACGCTAAAGCTGTTAGAACGTTTAAAAAAGCTTCCTATTCTAATTAAACATCCCCTGTGTTTCAATTTTAATAAACAGCCAAACTTTAGCGTAAAGAATAAGTTATTGAGGAGGGGGCAACCCTTCATATGTGGCATAATTTTTGTTCGTTTTTCAAATAATGCCGGTAAATCTGACTCACCGTCTATGAAATATATCCCTCTCCTTCACGGAAAACTTCTCCGGGGAAATTTCATCCAACGTAAAGTACACTCACCCGTCAAATTCCCTACAAACAGTTCCTTCCTCGCTGAGAATCCCCCCTCTGTGTAAAATTGCTTCTGAACGGTTCACCCTGATAAATCCTCCTTAGCATTTTTTCTTTGGAATAAGACTTTAATCTATAATCGGTTTCATGATCACTCCAGAAACACCCCTTCCGTGGAAATTATTTCCCAGGAAAACAAATGCATGGAAAAAGCCCCCGGATAATTCCCCCTGAACATCTCCGTATAAAAAAATTGGCAGAGAGAATGTAAGACAATTAAAAAGAATGTCGTATAGTAAACCTGTCAAAACCCACAAATGTAACATTTCCTTTAGAATATTCATTCATCAGAAATTTCCATCCCAAAGGAAGATTCTTCTATTAGATATCCACCCTAAGCACAACCCCTCCCCACTCCCCCCCCCCAAAAAAAAAAAAAATTAAATGGCTGTATACTTCCTAATAACAAATAGGATATGTAAACAATGGGCAAAGTTCACAACTTGCAGACCTTCCCCTGGGGACTATGACGTGTCATTTTACATTTACTTGACTATGCTGAACAAAATGGCTATCTCAAAATTTTGATCTGGTGACTTTGGAAGAAAAAATAAGCGTGGGAGGGGGCTTAGTTGCCCTCTAATTTTTGGTCATTCAAGAAGGGCACTAGAACTTTTGATTTCCGTTCGAATAAGCCCTCTTGCAATATATTAGGACCACTGGGTCGATATGATCACCCCTGGGAAAAAACAAATAGACACCCATCCGTGATCTTTCTTCTAGCAGACAAAAAACAAAAATTCGACATGTTTTCATATAGGAGCTTTAAATATCTACATAAGGTTATCGGATACGCTGAATCTGATGGTGTGATTTTAATTAAGATTCTATGACTTTAGGGTGTGTTTTCCCACTTTTTCAAAAATAAGACAAATATTCTCAGGCTCGTAACTTTTGATGAGTAATACTAAACTTGATGAAATTTATATAGCTGAAATCAGCATAAAAATCCAATTCTTTTGATGCATCTATGGTTTCAAAATTGGTATTCGTTTTTAAGAGTTTCAGTTACTATTGAGTCGGGTCGCCCCTTATTTACAGTTCGTTACCATGAACTGTTTGGTTAGATTAAACCATTTCGAATGCAGTTTTCCTGATTGCTATAAGATCCTACATCATCCGTAGTCAAGAATTTTATTTGTAAGTTGAACGGAACGCAAATACAATACAGGTTCAGTTGAATTTTGAAATTGATAGCCAACAAATTATTGCGGCAGCTGAATCGTAAGTTTGTAGAATTTTTTGGTTATTTTTAGATACATTTTCTTATCGTTTAATACACAATTATTGAACCCCAGATAGATTAAACAAAATACTATCTTCTTTCTGAAATATTCCCCCCCCCCAAAAAAAAAACTTTCTATTGAGACAAAATAGCTATAGACTATGCACAATGTTGGGAAATTGAAGATTGCAACGAAAGTGACCCCGAAAATATGAGGTACTATCCCATTATCCAGGGTCTCGGGTTATTCACTATAGATTAGGCAATGATAAAACCCATTTTTGACGTCTTAACTGTTATATAGCAGGCAATGATAGAAAGGTTTGCATTGCGTATATGATACTAAACTGTGGTTTTTTGGGGTTTAGGAGTGGAAAAGATACCTAGGTTAGGTTAGGTCACGTATTTAATATATGCAATGCTTTACCCCCCCACCCCACCCCCTAATGTGCAAATATATAGCCCAAATTTGTTTCTAAACTATTATATATTCATCCTATTTTATTTTGTTTCATTAGCATTAACCAAACTTGACTTTTTAGAGAGGCCCAGATAATGGGATAGTACCAAATATGATTTAAAAGAAAATTGTATGTTATTGCCTATAGGTGGGGGGGGTTTTAGGGGGCTATCATTTTAAAATGATAATACCTCAATTTTTTCAATTGAAAGAAGGGATGCCAAAAAGCTAATTATTTTTTTTCATTTAAAGGGAGACGGAAGAAAATGATATCAAATTCCCTGTGAAACTATAGAAATATTTTGATAGACCCAGGGCCCCCCATTGAGACTTTTTCATTGTCTTGGGTATTTTTGGATTTCTCAGAGGCTACTGGCCTAGTTCGGTTCTTGTCTGTGGCCCCGTTTAATTAGATTCCTTGGATCTTATTGAATACCATGGCGAATCTATTATCTATTATTTCAACTATTATGCATGGGTTCTGAAACGCCACGACCATTTCGTTTCTACCAGATTTCTACTTCTCTTGATAAATAACAAAGAAAACCAGCGTCCAGCCAGCGACCTGCGAAGTTTTTAACTCATGAATAGGCCCAAATCTTTTGTCAAATCTTTTGGATTTGCGAAAGACTGATGAGGACATTAATGTTTGCGGCCAACATTGATCGCACCGATGGTGCGCCGCCTACATTTTACCGACGACGGCACGAAAAAATCATCGGTGACGCCCCGGATGAGCGCTGACACTGCTATTTTTAGCCCCACCACCGCCTGTCTTCTCTTATCGGCGCGGCACCGGGGTTTAGAAAGGTTACATTATTAATAATTCTTACACAATATAAAAATATTTCCTACAGAATACACAATATTAAATGTTATTATTTCATCATAAAAAATTTGAAAATTTCGAATCCGTTTCATAAAATAATTCTTCATATTTTTTTCTTGACAAAGCACTTATCCCGTTTTGGAGTCATACATGACTTTTAAAATGGTTTCACCTACATGCTCATCACATATTTTGTCATTGCTATTATTGCATTCAATGACTGTATCTGTTGGTAAACTGTCGATGATACTAGTAACGCTCACTGGTGCTTTGCTTTCCATTGATATGCTACTAGTCAAAACACGATGAAAAATTTGCAAATATTTTGTTTAAAAGTATTTCTATCGAAATTTGATGGAAATATGCAAAAATATGCCATCTATTCAATTATAATTATAGATGGGAAAACAGGTGATTTTTAACCGATTACACCCACAAGTGCTGCCATCTTTTCCACTATAGTTACAGAAAAACTAACCTGCAAACTATCAGAACTTTTCGGGAAGGGCTAGTTTGACTTAATATTTTATAAGACGCATGTCATGTTTGTAATATATAATCTAAGTATATCTAAAGACTTTCTCATATGCAGTTTTTCAGGGAAAGTCACACAATACAAGCTGAAGAATCTCCCTGATCTATATAAACGAGCAAAAAATGAAATTGAAGGACAAAGTAACATAAAGTACACAAGGATCGGTATAGTTCATCATAAAAATAATAGAGGAGACGAAAAATTTAATTTCTCCACAATTGTATTGGATAATTTTTTACACATTATTTTCCTATTTTAAACACCAAAAACTGAATGGTGTATCACAGTATAGTGGAGAATAGACTATTCTGCGGTGCTAAGGGATTCAAGTTCAACACACTCTGTTGTAACGATCTCCCTCTGTCGTTCACAAAATTTAAGTTAAGTTTTACTTCACCTGGAGGAGCCGGAGGATTGCCATTTGTTGCACCTTTATTAGAAGCAGAGTTAACATGTTGATTGTTGGGAGCTCCTGTATCCTTCACTTTTTGATGTTAAAACGAGGTAAGACCCTTTTTTCGTTAGAGCCTGGAGCATCCAGAGGATTGCCATCTGGTGCACTGGTATTCTCTTTTTCTATTGTGGGTGACAGAGCCTAGCGGAGTCGGAGGATTGGCATTTGGCGCACCTGTACTTTTCTTTTCTGTTTTTATCATCTTGGAATCTACTTGAATCGTAGCAGGACGATTGCCACCTACTGTACTGAGAAACGCAGTGTACTTCGCTTTTGTTTTTGTTATTGTAATTTTCAAAATCTCTTCTGACATGTTAAAATTAAAGATTACCATGATAATGGCTATGCAACGAAATATAACACCTATTTATATCCTAAATAACGTCATAATATAATGACATCATCATAATGTAGCATCTACTATCTACAACATATATAGTTCTAACCTGCGGTTATGACTTAATTCACCATCTTGTCTGTGAAAATGTCGTTTTTGTATAAATATTGATTTTATTTTAAATATTATTTTAATTATAAAAGATATTTGTTGCGGCAAATTCCTTTAAAAGAGTCATAAAACACTTCTCTCTGATGCTCCAGTGCCCAGCTATCGTCGAATCAAAATATACAATAACGAGCAAGAGACGAACCTCAAAGAATCAGGCAGCTAACTCAGTCCAATAATGCAACGATTTGTTATTCTAATGATAATACTTTAATATAACGAAATTAAAAACAATAAAAAGCGTACAGATTTTTCTTAGTTGAATAGTAAATGACAAATTTCAGAAAATCAAGCAGCTAAGAAAGCAAGATATTGCACAATACTGTAAAAACTTTACCGATGATAGTACTGCCACTAAGTCTAAGGCTACTACTATTAATTAATATTTCAATTATTACGAGCTAGTCTTCGTTCTTTATTACAATTCCACCCAGATCACTACTATGGGCTAGAGTTTGTTCTTTAATACAATTACTAGGTTGCTAACTACCGCAGCAACCTGGATATTACTATGTGCCGTGGTTTGTTTTTTACTAGGTTTCAGCTATATCCAAAGACACTTGCATAGTCTCTATTTAAGATGGACTATATCGATCTATTAGGTAATTGGCAGCTAATTAAGTCCAATATATTAAATGATTTATTATTCTAATTATCTTCTTTAGTATAAAATACTGCCACTAAAACATTTGCTACTACAGAGCTACAAAAAATGCAGTTTTGTTTTGTAATGCATTTGTTTTTAAAATTATAAAGGATTCAAGTTCAACACACTCGATGGTAACGGTCTCCCTTTCTCTGTAGTTCTAAACACTTAATTTAATTTTTAGTTCACTTGGAGGAGCCGGAGGATTGCCATTTGTTGCACCTGTTTTAGTAGCAGAATTGACATGTTGATTATTGAGAGCTCCCGCATCCTTCCCTTTTTCCATGTTCAAATGAGGTAAGACCCTTTTTTCGTTAGAGCCTGGAGCATCCAGAGAATTGCCATCTGGAGCACTGGTATCCTCTTTTTCTATTGTGGAGACAGAACCTCGAGGAGTCAGAGGATTGGCATCTGGTGCACCTGTATTTTTCTCTTCTGTTTATATCATCTTGAAATCTACTGGAATCGTAGCAGGAAGATTGCCATCTGCAGTACTGAGAAACGCAGTGTGGTTCACTTTTGTTTTTTCATTTTCAAAATCTCTTCTGACATGTTAAAATTAAAGCTAACCATAATAATGTCTATGCAACGAAATATAACATCTATTTATATCCTAAATAACGTCATAATATAATGACATCATCATAATTTAGCATCTATTGTCTACAACATAGATGGTTCTAACCTGCGGTTTTGGCGTCGAATTTTGTCTATGAAAATGACGTTTTTGTAAAAATATTGATTTTATTTTAAATTTTATTTTAATTATAAAAGACACTTGCTGTGGCAAATTCCTTTAAAACTAGTCTCAAAACACCTCTCTATGATGCTCCAGTGCCAAGCTATCGTCGATCTAAAATATATGATAATGAGCAAGAGACGAACCTCAAAGAATCAGGCAGCTAACTCAGTCCAATAATGGAACGGTTTGCTATTCTAATGATAATCTTTTAATATAACGAAACTAAAAACAGGAACAAGCCTACGGCTTTTTCTTAGTTTGAATAGTAAACGACAAATTTCAGAGAATCAAGCAGCTAAGAAAGAAAGATATTGCACGATAAGTGGGGGTTTTGAAGTGCTTAGAACGGAAAATAAATGTTTATTTTTATGTGGTTTCTTCAGTGTCATGATGGCAACTAATAGCCCTTTTTACTGTTCACTGGAAGATATACTGCAATTCCATTGTCAAAAATGTCTGTGACTACACGAAATCCTCGGGTGTATTATGATTAAGATCCAATAGAATGTAGCCGTAGGGTTTATTAGTTGCCTGATTGTCCGCTGAAAGTAGAAATTTGGGGGCGCAGGGGTATATTTGTTTATTGAGAGTTATTAGCGAGCTAGAATCACGAACAACTCTGTAGATGATATAGTAGGTACCATTCAAAGCAAGTGTTTGCACACATTTGCTCTGATGAAAGAGATTATGTAGAAAAAGAGTAACGGAAATCTGTTCATGATGTGAGTGAACAGTAAACAATTGTAGCATTTCCTGGGACCATTGTTGAACAGGTTCAGCTAAATCGTCAATATTCAGCCAAGAGTTTGGCTCAATAATGTCAAAACATGAAGTCCCTGTATGAATTGTATCTGCACCGATGTATCAATAGCTTGTATTTTATCGTATGACTCCTGCCAAACACTGTAACAATAGTACATTCTTTTCGGCTTTTCCATAAAAATTTTATCACAATTTGTATTTATTTTAGTTAAGAATGTCGTTTTGCCTGACACTGATGGACCACACAGGAACGATCTGAATTGCGTTTTAAATTGATATATATTGCTGTTCGCTTCAACAGCTCACCTACAACTAACTGTAAACTATAGATGTCTAATAACTAAATAATTTCCCTATTACTACTCCGATAAAGAATAATAAGAAGAAGAACAAAACCTATCAAGAATCATATTTTCTATTTTTAACATAAAAGCAGCACTTTACAAATAATGATAATGCAATAAGCACTTTAAACAAAAAAATACACATAATCACGATTTTTTTATTTATTTATAACAAAAACATAAACAACATTTATTTGAAATAGGTACTAGGAAAAAAACTTTTTATCAACCAAAAAAAAACTTTTTATTGATATATATTGCTGTTCGCTTCAACAGCTTACCTACAACTAACTGTAAACTATAGATGTCTAATAACTAAATAATTTCCCTATTACTACTCCGTTAAAGAATAATAAGAAGAAGAACAAAACCTAAAAAGAATCATATTTTCTATTTTTAACATAAAAGCAGCACTTTACAAATAATGATAATGCAATAAGCACTTTAAACAAAAAAATACACATAATCACGATTTTTTTATTTATTTATAACAAAAACATAAACAACATTTATTTGAAATAGGCACTAGGAAAAAAAAACTTTTTATCAACCAAAACACTTTAAATAATATCACACTTTTTTTTATTTAAAACTAAAAATACAAAATTTATTTGAAATAGGCACTAGGAAAAAAAACACTTTTCTATTAAACAATAAATATACTTACAATAAAATCACTTTATTTATTTTATTTACTTTATTTATTTGGGGTCCACCACCCACCTTTTACTATGAAAAAATTTAAGTTAATTTATTCAGACCGAGTTGTTTTCTATACTCTATACATTCAACTCGGTCTGAAATTAGATAGTGTCCGCGTGGAAGTACCTTCACACCATCCTCAAGTACATAAACTTTGCCTGATATGGCCTACATGGCATTTTTCCCAACTGTAACTGTGTAGTTTTTAGATTGTAAAGAGCGAATTGCCATTAATTTCGATCTTGGGACTAAACTACGTTCCACACAGTTACAATAAACACTCATATTGAAATTATTTTTTAAAAAGTTTGTAGGCACCCCCTTGCAAACTTGTTTGATATCCTTGTTGTGCGTTTCCACACAGTATACTTTCTGCCGAGCAAACACACCACTGGATATGAGATCGCTTCCCGTTTCAGATTTTAGCATTAACAATTGATTTGGGGCCTGGCGTTTCACTAGCTCTGGATAGAGGGATTCAATCCAGTTGGTGTAGTCCATCCGTGAGCTAATGTACTCTCCATTTCCCAAATCATTCAACAAATTTTCAGTTTTAACTTTTAACAGGAGTGAATCAGTGTCTCCATAATACACCTGAACTTGTCCCTCAATCAGCCATTGTACCTTGCATACATTATAATAAAATGACAATATGAGTTTTTTTTATATTTCCGGTATTGCACTCCCACCTGCAATATTTTTATTTAAAATAATGTTTCTTTTCTTGCGATGTAGGAGCAACATATTAGAGTCTATGATTGTAAACGATGTGAAGTTTGGATCTGCAATGATTCGAGCACAATCTTTGGGATTGGTTACAATGTCACAGCTACTTCTGTTTCATACGCTTTCGCAAATTTTACCGAAGGTGAGTTCAAAATGAGTTTATAGATTTCCTTTTCAACCTTCGTTTTCGCTTTTGAACGTTTAGTGACAAAGGCGTCAAAAAGCGTTTTCATGTAGGGCTTTTAATCAAATTGGAGGGCTTTATGAATCTTAGTGACTTTGAAACCATTGGACACCATCCATATTAATAGCACATGATGAACCACGATATTCTGTTTCGGGTTAAGGTCAGCAATAACTTTTTGCTTTGAAGGCACCCAGTGCGAACTCCCATCCTCTATTAAAGATAAATTGTAGGGACTCAGAGATTCCTTATCCACCGGTCTATTTATGCACGGGAAAACAAAGTATTTTACCGAGTCATGGACTTCCATGGGTATTTCATCGTCAACTTCAAAAAACCATCCTTGCACCCATTCTCCTCAACTGTAGCAATGTTGTAGAAATTCCCGACTTTTCTACTCTTTAGATTTCTTCTTCTACTACGTATAGGTATTTGTCGAAAACAACTAATGTGGGTAGATCATCTGAATTCACTGTATACTGATACTGATGTCCTGCAATGTCAGGGTCACGTTTTCTACAGTATAATGTAAATTCACTCTTATCATATCTCTTTGTATAGTCAATGATACTATAATCTTTCATTTTGGAAAATTCAATGTGTTTCAATTTGCTTATTTGAAGCAATGTCACATACAGTGTCCTTAAGTGGTGAATCACATTCCGTAACAGCCAAATAAAAATCCGTAGGCTTATAATCATAGTAGCCGTTGCTTTCACAACGATAACGTGGAGACCAAATTCTTTTGTTATTCCAACAGTTGAATCGTAGACCTGGCTCCTCCTCCCAAAACTATCTAAAGCAACAACGATACCAGTCTCTTAGTAATAAACTTAACTCACGTTTAGGATTCTTTCCAATCATACCAGGATATATATTCTCCCACTGATTACATTTATCATAGTGACAATTAGAGCATAGGTGTCCTCTAGGGTGAGACTCACACACCCCTTCAAGACAGGAATTATAACCTTTAATTTGTACGGCATATCCTCTATGCAATTTATACGGGTTGCATAATCTAGACTTTTCATCATACCCATCAATCATTGTACAATTCACACATGATGACCAGCTGCCCAATTTATTCATGCATAGTGGACATGTATGGAAATTTTGTTATGTGTTGACACTCTCGCCACCAAAATAAAACTGAGCTACGATCAACAAATTGAGTGGGAGAGAGAGAGAGAGAGGAGTAAATCTTCTTTGAACAACAATTTCTCGTAAAAAAATCATAGTCTTAAATTTCTAAGCTAGTGTGTTTAAAAGCAAATCCACAATATCATTTTGTCTTGTCGTCATTAATATGTCAATAAATTGTGTAAATGCCTTTGGAACACGAAGTAAAAGCTTCATGCAATAGTCTAATGACGGAGAATCAGTTTTCATTATATCTACAAGCATTCCCTGATAAAATATCTTCCTTTGAACAGATAACTCCAGAAAATTATCATCTAGAATCAAAAGCTTTTCCATAAACACAAGATTCCCTGTGATTTTCTTTTCTCAGATCTATCCATTTTTAGAGTCCTAATACTCTCACAACCATTTTCAGACTAACCAGAATTTTTTTTCTACTTTAAAAATACGCGCTAAACCTACTATAAAAAATATCTTCGATTTAGAAAAGAAACATTTTTATTGAGTATAATTACAACAATAATCAATGATACAATTTATTTTCCTCGATATATTTCACCAGTGTATCTAGAGCAGCTTCAAGTCTATTTATATGCACAATATTCAGTTTCGCTGCAAAGCATAATTGCTCCTGCAATTTAAATTTGCTCAATGATATCACATATCTTGCATACATATCGTCCCATTCAAGGCTTAGTCTACATCCTTGTGTAATTTCCACTGCCACGTTTGGTACTCTCGCCTTTGTATCATTGCTGCTACCTGCTCCACCATCAAGCTCCAATAGTGTAAACATACCAATCATTTTCTATAACAATATCGTGTCAAATAATAGAGTTCAAAAATAAACCGTTCTCTCTCTGAATTCAATTCTCTTACTAATATGAACTACAATGAAAATCACTCCTTGTATTGAATCCTTTTAAAATAGCTTTACGGGGTTTGAGGGACTCTGTTGTTTTATTCCGTGTGATTTTTTCTTTACATGGTGTTCGTTCAAAAAGCGAGGATTTCTGTTAAATAAATAATTCTTATATTTTTTCCGTTCAATTGAAAGCGAGGATTTCTGTTAAATAAATAATTGCTATACCTTTTAAAATAGCTTTACGGGGTTTGAAGGACTCTGTTGTTTTATTCCGTGTGATTTTTTCTTTACATGGTGTTCGTTCAAAAAGCGAGGAATTCTGTTAAATAAATAATTGTTATACCGTTTAAAATAGCTTTACGGGGTTTGAGGGACTCTGTTGTTTTATTCCGTGTGATTTTTTCTTTACATGATGTTCGTTCAAAAAGCGAGGATTTCTGTTAAATAAATAATTGTTATACCTTTTAAAATAGCTTTACGGGGTTTGAGGGACTCTGTTGTTTTATTCCGTGTGATTTTTTCTTTACATGGTGTTCGTTCAAAAAGCGAGGATTTCTGTTAAATAAATAATTTTTATACCTTTTTAAAATAGCTTTACGGGGTTTGAGAGACTCTGTTGTTTTATTCCGTGTGATTTTTTCTTTACATGGTGTTCGTTCAAAAAGCGAGGATTTCTGTTAAATAAATAATTGTTATAGCTTTTAAAATAGCTTTACAGGGTTTGAGGGACTCTGTTGTTTTATTCCGTGTGATTTTTTCTTTACATGGTTTTCTTTACATGGTATTCGTTCAAAAAGCGAGGATTTCTGTTAAATAAATAATTCTTATACCTTTTAAAATAGCTTTACGGGGTTTGAGGGACTCTGTTGTTTTATTCCGTGTGATTTTTTCTTTACATGGTGTTCGTTCAAAAAGCGAGGATTTCTGTTAAATAAATAATTCATATACCTTTTAAAATAGCTTTACGGGGTTTGAGGGACTCTGTTGTTTTATTCAGTGTGATTTTTTCTTGCTAGGGAAAAACCCATGTGGATGAGTTGAAATACATTTTTTTTTTTTACAAGAAATGACTGAAAAGTCTTTGATTGGCAGAAGGATGTAGTAGCAAAGTTATAGTGGAGAGCGAGTTGCTAGCGAAAAACCCCGTGTGGATGAGTTGAAATAATTTTTTTACTTTCTTGAATTCGCTTCCTGGACTCAATACAGATATTTAATTCGATAAATCATGATAAAATCGCAAGTAAGTAATAAACTCTTTATTGTTTTGATATTTAATTTCGAGAAATCTCATGAGTTGACTTCAAGAAAGAGTTTGCTACTTACGATACTTTGATTTTGTCAATGCTATCCCAAGTATCTGTCAATAGATGTTGATAGAGAATTTATTCATTCTTAAACTTAGATTTTCTCTATGTTAACTTATCTATCCAATATATGATGTATGTAAATTCCTTTTCTTACATCTCCGATGTTTTAATAGACATTCTAAACGTTCGATATGCTAGCTTACTCTAAAAATAATGAACACATAACAATGTAAGGCATAATATATTTTTAATGAAATAATGTCATGTAGAATATTAATACAAAAAATATATATTATTATACATTATTAATATCAATGAACAACTTTGGACATTTTGAATCTGTTCTATAAAATGGTTCACCATGTTCTCTCTTGATACTATAGCTATTGTCTTCTCTTAGTTCGTAGTCAGTAGAATAATCATTATTCCATTTTGACTCATACACAATTTTTATAGGTGTGTCATCGACAGGGTCAATATGCTTTTCGTCATTGGTATTATTTGATTCATAGACTGTTTGATCAATGGCAGTAACGTTTGCTGGTACTTTGTTTTTCATCGATTCATCTTTATATTCCTTAGTCATATTTTCTGCCAATGCCCTTTTATTTTTCTAGCAATTTCACTGTCTATTATCACACTATTTTTACACAGGTAACAGTTCTGGCACGTAGACAGGATATGGTTTATGATATTAGTAGAAGAGTAGGCCTTTCTTTTCGTCTTTGCTTTCATTTGAATGCTAGTACCCGAAAGTTGACAATATGGTTTAACACTGGGTAACATGTTACCACAAGCACTAGCAAGAAGATACCCCTCTTTATCAACTATTATTTTTATGTTGGCATTCTCTTTGAGTGCAATCATCTCCGGAGATCTCAATCTCGCATATCCACCATCATAAGAGTTGAATTTTTTTGGTACTCCAAAGAAATTCAATTCCTTACTGTCATGACAATGCACGCATACGTTTCCGATAGTACTACCACTTGTACTTATTTCATAGTTTAAATACTTATCCTTGTCAGCATTCAATGCTACAATAACACTATCATGTGAACACACTTTCTTAAAATGCTTCATCTTCACTTTTTTAGAGATATTAGTTATGTGTTTATCGTTCCACTGTGTAAAAAATACTGATTTAGTACATGCAATAAACTAGGTAGTGTCGATAACCGGCCATAGAGCAATAGTGGGAAAGCCACATTGTGTCTCTGGGCAAGCATAGAGTACAATTGTTAGAGCCAATCTTTAAGCTTAACCCGTCTTTATTCTTTAGAATAGTTTTATTCATTTCATTAAATTATGAAGAAATTGTAAGTAAGTAACAATAGCTTTCTTGAATTCGCTTCCTGGACACAATACAGATATTTAATTCAAGAAATCATAATAAAATCGCAAGTAAGTAATAAAGTCTTTATTGTTTTCACCTATTGGATACACAATACTGAAATTTCATTCAAGAAATTATGAAGGAATTGTAAATAGGTAACACACTCATTCTTGAAGTCATATGAAAATATTTGTAAGTAAGTAACAAACTCTTTATTGATTTCACCTCTTGGATATACAGTACAGATACTTCATTCAAGAAATTATGAAAAAAATTGCAAGTAAGTAACTTTTTTTTCTCTTTATCACAAACAATTTTCACTTAGCTACACGATGTAGAAATTTAATTCAAGAAATTATGAAAAAATTCTCAGTAAGTAACAATTTCTTTCTTGAAGTCAACTCAATTTCTTTCTTGAAGTGGCGCGCCTCTCTAAGTGAACCTAGATCAACCCAACTTTTTGGATATCTCTCTCACTATGATTCTGTTTGTGTGTCTTTTGCAATGTGTAGGAACCAGTGGGGGAATCCCCACTCGTTTGGAAAGGTGCCAAGGAAAGGCAAGCAAATAGCATGTAGTTTCAAAGAGTTGACTTCAAGAAAGAAATTGTTACTTACTGAGAATTTTTTTCATAATTTCTTGAATTAAATTTCTACGTCGTGTAGCTAAGTGAAAATTGTTTGTGATAAAGAGAAAAAAAAGTTACTTACTTGCAATTTTTTTTCATAATTTCTTGAATGAAGTATCTGTACTGTATATCCAAGAGGTGAAATCAATAAAGAGTTTGTTGAACCTAGATCAACCCAACTTTTTGGATATCTCTCTTACTATGATTCTGTTTGTGTGTCTTTTGCAATGTGTAGGAACCAGTGGGCTCTTCCGATCTGGAATCCCCACTCGTTTGGAAAGGTGCCAAGGAAAGGCAAGCAAATAGCATGTAGTTTCAAAGAGTTGACTTCAAGAAAGAAATTGTTACTTACTGAGAATTTTTTTCATAATTTCTTGAATTAAATTTCTACGTCGTGTAGCTAAGTGAAAATTGTTTGTGATAAAGAGAAAAAAAAGTTACTTACTTGCGATTTTTTCATAATTTCTTGAATGAAGTATCTGTACTGTATATCCAAGAGGTGAAATCAATAAAGAGTTTGTTACTTACTTACAAATATTTTCATATGACTTCAAGAATGAGTGTGTTACCTATTTACAATTCCTTCATAATTTCTTGAATGAAATTTCAGTATTGTGTATCCAATAGGTGAAAACAATAAGGACTTTATTACTTACTTGCGATTTTATTATGATTTCTTGAATTAAATATCTGTATTGTGTCCAGGAAGCGAATTCAAGAAAGCTATTGTTACTTACTTACAATTTCTTCATAATTTAATGAAATGAATAAAACTATTCTAAAGAATAAAGACGGGTTAAGCTTAAAGATTGGCTCTAACAATTGTACTCTATATTGCCCAGAGACACAATGTGGCTTTCCCACTATTGCTCTATGGCCGGTTATCGACACTACCTAGTTTATTGCATGTATTAAATCAGTGTTTTTTACACAGTGGAACGATAAACACATAACTAATATCTCTAAAAAAGTGAAGATGAAGCATTTTAAGAAAGTGTGTTCACCTGATAGTGTTATTGTAGCATTGAATGCTGACAAGGAGAAGTATCTAAACTATGAAATAAGTACATGTGGTAGTACTATCGGAAACGTATGCGTGCATTGTCATGACAGTAAGGAATTGAATTTCTTTGGAGTACCAAAAAAATTCAACTCTTATGATGGTGGATATGCGAGATTGAGATCTCCGGAGATGATTGCACTCAAAGAGAATGCCAACATAAAAATAATAGTTGATAAAGAGGGGTATCTTCTTGCTAGTGCTTGTGGTAACATGTTACCCAGTGTTAAACCATATTGTCAACTTTCGGGTATTAGCATTCAAATGAAAGCAAAGACGAAAAGAAAGGCCTACTCTTCTATTAATATCATAAACCATATCCTGTCTACGTGCCAGAACTGTTACCTGTGTAAAAATAGTGTGAAAATAGACAATGAAATTGCTAGAAAAATAAAAAGGGCATTGGCAGAAAATATCACTAAGGAATATAAAGATGAATCGATGAAAAACAATGTACCAGCAAACGTTACTGCCATTGATCAAACACTCAATGAATCAAATAATACCAATGACGAAAAGCATATTGACCCTGTCGATGACACGCCTATAAAAATTGTGTATGATTCAAAATGGAATAATGATTATTCTACTGATTACGAACTAAGAGAAGACAATAGCTATAGTATCAAGAGAGAACATGGTGAACCATTTTATAGAACAGATTCAAAATGTCCAAAGTTGTTCATTGATATTAATAATGTATAATAATATATATTTTTTGTATTAATATTCTACATGACATTATTTCATTAAAAATATATTATGCCTTACATTGTTATGTGTTCATTATTTTTAGAGTAAGCTAGCATATCGAACGTTTAGAATGTCTATTAAAACATCGGAGATGTAAGAAAAGGAATTTACATACATCATATATTGGATAGATAAGTTAACATAGAGAAAATCTAAGTATAAGAATGAATAAATTCTCTATCAACATCTATTGACAGATACTTGGGATAGCATTGACAAAATCAAAGTATCGTAAGTAGCAAACTCTTTCTTGAAGTGACCTCATGGGATTTCTCGAAATTAAGTATCAAAACAATAAAGAGTTTATTACTTACTTGCGATTTATCATGATTTATCGAATTAAATATCTGTATTGAGTCCAGGAAGCGAATTCAAGAAAGCAAAAAAATTATTTCAACTCATCCACACGGGGTTTTTCGCTAGCAACTCGCCCTCCACTATAACTTTGCTAATACATCCTACTGCCAATCAAACACTTTTCAGTCATTTCTTGTAAAAAAAAAAATGTATTTCAACTCATCCACATGGGTTTTTCTCTAGCAAGAAAAAATCACACTGAATAAAACAACAGAGTCCCTCAAACCCCGTAAAGCTATTTTAAAAGGTATAACAATTATTTATTTAACAGAAATCCTCGCTTTTTGAACGAACACCATGTAAAGAAAAAATCACACGGAATAAAACAACAGAGTCCCTCAAACCCCGTAAAGCTATTTTAAAAGGTATAACAATTATTTATTTAACAGAAATCCTCGCTTTTTGAACGAACACCATGTAAAGAAAAAATCACACGGAATAAAACAACAGAGTCCCTCAAACCCCGTAAAGCTATTTTAAAAAGGTATAACAATTATTTATTTAACAGAAATCCTCGCTTTTTGAACGAATACCATGTAAAGAAAACCATGTAAAGAAAAAATCACACGGAATAAAACAACAGAGTCCCTCAAACCCTGTAAAGCTATTTTAAAAGGTATAACAATTATTTATTTAACAGAAATCCTCGCTTTTGAACGAACACCATGTAAAGAAAAAATCACACGGAATAAAACAACAGAGTCTCTCAAACCCCGTAAAGCTATTTTAAAAAGGTATAACAATTATTTATTTAACAGAAATCCTCGCTTTTTGAACGAACACCATGTAAAGAAAAAATCACACGGAATAAAACAACAGAGTCCCTCAAAACCCGTAAAGCTATTTTAAAGGTATAACAATTATTTATTTAACAGAAATCCTCGCTTTTTGAACGAACATCATGTAAAGAAAAAATCATACGGAATAAAACAACAGAGTCCCTCAAACCCCGTAAAGCTATTTTAAACGGTATAACAATTATTTATTTAACAGAATTCCTCGCTTTTTGAACGAACTCCATGTAAAGAAAAAATCACACGGAATAAAACAACAGAGTCCTTCAAACCCCGTAAAGTTATTTTAAAAGGTATAACAATTATTTATTTAACAGAAATCCTCGCTTTCAATTGAACGGAAAAAATATAAGAATTATTTATTTAACAGAAATCCTCGCTTTTGAACGAACACCATGTAAAGAAAAAATCACACGGAATAAAACAACAGAGTCCCTCAAACCCCGTAAAGCTATTTTAAAAGGTATAACAATTATTTATTTAACAGAAATACTCGCTTTCAATTGAACGGAAAAAATATAAGAATTATTTATTTAACAGAAATCCTCGCTTTTTGAACGAATACCATGTAAAGAAAAAATCACACGGAATAAAACAACAGAGTCCCTCAAACTCCGTAAAGCTATTTTAAAAGGTATAACAATTATTTATTTAACAGAAATCCTCGCTTTTTGAACGAACACCATGTAAAGAAAAAATCACACGGAATAAAACAACAGAGTCCCTCAAACCCCGTAAAGCTATTTTAAAAGGTATAACAATTATTCATTTAACAGAAATCCTCGCTTTCAATTGAACGGAAAAAGTATAAGAATTATTTATTTAACAGAAATCCTCGCTTTTTGAACGAACAGCATGTAAAGAAAAAATCACACGGAATAAACAACAGAGTCCCTCAAAACCCCGTAAAGCTATTTTAAAAGGTATAACAATTATTTATTTAACAGAAATTCTCGCTTTCAATTGAACGGAAAAATATAAGAATTATTTATTTAACAGAAATCCTCGCTTTTTGAACGAATACCATGTAAAGAAAAAATCACACGGAATAAAACAACAGAGTCCCTCAAACTCCGCTTAAAAGCTATTTTTAAAAGGTATAACAATTATTTATTTAACAGAAATCCTCGCTTTTTGAACGAACACCATGTAAAGAAAAAATCACACGGAATAAAACAACAGAGTCCCTCAAACCCCGTAAAGCTATTTTAAAAGGTATAACAATTATTTATTTAACAGAAATACTCGCTTTCAATTGAACGGAAAAAATATAAGAATTATTTATTTAACAGAAATCCTCGCTTTTTGAACGAACACCATGTAAAGAAAAAATCACGCGGAATAAAACAACAGAGTTCCCTCAAACCCCGTAAAGCTATTTTAAAAGGTATAACAATTATTTATTTATAAGAAATCGTCGCTTTCAATTGAACGGAAAAAAATAAGAATTATTTATTTAACAGAAATCCTCGCTTTTTGAACGAACACCATGTAAAGAAAAAATCACACGGAATAAAACAACAGATCCCTGAAACCCCGTAAGCTATTTTAAAAGGTATAACAATTATTTATTTAACAGAAACTCATCGCTTTTTGAACGAACACCATGTAAAGAAAAAATCACACGGAATAAAACAAGAGAGTCCCTCAAACCCCCCCCCCCCAAAGAGACACAACACACAGCCCAAAGAGACAAACACAGAGACCAAAAAAAAAACTCAAACAGCCCAAAGAGACAAACACAGACCAAAAAGACTCAAACAGCCCAAAGAGACACAAACAGACCAAAAAGACTCAAACAGCCCAAAGAGACCCACATAGCCCAAAGAAACACAAACAGCCCAAAGAGACACAAAAATCCAAGAGACAAACATACACCAAAAAAGACTCAAACAGCCCAAAGAGACACAAAAAACAGACTAAAAAGACTCAAACAGCCCAAAGAGACACACATCCCAAAAGAGACACACACATAGCCCTAAGAGACACAAAAACAGCCCAAAGAGACATACACAGCCCAAAGAGAAACGCAACCCAAAGAGACAAAAACACAGACCAAAAAAGACTCAATCAGCCCAAAGAGAAAACACATATCCCAAAGAGACACATACGGACCAAAAAGACTCAAACACCCAAAAAAAAAGACACACAGTCCAAAGAGACACACACACATCACAAAGAGACACCCACAGCCCAAAGAGACACATACAGCCCAAAGAGACGTACACGGGCCCAAAGAGACGCATACATCCAACAGAGAGACACACACATCCCAAAGAGATACACAAGCGCTAAAGAGACACACACAGCCCGAAGAGACAAACACAGACCAAAAAGACTCAAACAACCTAAAGAGACACAAACAGACTAAAAAGACTCAAACAGCTCAAAGAGACGCACATCCCAAAGAGACACACACACAGCCCTAAGAGACACAAACAGCCCAAAGAGACACACACAGTCCAAAGAGAAACACAACCCAAAGAGACAAACACAGACCAAAAAGACTCAAACAGTCTAAAGAAACACACACAGCCCAAAGAGACACAAACACCCAAAGAGACACACACAGCGCAATAACTGAACCCCTGTATAACCGAAACCCTGTACAACTGAATCCCCATGCTACTGAACCCTCGTGCAACTCGACCCAATTTAACTAAACCTCTGTGTAACTATATCCCCTTTAACTGAACCCTCGTGCAACTCAACCCAATTTAACTAAACCCCCGTGTAACTGTATCCCCCTTTAACTGAACCCTCGTGCAACTCAACCCTCCATGCAACCCATCTCCCTCAAAACACTTTTCAGCCATTTCTTTTTAAATTGACAATACTTTTCAAACGTTACTTGTGTATTATACAGACCACATCGGAGAGGTAAAGCTAGGTCATTCTATCGTTACTTTTCAATTAAGCTATTGAATACCTTTTACCAATGTCTCTTGTAGGCGTCAAATCTATTAAGTATCTGAACATATTCTTTGTATTGTTGATGCAAGCATCCCATTCCTCATTCTTGAGGCATTCTTAACCAACGCAATACCTTTACGCAAACACCTTTTCGCAAAAAATTCGCAAATAGAGTTATTTTTATGTCACAATTTTCAACTTAAGACCATTCTAATTATAACATCCCATTCATCATACTTTAATTACCCGTTACGCTTTCTTAACCATCGGAAGTTCAATTTGGTTATTGAACTTAGAAGTAATTACCCTTTTCAAAAACATTAGTCGTTCTATTAATGAACCCATGAAACGAAACCAGTCTGATTGCATACCTTAGAAACCCGTCTGGTAACTCATGTATCGTCTGTAGTAATAGAGGCTACATCATACGTCGCCAAGTTGTTAAAAAAAAAAAAAAAAAAAAAAAAAAAAAAAAAAAAAAAAAAAAAAAAAAAAAAAAAAAAAAAAAACTGGTTTTTTTTTGCAAATAGCACATAGTTTTATAACGTGTTTAATCACGTGTAGTTTTAAGAATGTGTATGTGAACTCATGACCTACATTCATTGTGTAATTGACAACAAAAACAGAAAAAAAACCTGTTTGAGGACATTATATTATTATGACCAAATAACTAGTCTGGTAATCTGCCATGGAAAGGTGCCATGGAACGTAAAGGCCCAGAAACTTATAGTTGACCCAGAAACTTGTCTGCTTGACCCAGAAACATGTCTGGTTGGCCTGGAAACTTGTCTGGTAGGTTTTGTATAATTCCATATTCAATTGACAACAGTAGCAATATTCAGCCTGGTAATCTGCCATGGAAAGGTGCCAGGAAATGTAAAGGCCGCAAATAACACAGGATGGAACATAAGGCAAGCAAAATGGAACCTCTTACTCTACTGCTATCCATTTACAGGGGAAAAAAGCACGAGATATTAATTGTATTAAAACAAAATGAGTTGTTTGTTAAAACTTGTAGCAATGTGTTTACACAACATGCTTCAAAATATACCTGAAATTGTACCGCCTTTCAGTAGGAAGCTTACCGAAAAAAACACCGCTTTTTCACTCGATTTGCCCCACTTTTTGGTGTCTGTCGAGTGGCTATACCAACTGCCACAGAAAATCCCCCAGTGTTGCTTTTAGTGAAGCGTCGTAAGCTAAAATGTATAGTTTGGATAATGTTGTTTTGTTTCTTAGATCCTCTTTATGTTATGATTCCATAATTTTACTTTGCTTGAAATACAACCAAAATTTTTGGATAGCAATTATGTCCCAATGACCAAGTAATTCAGCTTCCGTTGAAGACATGACCCCCAAAGGCTATTAATACTGTAAATTGGTTAAACGCATTCACCATAATGTAAAGAGGGGCTAGTGTATCTTAGGAGCGGTTGGGGGTATTAAGTGGAATTTTATAGAGAAAGTTAAGGGAAATGTAGAACTAAATCAACAGATAATTTTTGCTTTCATAGCACCTTCAAATGACAGAGGTCTTCTTGTTATCATTTGAGCCGGGAACCGAAAACGAAAAGCTTTAGGACTATTTTATGAGTGAAAAGTGATTGAAGGACAGCCTATTGTTATCCAAAGAAACTCAATAAAGTCTTTGAGGGGCTACCCACCTTGTGTACATCTTAAAACGTCAGCTGTGCCGCAAAATTCCACCAAACTTTTGCCATACACAATTTGGCTCAGTTTTGCTATTCTTGGTACAGTTCCACATCTTGTGGCACAGTTCCACCACGCTCGGCACAGCTCTAGCAGGCTTGATATGCTTTTACAACGCTTGACACACTTCGGCCTTACAATTATAGACAATAATTTTTCCATCGTTCTACAATTAGTTTCACAGGGTTGGATTCGAATGATTTAAGTTTTTTTCAGGTTATTTGTGTATTAGGCTAAATATAAGTCTATAGACTTCATTCTTAAGATTTTTTTTTCACCTGACTCCGTTGACTTTATTGGGGTCGAAAAAACTTCGAATGAAATACATTTATTTCATCATGGTCTTCAGAAATCTGCAACCTAGTAAAGAATGAATCAAACGTCTTTTATGAAACTACTTTTGAAAGTTCAAACTTCTTCTGCTTCAGCAAAAAACATTACTTAGAGACTACAAAATTCTCTTTTCGGCTTTTTCATTCGCTTTCCAAATTCTTTTTCTTCTTTCCAAACACAATTACAATTAACCAAACTGAAGCAGGTTTTAGGGTCAGGGCAAGCATCCTAAACTTCATTGCACACTAATAAATGAATAATCTTCTGAATAATAAATGTACGCTCTTTTGACAGGATGTTTTTTTTTTTTTTTTTTTTTTTTTTTTTTTTTTTTTTTTTTTTTTTTTTTTTTAATATGCCACTCAACATTCTCTGAAAAATGTGACTTAATACCCTTGCCATTCCAAAGACATTGCTGCGTACCATATAACATCTTTGATGCATATAGTACCTTTTATTAAACATTTACTTCAACATCACCCTCAATTTCCCGCGAGACTTTCAACGAAAAAAAAGTACCATTAGCCATTCCTAAGATATCGTAAATATGCCCTTTTAACAACTGGTGTGCTAATACGCCTTTTAACTAATTTCATACCCAGCAAAATTTTCTGCAATTTTTTAATATTACCATTGTATTTAATAGCCTTGGCCAGAGCTTGAACTCATCCCTGAAAGTTTAATTCGCTGAAGTCAGCTAATTTCCAGGTTAGCAAGAAGCCCCTGATGGGCTATAGGCAAGGCTAGAAAGGAGCTCTAATAAACAATGCTTACACTTTGAAGGACTTATCTCTCTTTGAGGGTTCTTTTTTAGGCATTCTTGGGAAAAACAAGGCAACAGAATCAAGTTTGGTTAGCAAAATTCTTAAGACTTTACATTGCAGCAAACACCCATATGAAAGTTTAATTCAATTTTTAAGATTTTATTTTTGAATTTACCAAAGTGTTGATACGAAAAATTTGCCATTTGCCAATTACGCACTGAATAAATATAGAAAATGCATCAGTGTTATTTCTAGTGAAGCATCATAGGCCAAAATGTTTGGTTTTTACAGTGTCATTTTATTCCTTAGATCCTCTTTATTTGGACGAGATGATTCAAAAATTTATTTTGCCTTGAATTCAATCACAATCTTGGGACAGTAATTTTGTTCTAAAGGACCAGTTAATTCAGCCTCTGGGGTAAACATGACCCCTGAAAGGTCATTAATAGTGTGAAGTGGTTAAACACATCTATCATAATGCACAAGGAGGCTTGTGCAGTATTTAAGGAATGGCTAAGAGTGTTAAGCTGAAGTTTCGAAAGAAATTTATGGTTAACACAAAACTGATCAGTACCCAATTGATACAATGTGCTTTATAATACCTTCACATGGAAGCGGTTGCCTTAGAATCTTTAGGGTAGGGAGAGGGGCTCAATTGACTGGAATTCAAAATTTTACGGCCATTTTAAAACTAAAAAGATATTATCCAAAGAAACTAAAAAAAACCTTAAAATTTGGAAAGTACTGAATCAACTGTTCTAGAGCGAATCAACTTGTTCGAGCAAAAATCAAATGTTTTGTGTCCTGTTTAATTAGCCAGTTGCGTCTATCTATGAAATTTTAGCGGAGGAGAGACTTATTACTTTATCGTTTTTAAAATAAAAATTGCAAAAAAGCCCATTCAATTAATTAACCCGCAATAAGTGCTTTTCAAAACCTAGAAAGGGGATAACTAAATACAAGTGAGATATAGTTTTGCCTCCCTCTACTGTGCCTTCAGGCAAATATAGAAGAATATTTAGGAGAAGAAGGAGGCAAGTTCACCTCTAATCTTCCTTACATTCAGGGTTTTTATTTAAGCCTGTAATATTGCTAATGCGGGGTAACAGCTTCCCTGTTCTGGTAGAGACAATTTTGTCTGTTATATAAAATATTATGTTCATATGCTTACCAACATAAAAGTATATGAAAGGGCATGACTACCAAGAATAAATTTACAAGTGAACGGGGGCAAGTGGTAACAAATAACTGTTTTTGCCAGGATTTAAATAGGAACATGTTATATATATATATATTATATAGTAAATATATATATATTATATATATATATATATATATATATATATATATATATATATATATATATATATATATATATATATATATATATATGTATATATATATATATATATATATATATATATATATATATATATATATTTACGTTTTGAATATATTCTTGCTCTCATGAGGGGAAGGGAATGCCATCAGGTTAATTTAGAAGAAGGTTTGGAAGACTGGGGGTGCCTTTAAGGAACAAAATTTTAATTATGATTGATTCCCGTGACCATTTTAGGAATGGGTTATGATTTTGTGTTGTGGGGTGGTAGCTCCCGTCTTATTAAATATTTTTTGGGGGTGAACAGCGCAATTATATTAATTTGCTTACCGACACATAGGAGTAGCAAAACTGAATTTAACAATAGAGGATAGCAAAACTGAATTTAACAAGCAAAACTGAATTCAGCAAAACTGAATTAAATTCAGCAAAACTGAATTTAACAAGATAGAATAATGATGCTCACCACCTTTGAGGGAGTCTTTGAGGGATTAAATTGCTCCTAGCAATAAACTGTTATAAGTCCATATACAAGGTTCACATAATAAATACTATAACACTAGGCTAGTAATAATATCAATGACTTTTACCATAAAATTAAACTCTGACGAAACTCAAGCAAACGCGGTTTTCTGTAATGTGCCAGTTTTTCAGGATTCCCCAGGTGTTGGAATTATTACAAGCTGACTTATTTGAGTGAGTTTTTCCAATAAATCTTGCATAGATTGCGACAAAACAATTTTCGAAATAAAAGTGGAACGAAATGGCACTCGTAATATTTTGAAAGTATGACACCTCCCCCCCCCCTCCTCCTGCTGCTCCCATTTCTCTAAGTTTATATGTATAACATGAACATATTTAACAGCTGCAGTGACAAATTACAATTGGCGTACCGGTGTACCGGAGCCAGCAAGTCTTAAACCGGATAACAAAAACTCTCAATTGACAGTTAAATTTTCCAATAATCGATTTAATTACTTAATAATTTCTTATAAAAGGTTTCAAATTATGTTGCAACTCTTAAAAAAGATTTCCTGAATTAACAAAATGTTAAGCAAAGTAAAATTAAAGATCTACGCTTAAAAATACTTTTTTATAAATTGTTTCTTCGTTTCGAAGTGTATATAGTTTCCTTAAACAATTTATGGAGAGCTCTGAAATTGAGGTCAAAGTAAACCTGACCTCTATAAATTGGAGCTCTGACCAGTGATGCCAAATGTGGTACAATTTTACCATTTTGGTACATTTTAGTACAATCTCACAAAATATGGTATATTTTACAAAATTGTGGTACAATGCTCTGAGTAATTACTACTGGGATTTTGGTAAGCGTTGCCACCGAGGTCAGGATCGACAACTTTTAAGTCCGTGAATATTGTCCAGTCAGCATCTATAAATATGTCGATTTTAGGCGAATTATGTCCATATTTTATTTATACTATGTCCATCTTGAAATCTTAGAAAATTATTTTCCTTAAGACTTATAAACCTCTTTCAAAGTGGTCAGTTAACATCAAATATAATAAAAAAAAAGAACTAAATTAATACATCCACACAGAATGAATTGACGTGGAAACACAACACTCATAAAAAATATGTAACTGTTAAAAACTACTTGTGGGAGCTCAAGGTACATTTTCCAACAAGAATTCCCCTTGACAGGTAAAGTCAGCATTTTACTTCCTTTGATAGCTTTTTGCCAATCACAGTACTTCTTGCGTACGTCATGAGGTACAATCTAGGAGTCAAGCAACGTTGCTGATCGACAGATGCAATGGGTCACCCTCCAATCACTTTCAAAGAACACTCGAAAAGAACAATCGAAAAAGAACACTCGAGCTTTCGATTTCTAATTGAATGAAATTTTTTAGAAGTTTGTGCAACAACTCCCTTCTATACGAAGTACCTTAGCCAGAAAAAAAAAGAAAAAAATAAACATAGAATAAACTGCAACCATATCGCTCTTTACTTCTGCAGTGCTATTTTACTACCTTCTGGTCATTTTGAGTTTTAGTTATTATAGAAATTTATATCTGTTGAATTTATTCCTGGGTTGTTATATCTTCTTTGGACTATTTTGAATAAATGGCCGTCTGACAATTTCGATGACACTATTGGGGACAAGAGAGCGTCGGGAGGGAGGACTAGTTGGCCTCCTATTACTTTTCACTCTTAAAAGCGAAACAAAAGTTTCAATTTCAAATTAAATGAGCCTCCTCTAAAGTTTACACGAACAAACTATCCGTAAAAACCTTATATACCCCCAATACATAACCTACAACCCTTACCCCCAGGCTCTGGGGAATGTGTGTAAACCCCAGAAGGTCTTGTAATCTGACCTGTGGACTTATTTTCTTAACAAAATGGTTGTCTCAAAATTTCTATCCGGTGCATCTGGGGAAAACAGGACGAGAGGGGCAAGTTGCCCTCTGATCACTTTTGACTCTTAAAAAGTGCACTAGAAATTCTGGTTCCCATTACAATGAACCCCCTCCAAAGTTTATACGGCAACCCCTTCCACAAAACCTTAAATTTTAATAATGGGCAAGTGGCATAAATCACAGCCCTTCCTCTGAAATTTTTTTTGTGTGGGAGGGGGTGTCCCCCACAAAAACATAATTCCTTAACCTTCCAACTATGTTGAACAAGATGGCAATCTCAAAATGTTGATTTCATTTGTTTGGGGAAATGATTAGTGTGGGGGGGGGGTGGTTGCTCTCCGATCACATTTATTTCTTTAAAAAGGCAAGAGAAATTACAATTTTCAATATAATGAGCTCATTTCGAAGTTTCTACGACAACTCTTTTCTTTACGAAGTGCCTTGGTAAAAAAAAAAAAAAAAAAAAAAAAAAAAAATTGTGACCATATCACTCTTTCCTTAATCAAATATTATTTTATAACTGAAAGTAAGGAGTAACATTAAAACTCAAAACAAACAGAACTTATTTTGTAGATGAAGGGATTGCCACCTCCTCAATACCTTGCTCTTTACACTAAAGCTTTTAGTACTTTTAAAAAAACCTTACTATTCTAATTAAACGGCCCCTGTGTTTCAGTGGCCACTCTTACAAAACTTGGTACAAATAGTGAAACTTTCAGTTACTATTGAGCCGAGTCGCTCCTTACTTACAGTTCGAAAATAGCGATGAAGACCACAACAAAAAGTACGAAAAACAATAGGGAAATCTTTTTGCAAGACAGTGGAGATAATTTGAATGAATATTTCGGCCCTATGTGCAAGGGCCGTCCTCAGCAAGACAAAAATATAAGTAGTAAGAGAGGTGCTGATTTCAAAAATACATTCAAAAATACATTGAATTGTGCATAAGGTTTCAAAAATACATTCAAAAATACATTGAATTGCGCATAAGGTTTCAAAAATACATGAAAAAAATACATCGAATTGCGCAAGAAAAACCCATGCGTGGGACACTGTATTTACGCGCGAACATTTTAAAGGTTGGCCCACTAAAGTCGAGGTTTTTTTTTTTTTAAACTTGACAAAGTATAATGTAGTCAAGCATGTTTTGCTCGTAATAATATAATTTAAAGCAAACAGGTTTTTTTTTTCTAAACCAGTGGTAAATCCCGTATCAGAAAACCGGTACGTCTTTTTTAGCTGCCAATATATATCAATTATTTTTTGTATATATTCAGGTTTCAGATTATAATTTTCTACAGTTTGAATAGTTCATTTGTTCTAACAATACCTATAGTTTACAAACATTTACATTGATAGAGATATGGAATCTTCTAAGCGACTTCTGGTGAGTAAAATTTTCTTATATCGTACATGAAAAATTAAAATAGAATTTGCATATTAGTTTCGGTAGATTTAATCCGGATATGAAGGGTCACCCCCTCCTCGATATCATGCTCTTTACGCTAAAGCTGTTAGCGCTTTCAAAAAGCTTCCTATTCTAATTAAAAAGTCCCTGTTTTTTTCAAATTTCGGTAAATATTCAAAAACAGGGCCAATCAGTTTTCTCACTATCTGATTAAGTTTAGCATGTTTACAAATTTGTTGGTTAAATGGCTTTCTCAAAATTGAGTTATGAATTAACTTACGAACTGTGCATGAGTATGGTCCAAGGGCCGCACTCAACGTAACAACCAAAAATATAAAAGAAAAATTATACTAAAATGCAGAATTTAAGACTATTTTTAGCTTTTAAAACAACCCTAAGCATTAAAACTTCAATGACGTCAAACAGTTCGTGATAATGAACTGTAAGTAAGGAGCGCCCGTCCTCAAAAGTAACCGAAATTCTAAAAAACAGAATTTTTGATACCTACAGATATATAAAAAAGAGTCAACTTTTTATGCTGATTTCAAATACATAAATTTCATTAGGTTTAGTCTTACCTATCAGAGGTTACGAGGCTGAGAAAATTTTCCTGATTTTTGAAAAAAAATAAATTTGTTTCTAAACTATTCTATAATAATCCTATTTCATTTTCTTTCATTAACCAAATTAGCAGTATATAAAAGAATTATTATAACACTCTACTAGCATATAGCTTATCATACATTTCTATAGAACCTTACCTGTAACTTCTCTTCTAAGCAAGATGTTTTCTAATGCAATAATCCAATATTTCTTTAAACAAACTAACTATATAAAAAAAACAATTTGCTATTTCACAGTTGACAATCATTCTTAAACTGGTATATGTTTTTGCGCTAAGCTTTCGCACGTATCCGGCGCTTATCAAAATGTCCCATCAGTACACCGCCCGACAGGTATAATTCGAATTTTAAGTGGGCCTTGCAAATTGTGGTTTCTTATAACAGGATATCTATCTTCGATAAGCAATTAACACAGGAAAAAAGGTTTTTTAATAATTTCCAAATATATCATCACAGTGATGTCAAAAGCATTATTTGGGCGAACCCGTTATTGGTCTTTTCAAGCAATTATTTCGATGAAACACTTATGGACATTTTAAAAGATGTTTTCGAGAAAGAATTTGAGGCTGTTCAATTTGAACAGTGTTGTGAAGTTCCTCTCATAAGAGGGGGGAGTACCCTCTCATAAGCTAAATAGTTTGAAAAC
This sequence comes from Artemia sinica, assembly GCA_027921565.1. Classification (NCBI taxonomy): domain Eukaryota; kingdom Metazoa; phylum Arthropoda; class Branchiopoda; order Anostraca; family Artemiidae; genus Artemia; species Artemia sinica. The sequence continues at coordinate 7,553,810 of CM051257.1, read as the reverse complement.
TGAAAATGATTTTTATTTTTTAGAATGTTGTTGATCAATCATCGCAGCAAAAACGCCCAAAAATGGATGAGACTCAGGATAGCACTGAGACGGGATTAATTGAATCATTGACTGCAATCAGATCAACTGTAATTCGTCTCGCGCCCCATTTCAAAGGAGAGAAGGAATCTGCCGAGCTAGCTGTGATTATCGACGTAAGTTTTAAACTGATATTCTAAAAATATTTTAATAATTTAGTAAATCGTCAGGAACTGAGAAATGTCCAGGAGGAAGTCAGTGAAATTTGCAGCTTTTTTGGGGTTGAAGCACTCTATGTAAAGGGTAATGTACCTACAGATAAAGTCTTAATTCAAAAGTGTGACCCTAGGATTCCACTTTTCAATCTAGAAGAATTTAAGTGTCCTAAATTTGAAGGGGTTTATCATCGTCCTGAAGACGAGGTCAGGTTCTTCGCGCACTGGATACCTAAGGACATGCCTGATCGTGATAAATGCATAAGACATGGTAAAAACTATTCTACATCACGGGACCATCGTTTCTGGATGCTTAAGAGTGAACGTGTGTATGACTATGTGTCATAATATAATTTTGTATTAATATTCTACATAGCATTATTTCATTAAAAATATATTATGCATTACATTGTTATGTGTTCATTATTTTTAGAGTAAGCTAGCATATCAAAAGTTTATAATGTCTATTAAAACATCGGAGATGTGAGAAAAGGAATTTGCATACATCTATTGTCAGACACATGGGGTAACATTGACAAAATCTAGGTATCAGAATGAATAAATTCTTTATCAACATCCGTTGTTGGATATGTCATTATGTCATTATGAAAAAATTGTAAGTAAGTAGGAAGTAGGTAAGTAAGTAAGTAAGTAACAAACTCTTTCTTGAATTCATCTCTTGGTTACACAATACAGAAATTTTATTATAGGAAATTATAAAAAAAAAATTGAAGAAACTCTCTATTAACATTCGTTATCGATTGAAGTCGCTTCCTAGACAGACAATACAGCAATTTCACAAAATCTAAGTGTAAGAGTGATTGTAAGAGAGACTAGCGTATATTTTTAGAGTAGAAAAAAATTCTGGTTAGTCTGAAGTTGATTGTCTGAAAAGTATTTTTTTGGGGGAGATACACGATTGGCTGAAACAAAAGCAGAACTTTTAAAATCACAACAAGTGAAGATCAGTAAATAATTCCGTTGTTTTTTTTGTTAAACACGATTGGCTGAAATAAAAGCGGAACTTTTAAAATCACAACAACTAAAGATCAGTAAATGATTCCTTTGTTTTTTTTTGTTAAACACAATTGGTTGAAACAAAAGCAGAACTCTTAAAATCACAACAACTGAAGGTCAGTAAATAATTCCATTGTTTTTTTTTGTTAAACACGATTGATTGAAATAAAAGATGAACTTTTAAAATCACAACAACTGAAGGTCAGTAAATAATTCCATTTTTTTTGTTAAACACGATTGATTGAAATAAAAGAGGAACTTTTAAAATCACAACAACTGAAGGTCAGTAAATAAAAAAAAAACCTAAGATAATGTCATGAAATCAACATGCAAAGTCGACATAGCTTTATTTCATTTTTTAAGGTTCATTTAGACGAGGTTACGTGCGTGCACGTAACCTCGTCTAAATGAACCTTAAAAAATGAAATTGTTTAACAAAAAAAAACAATGGAATTATTTACTGACCTTCAAGGATTGATTCTAAGGAAAAAAGATCATGCATTATGTTACTGACCTCAAGTGTGTATTTAACAGAAAAAAGACAAAAAAAAACAAAGAAATCATTTACTGATCTTTAGCTGTTGTGATTTTAAAAGTTCCGCTTTTATTTCAGCCAATCGTGTTTAACAAAAAAAACAATGGAATTATTTACTGATCTTCACTTGTTGTGATTTTAAAAGTTCTGCTTTTGTTTCAGCCAATCGTGTATCTCCCCCAAAAAAATACTTTTCAGACAATCAACTTCAGACTAACCAGAATTTTTTTTTCTACTCTAAAAATATACGCTAGTCTCTACTATAGAAAGAAAAACCGGACTAATCTAAATTCAACGTAACAACACATGGGTACTCAAAAATTGTTCCTAATAGGAGTAATTGTAATCGTAAAACGTTAGCGAAATCGTGCTTAACTTAGTAACCAGCTCTTCGCTGTTTTTATCTGGCCTGTTCCCAATTTTATCCCGCAAGATGACGAGCACTCTGTGCAGCCTATTTTTCGATATTTGAGATTTTTGAGAATCATTCGATATTTGAGAATCAGAGATGCCAAAATTATATGAGGACATTTGCAAATATTAGTAGGGAAGCCATTATTATTAGGCAGATTCACTTCCGTACTTTTAAAACAAATTGAGGCATCTCTGATTGAGTTCTCAGGGCCAGGATTATAATTAGGTTGAACAGAGGTGAGATTGAGGTCAGGTACAATTTCTGAAATTTGATTTATGTCACTTGTAGTGGCTAAATTTGAAGAATTTAATCCTCTGCTTCCTTCATTAATATTCATGGCCTTTGAGGATAATGCACTTTTTATTGATGAGAGTCTAAAGTGTTATTTACCTGGTTTGGGATGGAAAAAAACAAAGAAATCATTTACTGATCTTTAGTTGTTGTGATTTTAAAAGTTCCGCTTTTATTTCAGCCAATCGTGTTTAACAAAAAAAAACAATGGAATTATTTACTGATCTTCACTTGTTGTGATTTTAAAAGTTCTGCTTTTGTTTCAGCCAATCGTGTATCTCCCCCAAAAAAATACTTTTCAGACAATCAACTTCAGACTAACCAGAATTTTTTTTTCTACTCTAAAAATATACGCTAGTCTCTACTATAGAAAGAAAAACCGGACTAATCTAAATTCAACGTAACAACACATGAAGCCAAAATTAAAAGAAAACCGGTCTAATCTAAATTCAACGTAACAACACATGAAGCCAAAACGAATAGAATATGGATTTTATGACTGTTATCTGATGTATCCGATAAAAACTTTGAAAATGAATTTATTCTTTCCGGTACTTAGATCGTGTCAACTTTTTCCGATGTATCCGAGAAATGGATGTTGATATTGAATTTAATCACTCTTACACTTAGATTTTGTGAAATTGCTGTATTTTCTGTCTAGGAAGCGACTTCAATCGATAACGAATGTTAATAGAGAGTTCCTTCAATTTTTTTTATAATTTCCTATAATAAAATTTCTGTATTGTGTAACCAAGAGATGAATTCAAGAAAGAGTTTGTTACTTACTTACTTACTTACCTACTTCCTACTTACTTACAATTTTTTCACAATGACATAATGACATATCCAACAACGGATGTTGATAAAGAATTTATTCATTCTGATACCTAGATTTTGTCAAGGTTACCCCATGTGTCTGACAATAGATGTATGCAAATTCCTTTTCTCACATCTCCGATGTTTTATTAGACATTCTAAACTTTTATTAGACATTCTAAACTTCCCCATTGAGGCAAAAGGTCAAACTTTAGCGCAAAGAGCGGGATATTGATTATGGGACGATCTCCCTTGTATACGGATTGCTTATTACCTTTAGCAGAAAAAACTTGTTTTTTTATTTTACGCTTTTTTTTGTTTTTTTGCTTTTGCTCTTTTATTATCTTTTATTTAATTTTTTATTTAATGCTCTTTTATGTTGCTCCTTACTTTCAGAATAAGAAAACTCGTTTTTTTTATTTAATAAATTTCATAAGTTTTAAAGACGATCTTGAAAAGCCATTAACCAATGAAAATTTGCCAAATTTTTGTACGCGGTGCTAGACACCTACAAATACAAGGTGCGATCCAGATAACTATTATACAATGAAACTCAACAAGGCAACAACAATAAATACAAAATTTTTAAAGATGTTTTAAAAAAAAATGGCAAGTGCGAAAAAAATTGCCATTTCCGGCTGAATTAAGAATGGTAGTTATCATGTAAATTACTCTTAAAAGTAAATGTTAGTTGGAAAATATATTTAAGGGAATTTCAAAAGACAGCTTGAAAACTCTAAAAACGGCGTCGAATTAAAACAAAAAGGAAACCAATGGGGTTGTCATTGCCAAAAAATTCTATTCAGGAAATTTACAGTTCGCTGGCTTGAACACAAGGAAAATCACTTTCTTCTTGTCCTCTTTTTATTTTATTTTCTCCACTGCTAGCGGGACACTAGAGCATCATAGAAAGCTTCTTAATGGCTCATTTTAAAGAAAATCGCTAAATCTACGTGCTTTTGTAATTAACAAAACATAAGTTTTAAAACACAAACCATTTATTGTCAAAAAATTGCATGTTTGTTCTTTCTCTTTTCCTAAATTTGCGACAGCAGGTATAATTAAATATCTGGTTTGCCACTATTCTTTTATCGAAGTTTTTAGTTGACTATTGAATCTTCTTTAAAAAGAGTCAATAGTGGAAGTTTTGGGGATAACTTCCTCAGGAAGACCAATCCAGATCGAGGTGCAACGGCGGATGCACGTAACCTCGTCTAAATGAACCTTAAAAAATGAAATAAAGCTATGTCGACTTTGCATGTGGATTTCATGACATTACTTTAGGTTTTTTTTTATTTAATGACCTTCAGTTGTTGTGATTTTAAAAGTTCCTCTTTTATTTCAATCAATCGTGTTTAACAAAAAAAAACAATGGAATATTTACTGACCTTCAGTTGTTGTGATTTTAAAAGTTCCTCTTTTATTTCAATCAATCGTGTTTAACAAAAAAAACAATGGAATTATTCACTGACCTTCAGTTGTTGTGATTTTAAAAGTTCTGCTTTTGTTTCAACCAATTGTGTTTAACAAAAAAACAAAAAAAAACAAAGGAATCATTTACTGATCTTTAGTTGTTGTGATTTTAAAAGTTCCGCTTTTATTTCAGCCAATCGTGTTTAACAAAAAAAACAATGGAATTATTTACTGATCTTCACTTGTTGTGATTTTAAAAGTTCTGCTTTTGTTTCAGCCAATCGTGTATCTCCCCCAAAAAAATACTTTTCAGACAATCAACTTCAGACTAACCAGAATTTTTTTTCTACTCTAAAAATATACGCTAGTCTCTACTATAGAAAGAAAAACCGGACTAATCTAAATTCAACGTAACAACACATGAAGCCAAAATTAAAAGAAAAACCGGTCTAATCTAAATTCAACATAACAACACATGAAGCCAAAACGAATAGAACTTGGATTTTATGACTGTTATCTGATGTATCCGATAAAAACTTTGAAAATGAATTTATTCTTTCCGGTACTTAGATTGTGTCAACTTTTTCCGATGTATCCGAGAAATGGATGTTGATATAGAATTTAATCACTCTTACACTTAGATTTTGTGAAATTGCTGTATTGTCTGTCTAGGAAGCGACTTCAATCGATAACGAATGTTAATAGAGAGTTTCTTCAATTTTTTTTATAATTTCCTATAATAAAATTTCTGTATTGTGTAACCAAGAGATGAATTCAAGAAAGAGTTTGTTACTTACTTACTTACTTACCTACTTCCTACTTACTTACAATTTTTTCATAATGACATAATGACATATCGAACAACGGATGTTGATAAAGAATTTATTCATTCTGATACCTAGATTTTGTCAATGTTACCCCATTTGTCTGACAATAGATGTATGCAAATTCCTTTTCTCACATCTCCGATGTTTTAATAGACATTCTAAACTTTTGATATGCTAGCTTACTCTAAAAATAATGAACACATAACAATGTAATGCATAATATATTTTTAATGAAATAATGCTATGTAGAATATTAATACAAAATTATATTATGACACATAGTCATACACACGTTCACTCTTAAGCATCCAGAAACGATGGTCCCATGATGTAGAATAGTTTTTACCATGTCTTATGCATTTATCACGATCAGGCATGTCCTTAGGTATCCAGTGCGCGAAGAACCTGACCTCGTCTTCAGGACGATGATAAACCCCTTCAAATTTAGGACACTTAAATTCTTCTAGATTGAAAAGTGGAATCCTAGGGTCACACTTTTGAATTAAGACTTTATCTGTAGGTACATTACCCTTTACATAGAGTGCTTCAACCCCGAAAAAGCTGCAAATTTCACTGACTTCCTCCTGGACATTTCTCAGTTCCTGACGATTTACTAAATTATTAAAATATTTTAGAATATCAGTTTAAAACTTACGTCGATAATCACAGCTAGCTCGGCAGATTCCTTCTCTCCTTTGGAATGGGGCGCGAGACGAATTACAGTTGATCTGATTGCAGTCAATGATTCAATTAATCCCGTCTCAGTGCTATCCTGAGTTTCATCCATTTTTGGGCGTTTTTGCTGCGATGATTGATCAACAACATTCTAAAAAATAAAAATCATTTTCAGTTTTCAAACTATTTAGCTTATGAGAGGGTACTGCCCCCTCTTATGAGAGGGACTTCACAACACTGTTCAAATAGAACAGCCTCAAATTCTTTCTCGAAAACATCTTTTAAAATGTCCATAAGTGTTTCATCGAAATAATTGCTTGAAAAGACCAATAACGGGTTCGCCCAAATAATGCTTTTGACATCACTGTGATGATATATTTGAAATTATTAAAAAACCTTTTTTCCTGTGTTAATTGCTTATCGAAGATAGATATCCTGTTATAAGAAACCACAATTTGCAAGGCCCACTTAAAATTCGAATTATACCTGTCGGGCGGTGTACTGATGGGACATTTTGATAAGCGCCGGATACGTGCGAAAGCTTAGCGCAAAAACATATACCAGTTTAAGAATGATTGTCAACTGTGAAATAGCGAATTGTTTTTTTTATATAGTTAGTTTGTTTAAAGGAATATTGGATTATTGCATTAGAAAACATCTTGCTTAGAAGAGAAGTTACAGGTAAGGTTCTATAGAAATGTATGATAAGCTATATGCTAGTAGAGTGTTATAATCATTCTTTTATATACTGCTAATTTGGTTAATGAAAGAAAATGAAATAGGATTATTATAGAATAGTTTAGAAACAAATTTATTTTTTTTTTCAAAAATCAGGAAAATTTTCTCAGCCTCGTAACCTCTGATAGGTAAGACTAAACCTAATGAAATTTATGTATTTGAAATCAGCATAAAAAGTTGACTCTTTTTTATATATCTGTAGGTATCAAAAATTCTGTTTTTTAGAATTTCGGTTACTTTTGAGGACGGGCGCTCCTTACTTACAGTTCATTATCACGAACTGTTTGACGTCATTGAAGTTTTAATGCTTAGGGTTGTTTTAAAAGCTAAAAATAGTCTTAAATTCTGCATTTTAGTATAATTTTTCTTTTATATTTTTGGTTGTTACGTTGAGTGCGGCCCTTGGACCATACTCATGCATAGTTCGTAAGTTAATTCATAACTCAATTTTGAGAAAGCCATTTAACCAACAAATTTGTAAACATGCTAAACTTAATCAGATAGTGAGAAAACTGATTGGCCCTGTTTTTGAATATTTACCGAAATTTGAAAAAAAGAGGGACTTTTTAATTAGAATAGGAAGCTTTTTGAAAGTGCTAACAGCTTTAGCGTAAAGAGCATGATATCGAGGAGGGGGTGACCCTTCATATCCGGATTAAATCTACCGAAACTAATATGCAAATTCTATTTTAATTTTTCATGTACGATATAAGAAAATTTTACTCACCAGAAGTCGCTTAGAAGATTCCATATCTCTATCAATGTAAATGTTTGTAAACTATAGGTATTGTTAGAACAAATGAACTATTCAAACTGTAGAAAATTATAATCTGAAACCTGAATATATACAAAAAATAATTGATATATATTGGCAGCTAAAAAAGACGTACCGGTTGTCTGATACGGGATTTACCACTGGTTTAGAAAAAAAAAACCTGTTTGCTTTAAATTATATTATTACGAGCAAAACATGCTTGACTACATTATACTTTGTCAAGTTTAAAAAAAAACCTCGACTTTAGTGGGCCAACCTTTAAAATGTTCGCGCGTAAATACAGTGTCCCACGCATGGGTTTTTCTTGCGCAATTCAATGTATTTTTTCATGTATTTTTGAAACCTTATGCGCAATTCAATGTATTTTTGAATGTATTTTTGAAACCTTATGCACAATTCAATGTATTTTTGAATGTAATTTTGAAATCAGCACCTCTCTTACTACTTCCGATAGCGCCACTTATAGCGCTAAAGACTGTGCCATATGTAATATTATGATTTAAAGCGGTGTACCGATCGCGCCAGTTCTTCCGGGGTGATTTTTCTTAGGCTACTTAATAGGCTAGGCAAGCTATAAAAATAATGAGAAAATTGAGTTTATGATCGCGCCACAGCAATGGGGAGTAAAGTAAAATTATGACCGCGCCACCCTCAATCATTGAGAGAAAATAAAATATATAATTATATAAATGTAAACTCTTTTCCTCGAACTATCTGGAGATCAGATCCCTGAGAGCGCTACCTTGGAGGCATGCGAACTAATTACCTGTCGTGCGACTAGATACAGACATATAAAATAAGGTAAACACAAGTAGAAAACCAATAGTTTTATTATGACTTACATATTTAGGTGTACAGCAGTGGTTCGCTTCAAATGACAATGATAAAGGCAAGGACAAATTGACTCTCAAAGATAATTTTGAAGGCAATAGAGACAATCCATAATTGAAACGAAAAACCGTTTTTTTCACTATATCACACAAATAAAACTCCTGCGCATTACTAGATTTTTCACGATTGGCCCAAGTCCTGTGGAGGGGGCTGCTACTTTGTAATTATGTTCGCAAACTTACATCATTATGCGGACTGTTCGTCCAATAATTTGTTTTAAATATTTTTGATGATTCCAACGTTCACACACTCTTATAACTTAGACTTCCTGCGAAACATTGTATCTATCATTTTTCTTATTACCAAAGATCTTAGCGAAATTCAAAACCGTCTAGCGTCATTGTTTGACTGAAGCTAAAATGCAATTTCTCTTTTTGCTGATTAAGAATTTAGACTCTTGGAAACGGTATTTGAACTCAATTAGGGGACGTTTAATTTCTGTCGGAATCATCTTTAGAAAAAAGGAATTTTATTTTTTGTATTTTAAATATATCACATTTTACTCACGGTACACGCTATACGAACATAATTTATTCAAGGATTTTTGATCGAGTCTAATGGGGATCAACGACCTTTTTCAAGGGTGATTTATTTGTTGTTTCTAGGTGTAATGACTCCAGGGCGAAGTTTGCACATGCGCATTTACGGGAACAATGTATTGATCTAGGACAAGAGGGGAACTGGATTTCTGAGAAATTGGTTACATAAGCAAAGACGGTGAATTATTGATCGATTCTAACGGGAACAGGATCACGTGTTTCTTTCTAAGCCAATCAGGGAAGTTATGTAAGGTTTCCCGTTACATGAGAATTCGCCCTTGAGATTTTGTATATAACGGACATGCGTTATGATTAAACTATCATAAAGTTTTAAGACACCATGGACCAAGCATCGAATATTATGGATTTGGAAACTCTGGCTACAGCGATTTATAATGTGAGTTCAGTTTAGTAAATTTTCTTGGTTTATTTCCAAATAAAATCATTTTACATAGTCCCACTCCAGTAAATTCAAATTCAGAGGATACCCCCTCCCCCACAATAAAAACTCCACTATATGATGTTTATAGTCAATAGAAAGCGTAAAATACACTCTTTTTTACCATGTAAACCATCACTCCTCCCCCTGTTTACGACTTTAATTCTGTTTTTGATAAATTCTGTATCATACCTAAGAGTGACTGTCAACTTTCTGTCAATCCCTTAGTTATTAATATACTGTTTTCACCGCTATGGCTTGACTTACAGATTTCCCACAAAGATTTAAAACCTTAATTATTGCTTCCTGTCAAGTGCATTCTGCTTATTAATTCGCGTGAATTACGATAGCGGCTTAACCAAAGGTTTCGTCTAAAAAGAGATATTTTTTGATCAAATTAGCGAGAGTAAATCCTTTGAATTGTAAAGAGGGGATGGGTGTTAGTTTCATATAGTATTTGTTATCCATTTTGAGTACTCAGTGTTTATATGGGGGGGGAGGGGGCAATGCCTCGATTCTAACACCTTCTTTGTAAGGTGAAAACAAACTTTTTCTTCGCGTGAAAAGTAAGGGAGGAGGGGTTTAAGAAAAGATACATAGCTACAATGAGAAGATTTACTGAAGTGCAGGTCCTTTTAAATTATATAAACCTTTGACCATAGAGGAATAATGTGTAAATATATGCGTTGCGTCTCTAGGAATGTTTTTAATTTTTTTTCAAGCTTTCTTTCGATAAAGTTTCTTTTATATTCCCAGGAGGGGGGCAAAAAATTTATGTTTTTTTTAACTTTGATACGCAAGGCTAGAAAGAAAAGTCTTTAGGAGTCACCTGAAGACTATATTATGCGGTAAATTGAATAGCATTTTTACCTATGATCGCAAATTTAGGCCTATAAGCTGGGTTAACGATCTTTTTTATCTTATTTAAAGCCTATAGAGAGGAACATTTAAATTTTTTTTCTAAATGGTAAAAATAGAAACATTTATTTCTATCCTGAGGCTAGAGACTACTGATTGTCAAGAATTATTTTTTCACAAGTTGTGTAATAAAAACGTTTGATTTCTAAGCCTAGTATATTTCTCGCAAAATTTTACTTTTTGCTTTGCTGAAAAGGGGGGAGAGGCTTCTTTGAGACAAATGCTTTCTAGACAAAATTATGGTTAGGGGTGGGGGGGTACTAATTTTTCTTCTGTAAAAAGGGATCATTATTCCATACTAAATTACAAAGAATGCGCGCCCCCTCCATCAAAGAGAGCAAGAGAGGGTGAGGCAACCCCATCAGTGCCAGCCCCTATACAGTCTGGTCAAAAACCGAAATGACAATGGGCCACAAGGATGGAGAACCCCTCTGTACAAGCCAGCGACATTGACACCACATCTATGCATGCCCCTCTTCATCGAGCCTCAATGCTGCCTCGTCAAGTTACAGCCTCGGCTGCAGGACCCCGGTATGTCGCAGGCCCGACTGCGAAAGATGGTGATGGACATGATATGATCCACTTGAGCCCCAGTCATACAGCAGGGCTTTCCGTACAAGCTGCAATGCCTGGATGTTTGGCCGTAGGCCAAACATCGGCTCCTTCTCACGCAATATCTGACCTATCAGCTCCTCATCAAGTGTCAGTGCACTCTCCTCAACTGGCTCCGTCAAGTGCTGAGCCTTCCATGCAAGATAGAAGGGTTGGCCCCTCCAGGCAAGTCATAGACCGACCAATGGCTCCCTATCGTCTAATGTCCAAGCCTACAGCTTTCTGTCAAGTGGTTGATCAATTTGAAGACGTGAGTAAATTTTTTTCAATCACATAAGCTATTTTTTAGCTGTTAGAGAATCTTTTACTCTTTACTTTTGTCTTTTCACTTTTTTTCTATTATTCAGGACCAGGTTATAGAAATATCTAAACAAACCTATTTTTCAACCTAATACAAGCTTGTCGAAGACATTAAAATGTTATTTTCGCTATAATTCCCCCCCCCACACACCCCTTGTTTTAAATTGCACTGTTCCCTCCCCTGAGAGATACCTAAATATAATGTAATTTTTTGCTTGTCAAAGAAACCGCTCTTTTCTATCACCTTATTTTCTCTGCCTACTGCAGACATCTTCGCTATTTTTTCAACCTCATAATTATATTTTTCGCTAATTTCTATTTTACTGTTAGAGAGTCTTTTATCTCGACATTTGAAACTAATAATGCTATTTTTCGCTAGAATATTATAGTTTTCCCCGAGTTTTAAGGGACTTAGAAGTAAGCCTTTTTTAGGCCATTCTTTTCAACTCAGTGAAAGCGTGTCAGAGATATTTTTTCTCCCCAAAAGGAAATATATCGTTCCCCCTTTTGAATCATGTCAATTATTGCATACATTCAGCCAGCTGAATTCTCATAGCGAAGCCAAAAAGGCACTATATCCATGACATAATTTCCCATAGTAAATAGCAAAATCTTTGCGATATAAACTGCTTTATTAGCGAATGCTTAATCTTGCTTCTACAAATATTATAAAAACAATTTTCTATCGGAAAGAGTTGTATATGGCCTGAAAGGGAGAGGCTACCAAGTTAAGACCCCGGTTTTTTTTCAAAGCAGATAAAGAGTAATAATATGAAATTTTTTTTGAGGGGGTGTTTGAACAAAATCAAAAGATACTATCTCATCTTTTAGATTGTATTAAGTTGAAACTTTCAGAATATATAGAGTAGGGAACCAAATGCTACTATATGCATACTGCTACTAAGCGCGTTTTAAATAATAATCCAATTTTAAAAATAGGGCAATTTAGACACTTTGAAAATAAGCTATTTTCTTTTATAGGTTGTAATGGTACCTTATTCCTTGTCGCCATCATCATCAGTTGGAGAAGAAGACACGCCTCTGGAACTCTCCAAAAATTCACCATGGAATGTGAATTCACTGGAAATTCCAGATAATATTGACGATTTTCTAACCGATTATTTTAATATTGATAATAGCGTAGTTGAGCAGGGGGACTTGAGTCCAAACACCTTACAGCTTTTAGAGGATTTTACCCAGGAATTAACAGGGAACCCTCACCCCACTGATTACATACTTCCACTTCAAACAACTGAAGTGGCTTCCCATAGCCCTATTATTGAACAATGTGGGGGAGGGGTGGTGATAATATACAAAAGGGGGAGGGTGAGGATGAAATGGCTTCGAACAATCCTATTGATGACCAATGTGGGGGAGGGGTGGTGATAATATACAAGAGGGGGAGGGGGAGGGTGACAATACCCAATTTATAACATTTCCTGACTTTCAAATGTCAAATTCAATTTTAAATACTATAGTCGTTTACACTGCAACTTTTGGAGACCCTTTTAATTCGCTTTTGGGGGGTAATTTTGTATTTGTCCCTATAGAAATTGTCCATGAATATTTAAATAGAATTCGTGCACTGTTAGGAAACCAGATTCAGTTGTGGGGAGGTAGGGATTCAATTAAGGTTTCAATTGTTTTAAAGGTGTTTTATTTAAATGAAGGAAAAAGCGAGGTTTATCTTCATTATGTACATACCGAGATGCGAGTGGTCTATTCGCATTTAGAAAATTTTGAGGGTGTGTTTTCGGATTGGATAGACCACATTATTATGCATCTCGAGTATTATAGCAAAAATGGTAGTGGGTCTGTGGTTCTTTTTGTTTAAAATTTAAGCGTTAATATTTGTAAATTTAAAAAAGATTTTATTTTAAGAGGGGGGGGGCAGGTGGGGAAAGGTCAATAGTTTTAAAATATAATCCCGATTTAGAGGGTTGCATGGGCGTTCAACGAATCTGTTTCGAAACAGGTCAAAAATGTTTCATGTACGCTTTCCTCATCTCAGCATTCGATCCTCTAGCACGTGACGCTTCAAAGAAAAATTTAGAATATTGGGCTGTGCATGGGAAGGTGGGGTCCGATTTTCCCACTGTAGATTTCACTTGTTTAGAGTGGAAATACCCAGTAACGCTCAGGTCTATTGATATTTTTGAAAAGGCCAATGCTCATTTAAATATCAGCGTTACTGTGGTTCAATATGAAACTGAATTTGAGGATGGGGTTCGTTCTTAACAGAAGGGGGTGGTGTTCCCGGTAAGGGGCCAGTCGATTGAATTGGTGAAGAACTGGGTTTGGTTGTTGTACACAACACCTAGTGAACCCAATGCAATTGGCCATTTTAACCCGATTTCAGACATCAGTAGAGTTCTGGGGGAGCGTAAAAGGAATAAGGGGGTCTGTTTCTACTGTCCAACATGCCTGTCTCGATTTCGTAACGATTTAAAACTACGGGATCATATGAAGCATTGTAGACGGCATGGCTATCAGTCAGTGGAAACAGTTTCGGGGGATAGGGCCATTTTACGCTTTAAAAAATTTCAAAATACCCTCCTCCAGAGCCATAAAATCTCTTTGGACTGTGAAAAGAAGCTAGTGGAAGTGAACGATCCTCGATTTCCAAATCGAATCAAAGAACATCGAGCCATTGCAGTCTCCTACGCCCACGCGCAAAGAGACAGTTCTAACACTATGCAGTTGTTAGAAATAGTTGAAACGTTGGATGAGGGTGAGTGCATGGTCAAGGCACTGACTAAATTAATTGGCACCGCTAATGGCGCTATTTCTCGTTTGAGAAATACACATTATCCTATGTTGTTGTCTGCAGAGGATCGTCTCGCGATAAAAAATCAAGAAATATACTGGGTTTGTAAGGGGGAGTTTGAAGAGGGGGATAAGGGGAAAGGGACTAAAGGGAAAAGAGGTGGAAGGGAAAAGTCAGAGACCACAATCACTTGTGGCAGGAAATATCCTCTGGGGGTAGTAATTTTAGAGGGGTAATGCCTCAATCATACAATGTGAATGTAAGCCAGCAGTTTTTTATTCCGGTTTTCATTCACAATGCAAATTATGATTTAAAGTTTATTTTACCGGCTTTGGCAAGTATGCACAGGGAGGGAGGGGGAGTAGATAGTCCGTGGGTAAATAATTCATTTACCTATAACATCATCCCCAAATCAGCAGAGAAGCTAGTGCTTCTCGAGTTGAAATGGCAGGTAGTGAATAATGGTTATACATGTCTGAATAAAATCAGGTTTTTAGATTCATTTAGTTTTTTTCCCCAAGGCATTGAGTCAATTGATTCAAGTGCAGGAAAGTGACAATTTTGATAGTTTTCCTTTGCTTAAACAGCACTTTCCAGACAGTGAAATGTATGACCTATTGACCTGTAAAGGTGTATATGCACACGACTATTACTGTTCTGGCGCTCGCTTAAGCGAGGAGATACGACCTCCAATTGAAGCTTTCTATAATTCACTCACCAACAGGGAATGCACAGCCGAGGAATATGATTTTGCCAAGAAGATGTGGGCTAAGGGGAATTGTAAAAATGGGTGGAATTATTGTAGACTGTACTTGGCCAGTGACGTTTTAACTCTGTTAGATATTGTCTGCAAAAACACAGATCAAATCTATTCAGAGTTTGAACTAGATATAGGCTATTATTTTTCCACACCACATTTGGTGATGGACTTGATTTTAAAAATTAGTAGGGAAGAAATAGGCTTAATAACTGATGTAGATCAACACCTTTTTGTAGAAAGATCAATGAGGGGTGGGTATGTTTTTCATGGGGATCGTGTTTTGACAACAGATCCAAGCGGACAAAACAGCACCGGTGCAAAGTCAAATGCAGTTTTCTTAAACATGAACTCGTTGTATCCCTCGGCAATGTCTCATTACTTTTTGCCGTGTGGGAACTATAAATTGCTTGAGAATCCTTGTGAGTTCCCCGACATTAACACCGTCGAGGACAATGGACCACAAGGATGGTTCTTTGAAATTGATGGTCACATTCCAGTGGCGCTTCATGATTCAGTCAGAGATTTTGTTTTCCCCTGTATCAATCGACCAGTGACCAAGGACTCACTGAGTCCATAAAATCGATCATCGGTTGAGGATATAGGGATGCACTGGACCCCCTCTAAGCAGAAACTGATTGCAGATCTGGACCCTAAAGAGAATATCGTTGTTCATCATGTGCTTTTGCATTGGATGGTGAACAATGGTTTCAAGATCACCAAAATACATAGGGTCCTGCAATTCAATCAAAAACCCTACTTAAAGACGTTTATCGACACCTTTGTTGATATACGCTCTTGGGCAAACACTAAAGTAGAGAAGGAAATGTACAAGCTCATTCTAAATTCAGCGTTTGGCAAAATGTGTGAAAGCGTACGGAACAGATCTCGTTGCGACGTCGTGACTGACCCTCAAGAGTGTGCACGAATTATTGCCAACCCCAATTTTACATGGTTCACGAGCATAGAGACAAGCATGGTTCTTCTACACAGGAAAAAGAGAAATGTGATACGGAACAAGAATATAGCAGGAGGTATTTCAGTACTTGAAATTTCCAAAAAGCTCATGTTGTCGTTTTTTTACAATGTGTGCAAGGCACAATGGCCAAGGGAGGGGGAGGTTCAAGTTTACTATGGGGATAGAGATTCTCTGCAGTTAAAAGTTAAAACCGAGGATTTATTGGGGGATTTAGAAAATGGAGAACACATCAGCTCGCGGATGGATTTCACTAATTGGAATCCGTCCCTCTACCCCGAGTTGGTGAAACGTCAGGCTCCCAACCAACTACTCATGTTAAAATCAGAGACGGGGAGTGATTTGATATCCAAGGGGGTGTTCCCGGTTCCTAAAGTTTATTGCGTTGAAACTCATAACAGGGATGTAAAGCAGGCGTGTAAAGGGGTGCCTACACATTTTTTAAAAAACAGTTTCAACATGAGTGTGTACAGGGACTGTGTAGAGAGTAGCCTAGTGCCGAGAGCACAAGTGCTTGCAATTCGCTCTCTACAGTATCAAAATTATACTGTTAGAGTGGAAAAAAATGCAATGTCATGTATATCCGACAAAGTCTTTGTGCTCGAGAATGGTGTAAGTGTACTGCCCCACGGTCACTACCGTATTTCAGACCGGGGGGGGGGGTCCCGCCCGCGTCCAGCTTTCGGCCCGCGGCTCCCGGGGGGACGGTATCCTTTTAAAATGTTCAACTGTGCTATTGCTCGTGTTCGAGTTTTTTCTATGTGTTGTTGTACAAATAGTGCTGTTGTACAAAGATAAAAAAAAGAAAAAAAGAAAAAATGCTTGTGTACAAATAGTGTTCTTGCTGGACAAAAAGTGTTTTTTTATGACAATAAGTGTTGTTGTTGTACATATAGTGTTATTGTTGTTCTTGTTGAACAGAAGTGTTTTTATGATAATAAATGTTGTTCTTCTTCTTGAACAGAAGTGTTTTTATGATAATAAATGTTGTTCTTGCTGGACAAAAAGTGTTTTTATGTTAATAAATGTTGTTCTTGTTTGAACAAGTGTTTTGTTCTTGTTGAGCAAATGTTTTTGATAATAAATATTGTTCTTGTTGAACAAAAAAAAAGTGACTCCCGGGGAGACGGTATCCTTTTAAAGTGTTCAACTGTGCTATTGTTCGTGTTCGAGTTTTTTCTATGTGTTGTTGTACAAATAGTGCTGTTGTAAAAAGATAAAAAAAAGAAAAAAAGAAAAAATGCTTGTGTACAAATAGTGTTCTTGCTGGACAAAAAGTGTTTTTTTATGACAATAAGTGTTGTTGTTGTACATATAGTGTTATTGTTGTTCTTGTTGAACAGAAGTGTTTTTATGATAATAAATGTTGTTCTTCTTCTTGAACAGAAGTGTTTTTATGATAATAAATGTTGTTCTTGCTGGACAAAAAGTGTTTTTATGTTAATAAATGTTGTTCTTGTTTGAACAAGTGTTGTTCTTGTTGAGCAAATGTTTTTGATAATAAATATTGTTCTTGTTGAACAAAAAAAAGTGAAAAAAATGTTGTTGTTAATAAATATTATTGTTGCTCATGTTAATAAATATTATTGTTGTTCATGTTGAACAATTGAGTTTTTGTTCCTTTTGAACAAGTGTTCAATAAATGTTGTTCTTGTTGAACAAGTATTTTTATGTCTAATAAATGAATGAAATATTGTTTTTGTTGTTAACGTACTAGATAGACCTAAGAAAAAATTACTACTTATTCATTGGACAAGTATGGTTTACAGTTAGCTGTAGTCTGACTGTTGTCAACAGCAGCACTATGTATCAATTTAAAAAACCATTCAGGTCGTTTCCGTGTGGTCCACCAATGTCTGAGAAAACGAAACTTAGCTAAAATAATTCAAAATTGTAATAAAATGTTTTTAGAAAAACCAAAGAAAATTTATCATTGCTATAGTATTTGGCAGAAGTCCTACGATCAAATAAAAGCTATTGCCACATCTATACCAATACAATTCATACGGGGACTTGATGTTTTCAATAGTATTGAACCAAACTCGTGGCTGATTATTGATGATTTGGCTGAATCCATTGAACAATGGTCCCAGGAAATGCTACAGCTGTTTACCGTTCGCTCTCATCATGAAAACAATTCCATAACCCTAGTTCTACACAATCTCTTTCATCAGAGCAAATGTATGAGAACCCTTAATTTGAATTGCACCATCTATATTATCTACCGAGTTGTTCGTGATTCTAGCTCGCTAATAACTCTCAATAAGCAAATATACCCCGGCGCTCCCAAATTTCTGCTGTCAGCGTACACTCAGGCGAAAAAATGAGCCCTACGGCTACATTTTGCTAGATCTTAATCAGAGCACACCCGAGGATCTACGTGTAGTCACATATATTTTCGACAAAGAAATTACTGTATATCTTCCGGTGAAGAGTAAAAAAAGCAATTAGTTGCCATTATGACACTGAAGAAACTACACGAACAACAGCATTTATTTTCCGTTTTAGGCACTTCAAAACCTCCACTCAGGAATGCCTTACTCAAACATGGTGCTGGCAATACTACTACTACTACTAACAACTCACCGCAGCACCAAGCTGCCTGAGGCCAACACAGCTACCCACGCTCCTCCTCCACCCCAATTTATTCAAAGTCTCCCTTTTTACACCCGCCCACGAAGTTCCCATTTCCTTTTAAATCTTTCTTTATGACGTCCTCCAACCCCAGACGGGGACGACCTGCTTTCCGTTTAGCCCTAGATGGTTGGCCGAAAAGAACAATCTTCGGAAATCTGTCATCCTTCATCCACACAACGTGCCCTAGCCATTTCAACCTTTCTTTCATTATAACCCTAGAGAGTGGTATTGAACCACATATTTCGTATAGCCTATTGTTTGAAGTACGGTCAGTCAGCCGGGTACCCAGAACAATCCTAAAGCAATTTATCTGGAAAACATCTAGCAAATCGTCATCCGCTTTTCGGAGCGTCAATGCTTCAGAGCCATATTTGACCACTGTCATCACTGTAGCTTCTAATATTCTAATCTTGATTTGCAGACTTATCTTACTATTCTTCCAGACTTTCTTAACTGTGAAAAAACACCATGAGCCTTGGCTATTATATATTTAACATCTTCACTGCTCCCACCATCTTTACTAATAATACTACCAAGGTAAGTGAAGCTGCCCACTGATCAGTCTTTTAATTACCCAGCGTCACCTTTTCATCCTCACTTATTCCTAGCCTTAGTGACTTAGTCTTCCTAATATTAATTTTCAAACCAATTCTAGCACCCTGAACTCGCAAAACCTCTAAAACTTCGTTCATTTTTCTCACACTTTCATCTAGAATGCTTAAATCATCAGCATAATCCAAGTCCAGGAGACTTTTTCCTCCCCATTTGATTCCGTGGTCTCCCATTGGCATTCCCGTGCTCCTTAAAACAAAGTCCATCAAAATAATCCATACAAAGGGGGATAGAACAAAACCCTGCTTAACTCCTGATTTAATACAAAACCAGATGCTAACCTCATTTCCTACCTTAACCGTCAGCAGTGTTATTCTCATACATAGCACTAATCACTTTACTGTATTTGTCTGGTATACCATACAAGGATAAAACCTTTACTAAAGCTCTTCTATCAACAGAATCGAACGCTTGCTCATAATCTAAAAGACTGAGGACCAAAGGTGTTTGAAAACTCAGGCACTTCTCAATTATTAGCCTAAGAGTGAAAATTTGGTCGACACATCCTCTACCTTTTCGAAAACCGCACTGATCTTCTCTTAAAACTTTGTCTACGGCATCTCTCAGTCTAAAAAGTGTCGTATTACTAAGTAATTTACTACCTACAGAGACCAGACTAATGCTTCGATAATTACCAAACTCACTTTTATCACCTTTCTTATAAAGAGGCTTAATTAAGGTTTTCCTAAAATCATTAGGTACTTCCCCTTTTTCAAAAATCATATTCATAATCTTCAGTAGCTTATTTATATCCTCAGAGCCACCATATTTAAGAAACTCATTTACCACCCTATCAGCACCTGGAGCCTTATTATTCTTTAATCCTTTTAGTACTGTTGCTAATTTCTCCTCACAAAACAAATCTTTCTTCACATCCAAGGTATCACAAACTTTTTCATTTTCCTCTATATTTTTTCCTGCAACTCTATCTCGGTTAAGCAAATTCTCAAAATGTTCGGCCCATCTCTCTTTAGTTGTTTCCTTATCGCTAATTGCGACCCCATTCCTATCTTTAACTGGGCCAAGTCCGGATTGACTACTCCCTCTCAATTTGTTAGCGTGCCAGTACAATATTTTACTATTATGCCGTCTAGATGCATCTTCCAAATCCTCGGCAATTTTATCCATGGCCTCCACTTCAAACCTCATTAGTTCATATTTTAATGGTTTCTCCACTTTCTTTACATTTCTTTTGTTTTCATACGATCTATCACTCAGATAATTCTTGTACAAGTCCTTTCTCCTTTCTATGAAACATAAAGCTTTTTCACTAATATTCTTAGCTGCAGTTCTAGCTTTGTTTCCTAATACACCTTCAGCAACTTCACAAATTATTTTTCTAAAATTATTCCAACCATCTTCCACATTATCAAATTTTAAACTCTAAAGTTTAGTATTCAACTGTTTCTGAAAAGTTTCTCTCAAATTCTCATCCTGGAGTCTACCAACATCATATCGTTCCACTGTACGCGCCTTGGCTTGCAAAAACAAGGGAAAAATTTTTAAAAGAAAACGTCTCCTTCAAGCGGGCGGTAGCTCTTTTACACTTTTACTGCCAATAATTGCAGGACTTGTAAACAGTTTTCTCTAGAGAATGGCTAAACCCTATAAATTGACACCATTTGAACTTGTCCTCTCGCCCGTGGAACATTTTGAAGACAATCTAAGAAAATTCACTAATGATGAAAATATTGCCGATAACAAAAAGCTAGTTTTACTTCAAGGTGCATAGAGACGTGTGGACAAACATAGACCCACCGTCACCGTCACAGGTCCCTCTAAACGGAAAACATCTCCTCAGGATTCTGCAGCAGTGCAATCAAAGGAGAAGGAATTGAATTCCATAGTGTCAACAATTGGAAACCTATTGCCAGTGACCTATCGAGAACAGAGTAAAAGAGAATTAGCATATCTCATGTTGGAAACTGATGATCAAGTCCAAGTTGACAGCGCAGGGAAACGAATTATAATTCAGGGGAAAAGTTATAATCTAGTTGATTTAATTTGTGATATGGTGACGAATCTTAAAGGACTTATATCATTCGACAATAATCTATACACCTTTCTAAATGCATCAAACTTCCCCAAAAGTCATATTGGCAATAAGAAAATTCTAAAGTAACCAAGAGAATATAGTCCTCCAACAACGCCAACACCACCACCATTTAAAAAAGAAGAAGATTCAATATTGGAAAATACTAGCAGCAGCAGCAGCAGCAATGATTTTATAACACCTGTTTCTGCTAGTCAAAAGCGAAGACGGATTGGTTCACCCTCCAGTGTGCAAAGGGGGAGTGGACACTACACTACGTGTTTTCGTTCAAAATCGTTGAAGTTCTGAAGCATGTCTATGAAAATATTGGTGAAGCGGGAAGTCTAAGTTCCCCCAAAACACTTTCTAAAGTTGCCTCTGACATAGATAGCAGCACATTAAAAACAATCAAAGGATTATCTACAGAATGAACCGAGTTACACACTGCATCGGGATCGCAGGCTTCGTGGCAAACAATATCGACAAACTAAAGCCTTTTTCCCTCTGAATATAATGCAAACGGATCTTTTAACTTTAGACGCAATTCAACGACGTCACAATGCACCCTACAAATAAAATCTGGTGGCAATCAGTGTCTTTAGTCGCTATGCCTATGCCATCCCATTGCAATCAAAGAGAGGTGTTGAAGTTGCTCATGCCTTAGAAAGTATTCTTGAACAGGATTGCTATAGAAAAATTCAATCAGATCGCGGTAGCGAATTTGTTAATCCCCATGTGCAAAAGGTTCTTTTGAAATATAATACAACACTTTATCATAGTCACAGCCCGATAAAGGCTGCATTGGCTGAACGATTGATAAGAACGATTCGTCTATTAATTTCAAGATATTGTACACTGAAAAATACACCTGCTTTTACTAATGATTTAGATAAAATCATGCAAATATACGACCATCGACCTCATCAATCTCTGTCCAACTCAAGCCCTCAGGAAGTTCATTGCAGTGAAAATACATTTGATGCTTATCTAAAGCAATATTCCAATGGCAATGAGAAGAAGAAAAAGAAGAAATTCAATGTTGGTGATACTGTTCGAAATAATAGAACCACCAATATTTTTGAAAAGGGGAATTATTTATGGAGCACTGAACTTTTTAAAGTGTCCAAAACCCAAGACACTAAACCCCCGACATATCGACTGCGAGACACCAAAGATGATGAGATTCTCGGAGGTTTTTATGAATATGAACTGCAAAAAGTTAGAAACACTAGTGAAATTTATCAAATTGAAAAGATATTAAAGAGTCGTACTCGTAGGGGCAAGAGACAGTTGCTTGTTCGCTGGCTAGGATACAACTCTGATTTTGATTCTTGGGTCAGTGTTGAAGATAATAACAATGCCCAATGATCTCTATGTGACTTTCATGTCCAATGTTTCTCATCCTCTCTACAATGACTTGAATAGAACAATTGATTTTTGGACTCTCTCCCACCATCAAATTCGATGGCGCGTATGAAGTGGCTCTTGTCGACTGTATTCTAAAAAATACATATGATATCCTGAGAAAAGATCGTAAATATGATATAAAAATTAGACCCTATGATTGGCCGCCATCCTGTACCGTGAGCAAAATGCGATATATTCAAAATACAAATTCCTTCTTTCTAAAGATAATTCCGACTTCCTATAATTAAAATAAATCTAGTTTCAAAAATGAAAATTCCTTAATCAGCAAAGAGAAAAAACTGCAGTTAGCCTCAGACAAAGAACGGCGCTATCCAAGCTTTGGATTTCGCTAAGACAGCGGGGAGTAAAAAAGATGCTACGCACAATATTTCTAAGGAAGTTTAAATTATAAAAGCTGTGTGAACGTTTGAATCATCAGAAATATTTAAGACAATTTATTGGACGAAGGGTTCGCATCCTTGGGCCACCTGAGCCAATTGTGAGCTAGTTCTCACAGCGCAGGACAAAAAAAACTACCTTTGATAGTGGGGTAAAAGTGCTTTTTGGAGGATTCGTAAAGTAGATTCAGGACCAATTAGATAAAACTTTTTCGATGTTCAAGCTTTGCAATTCTCTCATTGTTGTATCTCAGTCACCGTTGTGTCATTTGAAGTGACCTACTGCTGTTCACCTAAATATGTAAGTCTCAATAAACCCATTGCTTTTTACCTTTGTTTATTTCATTTTATATGTCCATATCTAGCCTAATGATAGCTAATTAGTTCGCATGTCTCCAAAGGCACGTTCTCAAGGAATCTGATCTCCAGATAGCTCGAAGAGAAGAGGTCACATTTATATGGCTACACATTTCATTTTCTCTCATTAATTGAGGGTGGTGTAGGCCTTATTGGCACGATCTTTAGCGCTATAAGCGGCGCTATCGGAGAACTTATAAGGTGTAAGTTCATAGCTTTAAGGTACGATATTAGATTTGACGCGGTCAATATTTATGACCACAATTAAGCCCAGTCCTTTTCTTTCATCGCTAAATTTTCTTTTATAGCCACAAATATTTTTCTTTCACCGCTACAAATGGCGCAGTCGGAAATTGGAGAAAAACTTGCGAACTAATTAGGCTATAAAACTTTGTAATTTAAGTTCAATTATTGGAGAGATACAGACATATAAGTAAAGTGATTAGGCCTATTGCCGCTAAGCTACTACAGGGAAACCCTTTAGATATCTCATAGGAGATATTAGCCTCCCCCAAAATAGGTTAAGTGAAAAAATAAATTTATTTTGAATTGATTCAAAAAAAAGGGCGGACGACCTTAATGACTTATTAATAGTGCAGAAGTTAGTCGCGAAAAATATAGAAATAGCAAAATCTATCCCGGAGTACAATGGTCAATCAGATATTGAAGAATTTAGTATCCAATTGGCCCAGTTTGTACAACTAACAAAAACAGAGCTAGAAGCGTTAGTCGACATGCTCCTATTACGACTAAAAGGCCAGGCCTTAACCTTTCTAAAAAAAAATCAACATACCATAGGCAATGACGCCAAATTGCCAATAAATACGGTGGACAAATTATTAAAAGCATTTAAAGATAGATTTATCGAAACCAGTTCTATAAATAAATTAAAACACGGAATTGTGAGCTTTGATTATTCACAAAATATAAGAGAATATCTTGATAATATACGCATTTCAGTAGAGGCAAAATATGGAAGAGGTTCAGGAGAACTGTATGAAAAAGTCATACTAAATACCTATTTGCAAGGGCTACCCCCAAAACTATATAGAATGGTAATATCCAAAAATATTCAGACGTTGGATCTTGCAGTTCAGGAGTTAGAGCGATTGATCCAAGTTGATACGATGGTCGCTAATCACAGTAAAGCAAAAATAAATAGCCTAGGCGATTCAACGCGAACCCAATCTTCAAGGGCGATCAGGCGTCTCCCAATTTCTTTTCAAGGGATAACTCCCCAGTGCCACAAAGAAATAAAACGCAAGAACCCACTAGGCAGAAAACAGTACGTTTTCAGCCCGTCAAACAATCTAATTATGAAAATAACCATATAATAATAAGATGCTATATTTGCAATCGACCTGGACATATCGCGAGAGAGTGCCGTTATGTCCCCAATCGCATACCAAAAATTGCTGACGGTAGTACGCAAAATTATGGCAACCATTTGTTCGGAAGAATAAATTTTAGCGCTGGTGGTGCGCTAGGCTATAGCCAGGGAAGATTGCGCCAATCAGTACCCTACAACGCGTAAAAACAAAATTTTTATACCCCTCCCCCAATAGACAAATTAATTACCAATTTGAAAACCCAAATAATCGCCAAAGCCAATATAATGCGAGAATGCTATATAGAAATCACGAAAACTTGAAGACGGGACATGAAAATTTTGCAAGCCAACGGCATTGGCAGTCAGCGCCAGCACGCAGCACTGACACAAGACATCCAAGTTACCATAATAATATATGGCGAAGGCAGACAGATGTAAATCAATTAGATATGCCCACGGAACCTCATAAGCCTGAATATCTATTACAGGCACCGACACATGAAATAAATCCTCAGGGAAACGTTTCAGGCCCCTCAGAAATATAAATTGGACCCAGAGGGTGCCCAGAATATGTAATAGGTCCAAAACAATGGTAGTACCGTCTTGTAGTGATAATAATAATAAGTTGCCTATATTTAATGATTTTTGTGCAGAAAACATTTACTTTAAAGCCTTAGTTGACAGCGGAGCTACAGTCAATATCATAAGCTCCTGCGTATTTAATATGTTGCCTCCCCATATTAGACAATAAAGAAATTTTAATAATCCCAATTTAACTAGTGTGACAGGACATAAATTGGATGCAAGAGGTTCAATTTGCCTAAACGTAAAAAGGGACAATAGGATATTTTCGACAAATTTAATAATATGCGATAACTTGCCGTATGAAGCAATTATAGGTGCAAATTTTTTAAGGTCTAATAGAGTACTCTTAGACATAGCAAACGAGAGGCTTGTCTACCCAGCTAAGGTAGGGGAAAAAATTTCTACCTTAAGAAATCCTAACAGAGGTTAGAAAGACAACGTAACAGTAAACAAAATTTCTGACGGTATAATGTCGCAATCTTTTGAACCTCATGTCTCACAAAGAGGAAAAGGAATAATCAGAAACTCGTCCAATTATGCTGAAAGACATTGCAGAGATGAAGTAAATTTAAATAATAAAAGTATTGAATCCGCAAAAATAAAAATAGGAGATAGGCGACAGTACAGGTCGAACGAAATCAAGAAAATAGCGGAATTATGGAAAAACATAGTAAAACCCAACGGGACGCCAAAAGATGCCGCAGTGGCGTAGCATAGCGCCAGTATGAATCTAATAAACAATGAAAATAAAGAGAAATATTACGGATTCGCGATAAGGAAAACAAAAGTCCCTCCCAAAACGATGCAAAAAATTCAAATATCACAGATGATTGAACCAGTGGTTAGCAAATCCGAAATATGGTTTTTGACACCATCAAACGAAATTCCTGAAAATCTGCTATGTGAGGAACAGATTATATCTTACGACAGAGGAGAAGGTTTTATTTGGGTAACTAATAACCACGAAAATGATACAATTACAATAAAAAAGGGGACGTGTTTAGTTCAAATCCAGGTTTTAACGGAGAATGATTTAAACAGATGGAAAATTCTAAAACAAACCTAGTTAACGGCATTAAAACCTCAAATAACAAATATCCCTTAACTAAATCGCAATTTCTAAACAAATTTAATATGGATCATATTACGGACATAGAACTTAAGAAAAAATTATGCGAATTATTATGGAATTTTAAGTACGTATTTTCCGTATCTGAAGATGACATCGGACTGATACCATTTTATGAACACTCAATTTTAACGACTGGTAATCCCGTAGCAAAAGAGCCATATCGTGTGCCATATAAGCACAAAGAATGGTTAAAAAATAAAATTCATGAATTAGAAAAAAATGAAATTATACGTCCAAGTATAAGTCCGCATAGTGCACCAGTGATCTTAGTACCAAAGAAGAATGGTGACCTTTGACTTGTAGTAGACTACAGAGCCCTCAACAAACAAGTAGTTAGCGATAAATTTCCTTTACCAAGAATAGATGAAATTCTTGACTCTATTTCAAGCAAAAACAAAATTTTTACTTCTTTGGACCTTACCCAAGGCTACCATCAAGTGAAAATAGCCGAAAAAGATGTCCATAAAACTGCATTTTCAACATGTGAATGTGGTTCATATGAATACTTAAGGGTACCTTTTGACTTAAAACAAGTTCAAGCGCGCTATGTAGACCCCTATTACGCCTGTTAAGAGGATTGAAGAATATAATTCATTTTGTTGATGATGTCATATGCGTGGGAGAAAACACTGAACAACACTTAGCAACATTAGCTAAGGTCTTCGAGAAGTTCAGACAGGGTAATTTAAAATGTTGGCCTGAGAAAGTAAATTTATTTCAACCTAAAATTAAATTTTTATGAGTCGTAGTGACACAAGGAGAGATGTCCCCAGACCCTGATAAAATAAAATGTGTTGAAAACCTCAAACCCCCTAGAACCATGAAAGAATTAAGGGGAATATTAGGTCTTACTGGCTACTTTAGAAAATTCGTACGTAATTACGCCCAAATTGCAAAACCCCTCACGGAATTAACTAAAGGGAACTCCCAAAATGTTCCCTGGTCCCAGGAAGCTCAAACTTCCCTAGACCTTCTCAAAAAGGCGCTCACTTCTGAACCAATATTATCACTTCCTGATTTCGAAAACGGAAAATTTGTGGTCACAACCAATGCTAGTTCAAAAGGCATTGGGGCTATTCTTTCGCAAATAATTCCCATAGGAAACCCTGATCCTTTACAAAGACCTTCTAATCAAAAAAATAGAAAAAGTTTTATGCTATTCGAGTAGAACTTTATCAAAAGGCGAAAGTAGTTATTCATCCACAAACTTAGAATTATTATCTATAATCCACCGCTTGGACAAATTTAGACACTATTTGATCGGTAGAAAATTTATACTACGATCAGACCATAAAAGCTTGCAGTACCTGCGCACATTTAAAAACCCCACGGGAATTCTAGCTAGATGGATTATGAAAATCCATGACCTAGATTACGAATTTGAAGATTTAAAAGGTAAACAAAACGCAGCTTGTGACTTTTTGAGTAGATACCCAGAAAATATTCCGTCGGAAGCAAAGGAAAATGACGTTAACGCTATCAATGCTAAGAGCAAATATAAATGTAAGAAAAACAAAGTCAAGGACACAGTAAAGGAAAATAAGGTTAAATATTGTCCCTTGTCGTTAGAAAATATAAAAAGGAAGCAAAAAAAGAACGAAATGTGTTCGGCGCTTATTAATTATTTTGTGAATGACGATGCGTTACCGGATAAACTCAAAACTCTTAGAAAAGAAATAGATAATTTTTACTATGATCTTGATGAAGAAATACTATGTAGAGTCGTGGCTGCTGAGACAAATAGAAACCAAACTTCAATAATACCTGTATTACCACAAAACTTAATAGCACCTGCATTTGAATGTTTTCATTCAGATATAGGTGGACATTTAGGAGTAATGAAGACTTTCCATAAATTAAAACAATATTTTTACGTGCCGTCGGCAATGACAAAACTTAAAGAATTTGTAAGTACATGCGAAGCATGTACCTTAAGAAAAATCCCCCAGGCTTATCCTAATCATCCAATGGGAAGAGTCCCGGTAGCAAAGTACCCCTTCGATATTATCTCATTTGACTTATACGGGACGAGCGGAGGCTTGCCTGTTTCCAGCAGAGGCCATACTTGTATTCTTTCAGTTATAGACCATTTTTCAGGATTTACTTTTGCAAAAGCATTGAAAAACCAATATGCTTACGCCACAAGTAAGGCGTTAGCAAAATTATTTTAAAAATTTGGCATTCCTAATAAAATTTTGAGTGACAACGGAAGCAATTTTGTTTCAAAAGTAACAAAAGACTTAATGAGTTTTCTTAATATAGAGAAAATGGTGACAGCTCCGTACCATCCACAAGCTAATGGTAAAATAGAAAATAGGCATAAAATATTCTCGAACGTATTAAGTATTTATACAAAAGACAATAGGAACGACTGGGATCAATTCTTACCTTATTTAACTAACGTAATCAACACTGCTTATTCAGAAACAACTAAAGATAATCCATTTTATTTACTCTTTGGTCGTGATTTTAGAATCCCGTATAATGAGATTATTGAATCTCGGCAGTATTATAATAATTCGGAGGATTACAAACAAGAATTCATAAATAGGATGAGGAAAACCTATAAAATAGTTAGGCAAGAGTTGTAAAAATGTAAAAGAAACCAAGAGCTAAGAAAACAACCCAAAGTCAAGGGGAATATAGATTTCAAAGTAGGAGACTCCGTCTACCTAAAGAACGAGGCAAAAACGGAAGGAAAAAAAATTTCCAATAAATATTCTGGACCGTACAGAATAGTCAAAAAGTACGATAACGACTATACTTTTAAAATGGAGAACCCCGATAGCGGAAGAACTTATAAGGCACATGTTAGCAGAATAAAAAGAGCCAAATTTCCAGTGAGATGGGTATCACATCCCTCCTCTACTGATTCGTCAGATGCAGAAAATGAGCCCCCTAAATCAATATTGGCAGAGCTAAAACCCTTTAATTTCAAGCAAGACTATTTCGAGAATGAGAGCGATGAGGAAAACTTCGAAGAATTTTTAGCTATGAAAAATCTAGTTATTCCAAAGAAAAAATCCCTAATACCAGTAAGAATAAAAACGCCAAAAGGCTCAAAAAGTTCATCATCAGCGAGCGCGGGAGAATTGGATTATACAGTATCTCCAAAAACCCAATTTTTCCCCGATAGAATTTCGACCCCTTGTCCCCCCAAAAGATTTCCAGACGATATGGTTTCCCCTGCAACACTGATAGAAAGGCCCCTGTCTTTACAGGAGGAATTAAACAGAGCTGTAGAAACCCCCGTTATTACTGTTAAGAAAACTCCCCCCAAAGATTCAACTAAAACAAATCTGCGAGAAGCTGTGGATTTAATAAATTTCCCTATAAAAACGAGGCAAAGTACATTGCCCGAGAATAAAACTCCCAAGGATGACCAGCAAGGACAATATCATGATATAACTGTGTCCAAGGTCAAGCCTCAACAGTGGACTTCATGGAGGGAAACCCTAGTGCAAAAAATGCCCCATCCCCCTGAGGACATGGCATTCAAACAGCGGAGGAACCCCGCAAAAACTCTTGATTCTTCCCAAAGCTCTCAAGAATCTTTCAAATCTCCTGAGTTGAAAACTCAAGGCGAGGACTTAGAGAATAAACCTTCTACTTCCAGAGGAGTAGAAATTTACGAAGGAAGTGCAGGTGATACCTCAAAAAGTGCCACCTCTAAAAGTTCTAATCCAGATTTGTCGGAAACTAGTTCCGAAGAGTCTGACGGCAAATCAGACCATATAGTAGTTAAAGAAATAGGAAAATCAAGACCGACTTCAGCAGCCGCACACGCGAAACAAAAGAAATTAAAAGGGCAAGAATTTTAAAAAAACAATACAAAAAGTTTGATCTTATTTCACAGGCAGAACCGAAAAAGAAAAAACCGCAAGAAACAGAGGAGAAAATAACGACACAGTCAGGCAGAACGGTTAAAAAACCTGACAGATGGAAATATCCCTAATTAACGTAAAGGCAAATTTCAAATCCCTTATGAAAATCAACTTGTGATCCACCATAATAAATTTAACAGTGTGCAAGTAAAGTTAACCAAGTCAACATTGATGAAAAAAAAATATAATACGAATGATGTCAAAACATTGGCGATCAGAGAGAAAGGCCCAAAGTAGGAAGCTCGTGGTCGACTGAGAATGACAAGTAGTGTTGGACCACGTTTTGTGGAAGCCTGGGAGGAACTCAAGGCCCACGCAGCGTTTAATTTGTTGAGTTTTGGCGTCCCCTCGGACTTTCTATGAGAAAATCGACCCATGTCCTAACCAAGATGGATATTATCCGAAACAAAAAATTAATCCTATATATATGAAATATTTTGTCTTAGTGCAGATTATAATTATTTTAGGCCTACACATAAAATAGGATACCAGTGTAATTATGTGCTGCACGCTTGCTTATTCATGTGTTTCTTACTCGAGAAATATATTGTAAAATTAAATTGTATAGGGATTACTATCTGCGTTTTAAAGCTATATCTCAACCAGTCATAGAGGTATATCACGACCAGAATAAAGCTCGGAAGTCCTAACTTTACTTTCCTAACCTATCTAATCCTAAAATATTTATTCTGTTTTACGCCTACAAACCAGTTTTCTTTGGCCAATGCCACAAAATGATTATATAATAAAAAATAACCTAAGTTAAAAATTAAAGTGCTCTTGAAAAAATATAAAAATAACAAAGTAGTAAACAAACGAATTTTGCAAAAAACGGGTAAAATTAATGATAAGTTAATTTTAGAAACAAAAAATAAATGAGGCTTAAGAATATCATCATAATCCTCGTTGTTCACGCAGTGGCCCAAGATATTGTAAAACATGGAGTAATATTCAAGCATGAAAATTCATTGCTAGCTAGCCATGACGCAAGGAAGATCTTTATGAAATTGGACCCCAAACCCTTCAAGACCTTGTTTCAACAAGTAACAAGACTAGAAAGAACCACGAATGAACCCAAAGAATCGACCAATTTCTGGTGGAACATACTATTGGCCGTATGTTTCGTATTCGCAACTTCCCTGACCATAAGAACCCTATTGACTTGTAATTACGGAAAAATCCTGAGCCTAAGAAGGCGAAAACCAAGAGAAGAACACGGGGAAATGGCTGAAGTGCAGAGGTTAAACCCGGAACCCCATGAGAACGTCTAAGCCAAGAAAAAGGGAAGACATTAGAAAACGAGTGGGTATAGAGGTCTCCACTCGTCCTCGCTATGTCTTGTTCCCTCATTGTAGTATCGTTTACGTAAAACCGTGTGGTTATGACGCTGCAACTTGCGTTTCTTAAACAGCACGGACGTGCGTGAACAATGCAGGCATGAAATATGTTGTAAAATTAGACCTCAAAATTAACCATGTAGCACAAACTCTGTTTAAATGATTATTCTAAATCTAATGTAAAATTAGCGAAGTGTTGAAAGAAGTTCAAATAAAGTGTATGTAGTAGTGTATATTAGAAAGCATAATAAGAGACCACACTTAGAATTTATCTTTTATATCGTCGTTAGGCTATAACAACTTAGAAGAAACTTCTATGTATTGAATTTCCCAATGGGAACTTTACATATATATTTCAACCAACATGATAAAAATTTCGTTTTGTGTACTAATATGAGTGTATTTATTTAACTCTGCCTCGTAGAGTAAAATTCATGTACCCAATCGATACGTGACTTATTTGTACTATGAGTATTTACTTTAAAGAACGTGTGATTCTGCCTCGTTATTTTTATTACAAGAAGTGGATCGACATATTGGAAATCGATTATTACAATGCGTAGTCCAGCGCAGATACAACCTAGCAGCATCTATTTTCATAATACCTCAACCAACGAAGAGTACTCACCATACACTCCAGGCAATTTTCATCCCAGCTACGTCTACGAAAACAACAGTTACCTATGATCGTTGTTCCCTCGACCATGAACCATATTACGTATCAGGTAACATTATGTTTGAATCTCAGTATCCAGTGCACTATCGAACTACATAATTACATAATTACTGAGAACCCCATCGATCAGTACAAGACATAAGTACATAAATATCGCCTTTGATAATCATTATGGACCCATATACTATATGACCGTATAGTTATGATATTTGATGACCCCAAAAACTATTTATGTGTCACAGACTTACGCGTCGAATCCCTTTCGACCATCTCTCGAAATCCATCCTATCACCTCTGTGTGGAAAGTTCATATCTTTGTTACCCCATAAATGTTACGAGATAATTTCTGAAAAATGGACCTGGAAACCAAAATTAACCCCAGTGACCAACCCCTCAGTGACAATATACTCCTCCCACAAGTTAAAGACAATATGTTGAAGGAGTCACTATAGTTTGATGTCGACTTGTTCCAAATCCAAACTTCAATTCCCCCGTGATTAACCAAGGAATCACCGCAAATGGTTAATAGACACAAGCCATGAGCTAACAATTTTATAAGAGACACAAATGAACAACTTTATGCGAGAATACATTCTCTATGTGCCTCAAAATATCCCAAAAATGATATTCTGAGAAGAAAATAAACGCACTCCCAGTGTTCGACCCCTTAATGATAAGGCACCCTATGAACTGTCAAAAAGCAGGTGAGAATGAACTCTGATAGAATATTCCCACACCTGTAATTGGAAGCATCATTTCCCAGTTGACAATCAGAGAAATCTTGTCGTGTGAACACAATCATGCTTGAACTGTCCCATGAAGAAACCATAACGTAAGTGCTTCAAAAATTTTGCCAAGACGAAAAGAGTGAAGGACAATAATTTACAACAGAAGGATTGAGTACGTTAAGGACTCGAATGGTGATGAAATAGATGAGAATTTACATATGTTACTTCTTAATAACTTTGATAACTCGAAAATCCCAATATCCTATCATTAATGTTGCGTAGCAAACATCCCCAGTGAAAGTGTTTTAATGTTACCAGTGAACATGGTAAACCAAACATTGTGTGTTTTAAAAAGTTCTTGTATGTAGTGTTAGATGTCCAGATAGAGTTATGTGTAGTGTTGTCGAGCTATTCATTTAATGTAGCATAGATAGAAAGTAGTGTGCCATATAGACAGCAAAATAAAAAAAAAGCCTTGTAAAAAGTGAATTCAAAAAAATCTTATGTAAAGGTAGAATAGCCCCAGCCTTGTTGGAATGTAAAAGTAATCAGTGTTAGATGTGGAAAAAAAAATATCTTTAGTATAGTAGCTAGCCTAGAACCATGAATAATCTTAGTCCGGTAGACGAATTTTAGATAGGGATGTAGAATAAAATAAGAAAAGTAATAGAGAAAATTTTTAGCACTCCTGATTAAGCCATAACATAAATATAAAATAATTATGTAGAAGAAATAGTTAATAAATTGCGAACATTTCAAAAGCCCAGAGGCAAGCAAGTCATAATGAGGGGACGTCATTAATTAATGGGATGGGTAATATGTACCGTGAGCAAAATGCGATATATTCAAAATACAAATTCCTTCTTTCTAAAGATAATTCTGACTTCCTATAATTAAGTTAAATCTAGTTTCAAAAATGAAAATTCCTTAATCAGCAAAGAGAAAAAACTGCAGTTAGCCTCAGACAAAGAACAGCGCTATCCAAACTTTGGATTTCGCTAAGACAGCGGGCAATAAAAAAGATGCTACGCACAATATTTCTAAGGAAGTTTAAATTATAAAAGCCGTGTGAACGTTTGAATCATCAGAAATATTTAAGACAATTTATTGGACGAAGGGTTCGCATCCTTGGGCCACCTGAGCCAATTGTGAGCCAGTTCTCACAGCGCAGGACAAAAAAAAACTACGTTTGATAGTGGGGTAAAAGTGCTTTTTGGAGGATTCGTAAAGGAGATTCAGGACCATTTAGATAGAACTTTTTCAATGTTCAAGCTTTGCAATTCTCTCATTGTTGTATCTCAGTCACCGTTGTGTCATTTGAAGTGACCTACTGCTGTTCACCTAAATATGTAAGTCTCAATAAACCCATTGCTTTTTACCTGTGTTTATTTCATTTTATATGTCCGTATCTAGCCTAATGATAGCTAATTAGTTCGCATGTCTCCAAAGGCACGTTCTCAAGGAATCTGATCTCCAGATAGCTCGAAGAGAAGAGGTCACATTTATATGGCTACACATTTCATTTTCTCTCATTAATTGAGGGTGGCGTAGGCCTTATTGGCACGATCTTTAGCGCTATAAGCGGCGCTATCGGAGAACTTATAAGGTGTAAGTTCACAGCTTCAAGGTACGATATTAGATTTGACGCGGTCAATATTTATGACCACAATTAAGCCCAGTCCTTTTCTTTCATCGCTAAATTTTCTTTTATAGCCACAAATATTTTTCTTTCACCGCTACTATCCTCAGGGGATCAAGAACAAATTCAAAAGATCAGTTGGATGAATTATCTATATATTGAATTACCCTATGAAGAACTCACCTGTATGAATGATTTATGCCGTTCTATTAATAAAAGAATTTCCGCTCGTAAAAAAGGAGCTTTTTATTTCAACTATTCAATGGAGGAGGGCTAGATCTACATTAGTTCACCTTTTGCCGATGAAAAGGTTATTCTTAATGATATTCTAAAAGATGTTCTTGGCTTTAAGCTCAATATAAGCAATGGTAAAACTGCCGGAAATACGAATTTCCATTTTGCTGACTACCCGCCTGCCTTCTCCACGGACACTTGTATATTTCTCTACGCTTCATTTTTGGAAACATCTCGGGTGTGCAATAGCAATGTTCTCCTCCTACGAGTTCTTGAACGAAAAACCAATCAAGAACATATTCACCAATACAATATAAAGCATCTGCAGTATATTCCCGTAAACACTTCCTATTTGGAACTCTGTCAGTTAACACTAAGAACTGAATTAGGTGATCCTCTAGCAATATCAAAAGGTTTGGCTCTGATTACATGCCATTTTGACCTATAGTTCAACAACAACAAGATGTCTAATAGAAAAGTGGTATTCATTTGTCCTGATATTGACTGCTATGTTAATACTCTTGGCCCAAGACAACAGGGCAATGGAATGGACTATTACAAAGGTCGCTCGTCAATGTCTGGCTACGGTCTTGGCAGTTGGTTTGCTAAGCTGTTTCGCTCTGCACTACCTCTTGCTAGAAAATATATTGTACCGACTGCAACAGATTTTGCATCCTCTACACTATACGATTGGGGATCTGGCAAGGATTTTAAAAAAATTGCTTCGGAAAATCTTAGGACCAGTGCGAGAACCCTTGGCGAGAGATTAAAACAAAATGAAAAAGGTTTAAAAAGGTCGAGAAACAATGCATCACTCATCAGTCTCTACTCAGGTCAGAAACGAAAGATATCACCCCTGTCAAAGAAAAAAAGGAAAAATCCGACACGTACAGTAAACAGTAGAAGAAGAAGTCCCAGGAAGAGAAATGTTAGATCGAAACTAGATTTCTTTTCCTAAGATGTCTACCTACCGCATAAGGATTCCCAACCTTCAATCACCTCCTCATTGAATCTATTCAATGCAGAAAATGTTGATGTGAGTGTAAAACATGGATAATATGAACAATTTTATCCACAACAACCCCTCTCCGATAATATCCATTTTCAAATTTATTCC
Organism: Artemia sinica; assembly: GCA_027921565.1. NCBI lineage: Eukaryota > Metazoa > Arthropoda > Branchiopoda > Anostraca > Artemiidae > Artemia > Artemia sinica. Next base: position 7,517,771 of record CM051257.1, on the reverse strand, counting down.
AATGAAGACTACTTTATGGACATGTCTTCGACATTTATAGATTTACATATGATAGTCCAGAAATCTGAAAATGGAATGCCAGTTCGTGCTGATGGAATATTTTATCAAAATTGTATATTACATAATTTATTTCGTCAAACCAGTGCCTATATAAATGGCACATTGGTGAGCACAATCAACAATCTCTCGATTTATACAAGCTAAATGCAGTTCATGTTGATGACACCCAAGTCATACAAGGAATTGAGAGGCACCTCCAATTGTTATGAATATATTACAGATACTGGTAGTACAGATGCACTTAAAAATGCTACAACTAGTGAATTACATCTAGTTAGAAAAATATATCATTAAATATTTAATATACCCCAATGGCTACCACCAAATATTAAAGTGGATATAAAATTGACGCTTGCTCCATCCAATTTCATTTTACGAATGGAACTCCCTGCAAATCCTGACGTGACTCTCTCCCTCACCTCGGCAATACTACATGTACGAAAAGCAGCAGGTATGAGTTCTGTTGCTTTGGCAGTGGAAAAACTGAGAGCCAGTATAAATAATATTAAACTACTTGTTTCTCATACAATCACCAATCAACGTCATATTGCCACAGGCTCACGCAACTTCACAGACTCATCCTTTATCAATGGCGAAATTCCATCAAAATTGGCATTGGCATTTGTAAAAAGCGCTAGTGCAATAGGTTCGTAGACTGGCTGCCCACATAAATTTGAGATGTTTGGGCTTTCATCTCTTGTCTGCAAAGTAAATGGAATCCCACTCTACAATATATCTTTTGATAAATCCTATAGGACATTTTATGAGTTGACAATGCAAACCCTAGATCACGATTCACAACTATTTGAAAATGGTATAACCGAAGAAATGTTCGCTAAAACACATGATATCATTGTACTAGACCTGTCTGTTACCCAGGATATGAGTATAGTACGAACGGGGAGTGCGCGTTTAGAGTGTACATTTGCCGACCCATTACCTGAGAGTATTGTATAATCTCATTAAATCAATTTGAAACCTATTGAGAAATCACTCCCGAAGGCAATGTTCTAATAGACGTTGCACCATGAACACTAGTCAAATAGCCAACGTATTTAATATGGACCCTTACATGTCCAAATACAAATCCTATTGTCTACCCTCGGACTTCCTTGGAAAAATCCATAGTGACAACAATACCCTAATCATTGTTAATAGCAGTCCGTCGACTGTGAATACTGGCCATTGGTTGTGCATCTTTCAAACAATGAAGACGATTGATTTTTTTATCATCTCGGCCTACCCTATACATTCTACACTCCAAACATCAAAAACTATATTGACAGAAATGATAAAACTATTATTCAAAATCGGAAGAGAGTGCAGGATCTGACGACTAAAAGTTGCGGTTTCCATGCACTACTATATTTCGTGTTCAGATGTCGCGGCTATACTTACAAGCAGTTTATCAAGATTTACGTAGACAATCCACGTCTGAACGACTTTATGGTGGGAAATATCCTCTCAGACCTGTATAATATTTATTTTAGTGCCCTACGAGTAAAGTGCTTAAAAAATGTATGTGAATTAGTTTATTAATAAAAAATGTATATATACAACAACACAGTCTTTATTCTACACATTAGCTTTCTTCTTCTTCGGTGTATAGGCAACTGCCAACAACCACTAGTGCTGGTAAATCATTTGGATTCACTGTATATTGATCTTGATTGGCTGCAAAGTCAGAGTCACATTTTCTACAGTGTAATGTAACTTCACTCTTGTCATTTCTCTTTGTATAGTCAATGATACTATTTGCATTCATATTATGAAATTCACGAGTTTCAATCTGTCTATTTGAAGCAATATCACATACAGTGTTTTCAAATGGTGAATCACATTCGGTAACTGCCAAATAAAAATCACTAGGTTTATAGTAATAATAAGCAGTGTCGTCAAAACGATGACGTAGAAACCAAATAGTCTTGTTACCCCAACAGTTGAATCGTAGACGTGATTCTTCCTCCCAAAATAATTTAAAACCATGACGATACCAATCTCGTAGAAATAAACTAAAATCACGTCTGGGATTCTTTCCAATCATAGCAGGGTAAGTATTCTCCCACTGATCACATTTGTCATAGTGAGAGTCACAAATCTCTTCAAGACATGAACTACATCCTTTAATTTGTACTGCATAGCCTCTACGTAATTTACAAGGATTACATAATTTGCACTTTTCATTATAGTTATCAATAATTGTACAATTCTCACATTGTGTCCAACTGCCAAGAGTGTACATGCATAGTGGACATGTATAGAACATTTTTCAGTTTCCGATGTCAACTCTCTCACAGCTAAAACGAAACTGATCATCCTCGTTTGATAAATTCAAAGGAAGGAATGGGAGAGGAGTAACTCTGTGACGTCACCTCTTTCGAATGGCGGGGGAGCCATCTACATTGAATCTATGGCAATGTTTTCAAAAGTATATTCACGATATAATTCTGCTTTGTTCCAATTAATATATCAATAAATTGAGTATAAGCATTTGAGTCATATTGTAAAAGTTTCATACAATAGTCCAATGGGGGAGAATCAGTTTTCATTATATTGTCAAGTGTTCCCCGAGAGAATATCCTTCGTTGAAGAGATAACTCGAGAAAATCATCATACAAAATCAAATGTTTTTCCATAAACACCAGATTCGATCTAATTCTATCTTTCTCGAATTTATTCATTTTTCAATCCTATCACTCTGACTGCTGACTCTAGACTGACCATGAATCGTTAGTCTAACATTCTAACAAAATGAAAGGGAACATTTTCGATTTCGAAACAATTGTATTGCATAATTACAACAATAATAATACACATGTACAATTGGCGATACAGTTTATTGTCTTTGATTTGCTTCACTAATGCACTTAAAGCAATTTGAAGTCTATTCACATGCGCTATATCAACTTTTGCAGCGAAGCATAATTGATCCTCCATTTTAAATTTGCTCAAGGATATCACATATCTTGCATATAATTCATCCCATTCCAGACAAAGCCGTGATCCTCTCGTGATTTCCACCGCAATGTTTGGTGCTCTTGTATCATTGCTACCAACTCCACTATCAACTTCTAATAGGGTAAACATTCCGCTCATCATCAGCACAAATATATCCTAATGAGTAAAGTCAAACTGTTCTCACTCCTTTGAATTCTATTCACACACTAATAAAAACGATAGCAAAAATTATTTTCTTACATTCTCTGCAATCCTCTCCCACTAATATTTCCGATCCCCTGATTGGCTTAGAAAGATACATGTGATCCTGTTCCCGTTAGACTCGATCAATACATTCCCCACCGATTATGTAAATCAATTTCTCAGAAATCCACTTCCCCTCTTGTCCTAGTCGATTATGTAATCAATTTCTCAGAAATCATCTCCCCTCTTGTCCTAGTCGATTATGTAATCAATTTCTCGGAAATCCTCTCCCCTTCTTTTATGTAAATCAATTTCTCAGAAATCCAGTTCCCCTCTTGTCCTATATCAATACATCTCTTCCCGTTAATGCGCATGTGCAAACTTCGGCCCGGAGTCATTACACTTAGAGAAAACAAATAAATCGACCTTCAAAAAGGGGGCCGTTGACCCCATTAGACTCGATCAATATTCCTTGAATAAATTATGTTCGTACAGCGTTAGACTCAATTATAGATGGCAGCACATGTGTTGGTTTCATATCTATTGAGGCCTCCCTACTGCTGTTCTCAGCTTGCCAGAATTAAGAGAATTAGACCGAGCTGTGTGCCTTCGTATCTGTCTTGTTGGTTAGAAAATTGGAGGTGCAATACGAGAAAGCTCTCCGTCGACGCTACATCAAACCTCTCACTAGCAGATAGAGTCGTGGAGAACCACCAAACCTGCAGCATCGTTTTCGGAGCACCAGCATACAGCAAGCATCCACACTTTGAAAAAGATTAATGCAAGACTTGTAAAGTGGGGTGATTGAGCTGAGCGGAAGAAGGTTTTTTGTAGTGAAGGGTTATCCCCAGCTTTCTTGTGCAGAATACAGGGTCACAGAATCCAAAGTTAAAGAGTGAAAAGTGTGGTCGCAAAATGCTACCGTGGGGTACGCCTGGCTTTATTAGATATTCGAGGGAGGTGAAACCGTTAAGAATAGCCCACAGTGAACAATCAGAAATAAAGCTTTTAATCACGTTTAACAGACATCCTCTGACACCATAAGTATCAAGTTTCTTCAGTAGGCCACGAAAGCATACTTCGTCAAAAGCTTTAGAAAAGTCAGGTGACAAAAACCTGATGGTGCATGCTTTTCCCAAAAGTTCGATCCACTTCTGCTGCTGGGCCATTAAGCAGTCAAGCGTCGACCACTTTCGGTGGAATCCATATTTGCAGTCATCTAAAGGTTTATTTGACTCCAGGTACTGATACAATGAATGATTTGATATCTTTTCGCAACTTTTCCAATGCAGGAGAGGAGGCTAATAGGCCTATAAGACCCCATGCTCATTGAATCACCTTCTGACTTAGATATGACATAGGCAGTTTTTCAAGAGGATGGAAAGGTTCCAGATGGAAAACACAGCCAAAAAACGATGAAAAAGGTTCAGCCAACTTGGCACAACAGGTCTTTCAAGGCAATATTAGGTATTTTTTCAGGACCCATGGATTTGGTAACATCAGGAGTCTGCAGAATGCAAAGGACCTTAGGAGCAGAATAGTTCAAACGATCAAGGACAGCATCGGTTCGATCAAGGTAATAAGAAACTTCTTTACCGTCGTCTTCCAGACTTGAGAATTCGGCAAACTCCTTGACAAGAGCTTTGGTCTTTCTTTGCCAGTCTTGAACGCTAGTCCCGTCACTAGCTCCTAGGGAAGGAATTGAAATTCCTTTAGACGACGATAAGGCCTCTTTGACCGCTCTCCACCAGCTGTTAGCAGAGGCAATTTGGAGCTTTGAATTGAATTTTTATTTGTGTCGCACAATCAATTACCGAATCGTGTGAACTTTGTCTTTACGGATTTTATGAAATCAAGTCTGTTCTTTTTGGTCTTTGAGAGTAGCCATCACGTGTGTGTCTTTTGTTTTGTTCGGACAGCTTTTTGGAGTAGACGTTAAAACAAGGTCTGTCCTTGCTCGAAACCTGGATCCGCTTCGATGGGACGTTCCTGAGATATTGCTGTTACGTCATTTCGACAGTATATATGCACAAAGCTTGTTTTGATTTAGTTCAACATTCCCAAAAATTTCCTGAAAATTTAACCTTAATATTCGTAGCCTTAGTAATAGTAGTAGCAATGCTGGCAATAGCAGTAGTAGCATACATATAGTACCTTTTGGACTTTGGTTGGTTCGACTTCCCACTCAACATGCACTGAAAGTTTCAGCTTGATGACCTAAGCTGTTCCTGGGATATAACTGTTATGCCATTTTGATAACTTGCATCCACATAGTATGTTTCAATATAGCTCAACATATCTGGAAAATTAAATAAGGTGTAGTATCAGATTAGTTGTAAGTGTTGTAATACTTTAAATTAGTCTGATGATTTGAATTTAAATTTAGGTATAATAGGAAGAATGTAGATTAATAGGAAGTATAATATGAATATATAATATAGTATAATAGGAAGTATAATAGGAAGTATATTAGGTATAATAGGAAGCATAATAGGTATAATAGGAAGAATAATAGGAAGAACCTAGATTGATGTCATCAATTTGCGCTGTAATGATATGATATATATTAACAAAAGCAATCGACTATCATCTCAAATTTTATTTGGCATCCCGGCTTTAGTTTGGGTTGTCCTTTGACTAAATTTACGAATTGTTTTTCAAGAGCCAGTTTTTCTTTAAATGCGTTTTAAATTTTTGGTTGCCATGGGCCGTGGTTCGTCCTTTACTAGGTTAGAGCGATGCACCTGTCGCTGTAACCATCATTATATTTCATACAAAGGAAAAAGCCTTCGGCTTTTTCTTGTCTGGATGTAGTAAAGAAGTTCTAGTGCTACCCTATCAGTAGAGAAAAAGAGGAAAAAAAAGAGGACACATCAGTGCTACCCATGCAAAAGAGTAGTTTTCGTTGTTATTCAAGCCAGGGGAATGTAAGATTCTTATTATGTATTATATATTTTTTTCTCCAAGCAAATTTATATGGAAGGTGTTGACATAGACGCTTCAGAGGACAGGGGGCTCATTTGATTGGAAACTGAAACTTCTAGTGCATTTTAAAAGTCAAAAGTGATCGGAGGGCAGCCAGCTTCCCTCCAATGCACTTTTTTGTTGCCCTCCACCCAAGACATCTGATCAAAATTTTGAGATAGCCATTTTGTTCAGCCTAGTTGAAAGTCCAATAACTATGCCTCTGGGTATGACATGACCCTCTAAAGCCCTTGGGGATAGGGCTGGAAGCTCTGAGATTTGTCCATTGTTATTGCGAAACTGTTTGGATCCTACCCATGTTTGTTCCTAGGTTTTCAAAAAGTCTAAGGGTATTGAATTAAAGCTTTCAGGGAATGCTTAGGGCGAAGCTGAAATAAATCAGACACACTATATGCATGCAGGTTGTCAAAAGGGTGCATCAGAAATCTTTCAGGAACGCTTTAGGGTATTAAGTTGAAACTTTCAGTGCATGATGAGGGGGATGTTCAACTGACTAATTGGCACAATTTGTGCCTACTATTGGGACAGACTACTATGACTACTGCTTCTACTACTACTACTACAGCGATTACTAAGGATAAGGGTATTAAGGTCAAAATTTACAGGGAATGTTGAAGAAAAACTGAACTAAATCAAAATTCACTACTTGCATCCAGGTTCTCAAAAGGACGTATCAGCGATATCTCATGAACGGCCTAGAGTATTAAATTGAAACTTAAATGGCATTCTGTTAGAGGTACTGGGCTAAACAAAAAGCTCTTTTTACGGACTACTGCTGCTACTTCTACAGCTACTACTAGTAATACTTCTAGCACTACTACTAGTACTACTGCTACAACTACAACTGCTATCACTAGCACTACTACTAATGCTAAGTGTATTAAGGCAAAAGTCTCAGGGAATGTTGAGGAAATGTAAACTCAATAAAAACAAATCATGTGCATTGCCAAGAGGGCGTATCAGCAATATGCCAGGAACAACCTAGGGGATTAGGTTAAAACTTTCAGGGCATGTTGAGGGTAAGTTGAAATAATACAAAGACACTAGGTATATACTGCTAGTGCTAATACTACAACTACTACTCCTGAGACTAAGTGTATTAAGGTGAAACTTTCAGCGAATGTTTATGGGGATGTTGAGCTGAATCAAAATACAATATTGGCATGCAGGTTGTCAAAAGTACGTATCAGCAGTATCTTAAAACGGCTTAGAGCATTAAGTTGCAGCTTTCAGGGCATGTTTAGGGGGATATTGAACTAAGCCAAGGCTACTATGTGCATACTATTGCTACCGCTTCTACTACTGCTACTACTACTATTACCACTAAGGCTAAGGTTGTTAAGATGAAATTTTCAGGAAAATTCGAGGGGGATCTTGAACGAAATGAAAACACATTATGTGGATAAAGGTTGTCGAAATTGCGTATCAGAAACATCTCAGGAGCGGCTTAGATAATTAAATTTAAACATTAAGGGTATGTTGAGAGGGTTGTTTGACTAATATAAAGCCACTATGTGCATACTAATACTACTACTGCTACTACTACCGGTACTACAACTACTACTGCTATTAGTACAACTATTACTAAGGCTAAGGGGATGAAAGTGAAAGTTTCAGGGAATAAAATGTTAAGGCTTATAGTGTAAAGTCGAAACTTCCAGGACATGTTGAGGGGATGTTGAACAAACCAAAAGTCAGTTTGTGACAACTACTAGTACCTCTCTACTACTGCTACTACCACTACTACGACTACTGCTACTGCTGAAGCCAAGGGTTTTCAGGCAAAACTGCTAGGTAAATTTTATGCTGATATAAAACTATAGCAGAAGACAAAACATGCAGGTTGTCAAAAGGCCGCATCAGCAATATCTCAGGAATGGATGAGGGTATCGGGTTGAAACACTCAGGGCTACTACTATTACTACTGCCACTTTACTACTACTATTGAAATAAATCGAAAAAGTTTAAGTGCATCCAAGTTGTCAAAATGGCATGAATACATTATCTCTGGAACGGAATAGGGCATTAATATTTACTTTCAGGGATTGTCGAAGCGGAATAAAATTAAGTCAAAAGGTACAAAGTGTATCCAACTTGTTAAATACAGTAGCTTAAAAATGAATAACCAATTAGCTCAAAAACGCTTTAGTAAGCATTATCAAAACTTTAGGGTAAAAAGGGGGGATGAGTGGATAGCCCCTTTCATATACAGAATAATATCTGTTCGTTTCAACTTTTGATGTAGCTCTTTGCTCTCATCTAAAGAAAAACTCTAATATTTTGAAAGTGATGACACTCATACTAAAACCTAAAGCGAATGGAAACTATCCTATATGTGAGCGACTGCTATGTACAACTTGTATGTTTTTTTGCTTTTTTTTGCTTCAATAAAAAAGAGAAGGGGGTTAAATTCTTGTAATTCAAACATCTACACAAACATCTTGTCAAATTAAAAAGAAAAGAAAAAGGAGGAAAGTAAGAGGTGGTTTCCATTTTTGTGGCCTTTCGGGGTTCAAAGACAAACAGACCTTATTAGGAGGAGGGGGACACAACGTACTTTTCACACTCGTGCCCTTAATCATAAAGTTTGAGGTTTACAAGGATTGATACACAATCTTCCACAAGGGGAAAAATGTCTGGAAAGACGATAGGTAAATAAAAGGATAAAAATTATAGGTAATATAAAAAAAAATGTATAAAGAATTAAATTTTTTTAAATGTATTTTTATATAAAAAATATTACATAAGAAATGTATTTTTTTTCTTAAATAAAAAATATAATGTAAAAAATGTTAGGTAAATAAAACCACTTGAATGTATTTATTACTTTTTATTATAGCAAATTTGTAGTTGGCTAAAAGTGAGATATTGTCGTAAAGACAGGGGGACACTTTAATATCGAAATTTGCTTGAGCAGCATAATATGTGCTATGATTTCAGCCTCAAGTAGTTTAAACCAGACGCCCTTACATCTTTGTGTCATTTCAAGCAACACCTTTATCGTCATTTGTCAAAACAGCTATCAAAAATTCATACTCACTTCAGAAAATATGTTGGAAGGGAGTTTACCGTTTAGAAAAGAAAGGGAAAATATGATCAAACATTCATAGGTCTCCGGTTTACTGAATTGTGACAAGGGAGTTCCAAAAATAAACTCAGGGCTTTTAATACGATTAAATGGGATATTGTTTTGGATACAAATGACTTTTGGTAAAAAGAGACAGGATCAGGATTGCAAACGGAAGAAAATCATTGGAAATTATTTGAAAAGAAGCTTAAAAGGCAACAGATTCGTGTAAGACTAAGAGGAAAAAGCTATTACAAGCTCATTTGTTATTTGAGAAAGTCTCCACAGGTTATCTAAGCAGAAATATATCCAGCAGAAAACACGCAGGGGCGCCAATTCACAACAATTTTGGAGGACAAGAATGTCATTTTTTTCTAAATAGTTTTTTTCTAAAAAGAAGGTATTTTTATAAATCTAGGGGTATCTTTTGTTTTTTAGAATTTGTCAATGAAAATACCAAAAGAGGTTTATTTCAAAATCGTAGACGCATAAATATATATTAGATTCTGATTTTGGATTGTAATTGATTTTTTTATCAAAAATGTTAGATTGTAATTGAAATTTTAGACAAAATTTTAATATTTAGTCAAAATCCTTGATGAGCAGCAGTTTGTTGAATAAGCCCCTAACAACATTAATATTTCAGTTACTATGAGCTAGTGCTCATTCTTTCTTATAAAACTAAAATTTTATTTCAGTCACTATTGGCTAGAGTTCGTTCTTTACTGTAATTTTTGTTTTTTAATTAGAAAAGGACGTAGAGGTGACAAATTCCTGATGTTGATTTTATATTGTTGAAATAATGTTAAAATTGAATTTGATCAAGGTTGGACAAGGCCAGCAGATTTTTTGTTAGTAGAACTAGATTTGTTTCTTTTTCAGTAACTAAAACTTGATTATTTTCAAAATAAGCAAGCGGCACAGAACAGCTGAAAAAGGAAGTAGATTATTAAAAGGCAACAGATTCGTGTAAGACTAAGAGGGACTAGTTATTACAAGCTCATTTGTTATTTGAGAAAGTCTCTAAAGGTTATCTAAGCAGAAATAAATCCAGCAGAAAACACGTAGGGGCACCAATCCACAAAAATGTTGGAGGACAATTTTTTCTTCTGAATAGGATTTTTTATTTTTTTTTATTTATTTATTTTTACAAGAATTATATACAAGAATAACAATATACAGAATTATGCAATAATACAAGAATCTCAATTACTTGAACTATCTGTCTTGGCTTTTCTCTGTCTACAATTAGCCATGTCTTGATGCAACCATATGAAACCTACTGCAAAATTCTTGATAACTTCAATTCAAAATCAACGGACTCGGTCCGTTGATTTTGAATACCTAAAAAGAAGGTATTTTTTGTAGATCTAGGGGGAGATTTTATTTTTTAGAATTTATCAATGAAAATGCCAAAAGAAGTTTATTTCGAAATCATAGACGCTTAAATATATATGAGATTCTGATTTTGATTCTGATGTTTCCCAGTTTACATTTTTTGGTTTTCATGCTTTGTAGACAAAGTTGGCAACATTTTGTTTAAAGGTTGTTTTTTTTACTGCAATTCAAAGAAAGATGTTCATTATAACTCAAAAACTTGGAATATTAAAATTTTAAAATTAAAAATTGTAAAACTAAATAAATGCTACTGCTAATTGAAGTCTAATTATTTTTAATTGATTCACAATATGCTGCAGTTTTAGCAATAGATAGGCTACTTGTTGAATTTGCTTGTAATAAGGAAAACAGTTGTATTGCAGTTTAATATTTCTCAAAAGTCTTTGAATTAACTTTTACATCATAGCTTCTTCCAATATAAGGTTTTCAAGAGCTATGCTATCCACTAGGGCCTCTCATCCACCTTTCTATGGCTATAATAAGAGAAAGGTTGAGATGGCTAGGACACGCTTTGTGGATGAAAAATGACAGATAGCCGAAGATCGTCCTTTTCAGCCATCCAACTAGGGCTAAAAACAAGACCTCTCATAGACCATCATTTTGGAGGTCGTCTCCAAGTGGAGTGAGAAGAGGCATAAGGAAGGATTTAAAGAAAAACAAAACTTCTTGGGAGGCGATGAAGAGAGACGCTTTGAATAAATTGGTATGGAGGGGGAACAAGTGCGGTTATGATGGCCTTGGGTGGCTTTGGGCTGTGGTGAGTTGTTAGCAGAAGAAAGTGTCATTCCTGATGATATAACATGGTAGAAGTAAGGGTACTTGACAAAAGGGTACCGCTGCTCTAGTAAAATTTATCTTTAAAGGTGTTTTTTTTTTCGAATTAGCCATTAGGAGCACTTCTCCAAGAGGCTACAACCAAGTATATGACTTAACTTTCAATTGTAGTCCCGTATTTGTAACTAGATACTTGCTTTTCAGGAACGGGAGGGGAGGGAGAGGGTGATGCCTCCATATTCAGCAGAGGCAGTTATAAGGGAGAAGGGTGGCAGTAGAGGCACTTGCCAAGGTTTCAGAATTTTAGGGGTACAAAAATGCAAATAAATGATAGAATATTTATCATTATTATGTTATTTTTGAAATTTTATTTAATACTAAAATAAAGTAGAGGGTACAGTTAGCAGGAAGTATAAGCAAACTGAATCCAAAATTTTCGTTTTCCCATATCTTTTCCCACAAGAGTCATTATGAAGCCGGGGGTGGTTGTAGATGCCTAAAAGAGCACAATTTAATACTCAAACTACTAACTATCCATGAACCTTCAGATAAATGTAGGTAAAGTTAGGAGGGGGAGTGGAAAATAATTGGAATATTTCTCTCTGTAGCATAAAAAGCATCAAAGCCAACTTTGATGGAAATCAAGCATTATCGGGGGTTACATGTGCTTTTCAGGAACGGGAGGGGAGGGTGATGCCTCCATATCCAGCAGAGGCACTTATAAGGGAGAAGGGTGGCAGTAGAGGCACTTGCCCAGGTTTCAGAATTTTAGGGGTACAAAAATGCAAATAAATGATAGAATATTTATCATTATTGTGTTATTTTTGAAATTTTATTTAATACTAAAATAAAGTAGAGGGTACAGTTAGCAGGAAGTATAAGCAAACTGAATCCAAAATTTTCGTTTTCCCATATCTTTTCCCACAAGAGTCATTATGAAGCCGGGGGTGGTTGTAGATGCCTAAAAGAGCACAATTTAATACTCAAACTACTAACTATCCATGAACCTTCAGATAAATGTAGGTAAAGTTAGGAGGGGGAGTGGAAAATAATTGGAATATTTCTCTCTGTAGCATAAAAAGCATCAAAGCCAACTTTGATGGAAATCAAGCATTATCGGGGGTTACATGTGCTTTTCAGGAACGGGAGGGGAGGGTGATGCCTCCATATCCAGCAGAGGCACTTATAAGGGAGAAGGGTGGCAGTAGAGGCACTTGCCCAGGTTTCAGAATTTTAGGGGTACAAAAATGCAAATAAATGATAGAATATTATCATTATTGTGTTATTTTTGAAATTTTATTTAATACTAAAATAAAGTAGAGGGTACAGTTAGCAGGAAGTATAAGCAAACTGAATACAAAATTTTCGTTTTCCCATATCTTTTCCCACAAGAGTCATTATGAAGCCGGGGGTGGTTGTAGATGCCTAAAAGAGCACAATTTAATACTCAAACTACTAACTATCCATGAACCTTCAGATAAATGTAGGTAAAGTTAGGAGGGGGAGTGGAAAATAATTGGAATATTTCTCTCTGTAGCATAAAAAGCATCAAAGCCAACTTTGATGGAAATCAAGCATTATCGGGGGTTACATGTGCTTTTCAGGAACGGGAGGGGAGGGTGATGCCTCCATATCCAGCAGAGGCACTTATAAGGGAGAAGGGTGGCAGTAGAGGCACTTGCCCAGGTTTCAGAATTTTAGGGGTACAAAAATGCAAATAAATGATAGAATATTTATCATTATTGTGTTATTTTTGAAATTTTATTAATACTAAAATAAAGTAGAGGGTACAGTTAGCAGGAAGTATAAGCAAACTGAATCCAAAATTTTCGTTTTCCCATATCTTTTCCCACAAGAGTCATTATGAAGCCGGGGGTGGTTGTAGATGCCTAAAAGAGCACAATTTAATACTCAAACTACTAACTATCCATGAACCTTCAGATAAATGTAGGTAAAGTTAGGAGGGGGAGTGGAAAATAATTGGAATATTTATCTCTGTAGCATAAAAAGCATCAAAGCCAACTTGATGGAAATCAAGCATTATCGGGGGTTACATGTGCTTTTCAGGAACGGGAGGGGAGGGTGATACCTCCGTATCCAGCAGAGGCACTTATAAGGGAGAAGGGTGGCAGTAGCGGCACTTGCCCAGGTTTCAGAATTTTAGGGGTGCAAAAATGTGAATAAATGATAGAATATTTATCATCATTGTGTAATTTTTGAAATTTTATTTAATACTAAAATAAAGTAGAGGGTACAGTTAGCAGGAAGTATAAGCAAACTGAATCCGAAATTTTCGTTTTTCCCATATTTTTTCCCACAACAGTCATTGTGAGGGCGGGGGTGGTTGTAGATGCCTAAAAGAGCATATTTTAATACTCAAACTACTAACTCTCCATGAACCTTCAGATAAATGTAGGTAAAGTTAGGAGGGGGAGTGGAAACTAATTGAAATATTTATCTATGCAGCATAAAAATCATTTCATTCTTTTTGCATGCCGGCACAGCGGTGGAAAAGTTGAGACAGGCAACGAGGCTGCCAGGATATTTTCCTTGGGGGATGGGTAGCAAATGGTACTAGAAACTTTGCTTTGAGCAATTTTAAATGGTAACATTTCTCTTTATCTTTTTATATAAAATATTTCATGTGTAGGACCTACACATCTATGTGTTTATCAATCAGAGAATCCTATTGTAGAAGTTGTGATGGCTTCAGCCACAAGAAGCTCAAAATTCACACAGAATTTCCATCCATATTAACAATAATACTCTACTTTGTCCACCTGAAATTCTGCAATCGATATATTAATAAGGACTTATTGAACAAAAATACTATTCATCGCAAATTTTGACAGTGTGAAACTTTGCTTTGAGCCATTTTAAATGGTAACATTTCTCTTTATCTTTTTATATAAAATATTTCATGTGTAGGACCTACACATCTATGTGTTTATCAATCAGAGAATCCTATTGTAGAAGTTGTGATGGCTTCAGCCACAAGAAGCTCAAAATTCACACAGAATTTCCATCCATATTAACAATAATACTCTACTTTGTCCACCTGAAATTCTGCAATCGATATATTAATAAGGACTTATTGAACAAAAATACTATTCATCGCAAATTTTGACAGTGTGAAACTTTGCTTTGAGCAATTTTAAATGGTAACATTTCTCTTTATCTTTTTATATAAATATTTCATGTGTAGGACCTACACATCTATGTGTTTATCAATCAGAGAATCCTATTGTAGAAGTTGTGATGGCTTCAGCCACAAGAAGCTCAAAATTCACACAGAATTTCCATCCATATTAACAATAATACTCTACTTTGTCCACCTGAAATTCTGCAATCGATATATTAATAAGGACTTATTGAACAAAAATACTATTCATCGCAAATTTTGACAGTGTGAAACTTTGCTTTGAGCAATTTTAAATGGTAACATTTCTCTTTATCTTTTTATATAAAATATTTCATGTGTAGGACCTACACATCTATGTGTTTATCAATCAGAGAATCCTATTGTAGAAGTTGTGATGGCTTCAGCCACAAGAAGCTCAAAATTCACACAGAATTTCCATCCATATTAACAATAATGCTCTACTTTGTCCACCTGAAATTCTGCAATCGATATATTAATAAGGACTTATTGAACAAAAATACTATTCATCGCAAATTTTGACAGTGTGAAACTTTGCTTTGAGCAATTTTAAATGGTAACATTTCTCTTTATCTTTTTATATAAAATATTTCATGTGTAGGACCTACACATCTATGTGTTTATCAATCAGAGAATCCTATTGTAGAAGTTGTGATGGCTTCAGCCACAAGAAGCTCAAAATTCACACAGAATTTCCATCCATATTAACAATAATACTCTACTTTGTCCACCTGAAATTCTGCAATCGATATATTAATAAGGACTTATTGAACAAAAATACTATTCATCGCAAATTTGACAGTGTGAAACTTTGCTTTGAGCAATTTTAAATGGTAACATTTCTCTTTATCTTTTATATAAAATATTTCATGTGTAGGACCTACACATCTATGTGTTTATCAATCAGAGAATCCTATTGTAGAAGTTGTGATGGCTTCAGCCACAAGAAGCTCAAAATTCACACAGAATTTCCATCCATATTAACAATAATGCTCTACTTTGTCCACCTGAAATTCTGCAATCGATATATTAATAAGGACTTATTGAACAAAAATACTATTCATCGCAAATTTTGACAGTGTGAAACTTTGCTTTGAGCAATTTTAAATGGTAACATTCTCTTTATCTTTTATATAAAATATTTCATGTGTAGGACCTACACATCTATGTGTTTATCAATCAGAGAATCCTATTGTAGAAGTTGTGATGGCTTCAGCCACAAGAAGCTCAAAATTCACACAGAATTTCCATCCATATTAACAATAATGCTCTACTTTGTCCACCTGAAATTCTGCAATCGATATATTAATAAGGACTTATTGAACAAAAATACTATTCATCGCAAATTTTGACAGTGTGAAACTTTGCTTTGAGCAATTTTAAATGGTAACATTTCTCTTTATCTTTTTATATAAAATATTTCATGTGTAGGACCTACACATCTATGTGTTTATCAATCAGAGAATCCTATTGTAGAAGTTGTGATGGCTTCAGCCACAAGAAGCTCAAATTCACACAGAATTTCCATCCATATTAACAATAATACTCTACTTTGTCCACCTGAAATTCTGCAATCGATATATTAATAAGGACTTATTGAACAAAAATACTATAATCGCAAATTTTGACAGTGTGTTCAAATTTAATCCAAAACTTAAATTGCAATCCAATATTTTACAATTAGTGATGTGTATAGTTTAACAGAAATAAACCAGAGGGTTTAAGGGGCTTGTACCTCACATTATATCCTGGTTCGGCCTGGGTACCATTTGGGAAGTAGTCAGAAATTGGATTTTTAAAACAGCTAGTTTTTTCAGCTGAAAGTGAGGAGCAGCTTTGAAACCTAATACAAGCTGAAATTATTCTTTATACGAGAGGGGCTGTGTCCTGCTATAACTCCTTACTCTTTACTCTTAAGTTTGACTTTTTGTCCTAATTCTTTAAGAATATTTACTGAAATGCAAGGGGCGTCGCATTGGAAAAAGAAGGTTTTTCAAAGGACTAAAAAGCTTTAGCTTAATGAGCGGCGAGTTGGGGGGGGGTCTCCCTTATATACAGAATAATTTCAGTTCGTTTTAAGTTTTGAAATTGCTTCATACTTTTAGTTAAACAATCTTTTGATTAGTTTTATTACATTTCATGAAACGGTATAGTTTTATGAAGACGATACTTCTGTTAACGCAGAAAAAACGATCATTCTTTCAAAGCTCTCTGTCCTTGTTTTTTTTAGCAAAGCTTAGAGACAGACATTTTTTGAAAGGTAATGAAAACAAAATTTCAATTAAAGTAAAAGCATATAAAACTAAAAAGTAAAGTAATCAGAATCAACGCTATAGCGTCACCTATAGTAAAGGTCATAAGGTTTCAGGTTTTATCATTTATTTAAATGTTTTATCCCAGAGGCACTTCATATAGAAGGAGTGGTCATATAAACTTCGGATGGGGCTCATTCAATTGGAGATCAGAAGTACTAGTGCCCTCTTTAAGAGTCAAAAGTGATCAGAGGACAACTAGCCCCACCCCCCGCCCAAACCTTCTTTTCCCAAATGCATCCAATAAACATTTTGAGATAGCCAATTTGGTAAAAATACTTTAAAGAGCAGACAAAAAAAATCCGGAGTCGACATACCCCCCCTCCCCCAGAGCCCCTGGGCATATACTTAAAGTTATGGCGCAGGGCAGATTTATGGAAGGGTGACTCGTATAAACTTCAGAGGGGCCTCATTAGATTGGAAACTGAAAGTTCTGGTTCTATTTTTAGGAGTAAAAAGTGATCGCAAGACAACTAGCCCCCCTCCCCCATGCAGCTTTCCCCAAATGCATCTGTTCGAATTTTTGATATTGCTACTTTGTTCAAAATCGACCAAAGATCATAAAATAAAAACTCTGGGGTTGACACAGCCCCCAGAATCCTCGAGCAAGTGTTGTAGGCTATGCTCTGGGGGCAAATATGGTTTCTATGGAACGGGTGGTCGTATAAACTTTGGAAGGGTCTCATTCGATTGGAGATTGAAAGTTTTAGTTCCCTTTTTAAGAGTCAAAAGTGACTGGTAGGCAAATAGCCCTCCTCCCCCACACCCTCTTTTCCCCAAATCCATCCGATCAAATTTTTGAGATTGTTTTTTGTTCAAATTAGACCAAAAATCATATAGCGGAAACTCCGGGATTGAAACATTCCCCAGGGCCCGCGGAAAGTATTGTAACTTATGCCCCGGAGTCATATTAGGTTTTATGGAAGGGGCGGTCGTATAAACTTCAGAAGGGGCTCATTTGAATATATATTGAAAGTTCTAGTTCCATTTTTAAGAGCCAAAAGTGACCGGAGGGCAAATAAAGGCCATAAGGATTCAATGTTTTACTAATTTTTTCCAGAGGCACTTCACATGGAAGGGGTAGTCGTATAAACTTCGGAGGGGGCTCATACGACTGGAAATTGGAAGTTTTAGTGCCATTTTTAAGCACCTATTTTAAGTTAAAAGTGATCAGAGGGTAACTAGCCCTCCAAGCCCTTTATTCCCTGCATATACTGTTTTCCTCAAAGTTTTGAGATAGCTATTTTTTTTTTAATAGTTCAAAGATAAGATAACAAAATATCCGGGATCGGCACAACCCCTAGAGCCCAGGGAAAAGTGTTGAAATGGAAGGGAATGGTCGTATAAACTTTAGAGGAGACTCCTTTGATTGGAAATTTGAAGTTTAATTTTCTTTTTAAGGAATCAAAAGGGATCGGAGGGTTAATAGCTCCCCATAGCCCTTTTTTACCAAATGTATCCAATCTAACTTTTGAGATAGCAATACAGTCAAAAGATCATATAATACTGCCTTCGGGAATGACACATTTTCCAGAAGCCGGGACAAGCGTTGTAAATTATGCCTCAGTGGCATATCGGGTTCTTATGAAATTGGTTGTCTTATAAACTTTGGAAGAAGCTTATTTGATTGAAAATTGAAAGCTTTAGTTCCTTTTTAAGAGTCAGAAGTGATCAGAAGGCAACTAGCCCTCCCCCCACGTCTTCTTTCTCCCAAATGTATCGGATCGAAACTTCGAGAGTCATTTTGTTCAAAATAGTTCAAATGTTAAATAACTATGGCTCTGGGTTTTAACTCCCCCCCCTACAGTCCTCAGGGATAGGGCTATAAATTGTACTAGTCACCCATGGTTAACATATACTGTTTCTATGGAAGGGGTGATCGTGTAAAATTTGAAGAAAGCTAATTCGATTGGAAATGGAAATTTCTTTTGCCCTTTTTAAGAGTAAAAAGTGATCAGACCTTTTTAAGAGTAAAAAGTGATCAGAGGATTACCAGCCCCCCTCACCCTCGCGTGTTTTATTCCATAATGTATTCGATTAGAATTTTGTAATAGCCATTTTGTTCAAAATAGTCCAAAATTGAAAATGCTGTAAATTAGGGGTGGAAAAAACCCCATAGCCCCCGGGGCAAGGTTTGTAGCTCATGCAAGTTTCCCAGTAGAGGTCAATATTAACATTTGGGACGAACAAGATCACAGCCAATGACGCAGTAGGTTTTAGGCTTCTGTAGTGAGACGATACCCAAACTCTTGTTTGTAGTTATTTTTATTCGATTCAAACTTGATTTGCATATTCAATTTAAGTTTCACTCGTTTTAAGATTTATTTATTAATTTACATTAATATATATTGTATGTTTGTTCGCATTGATTGTTTATTTAATTTCTGTTCGTTTTCAGTTTCATTTATACTTTAATAGCAAAATATTTGTTTTCGTTTTAAGCTTGATTTTCATATTCAATCTAAGTATTACTTGCTTTAAGATCTATTTATTCATTTATATTATTACTTTTTGTATGTTTTTTGCTATGATTGTTTATTTAATTTCTGTTTGTTTTGGGTTTCATTTATTCTTCAATAGTAATTTCTGGTCGTTTTGAGTTTGAATTTTAAAAGGTATTTGTATCTGCTGAGCTTAAGTTTAAAATGGCCTTTACTTTTCTTTGAAAAACTTATTTTTCGGAAAGTTTTTTTAAATTAATTAAATAAAAAACAAGTTTCTTTAACTAAAAGTAAGGAGCGACATTAAAACTTAAAACGAACATAAATTGTTCCGCATATGAAAGGGGCTGTCCCCTCCCCAACGCCTCGCTCTTTACGCTAAAGTTAGACTCTTTCTCATAACTCTATTTTTTAAAACAACAAAAAGCTTTAGTTGCCTTCAAATCACTTTCGACTATTAAAAAGGACACTAGACCTTTGAATTTCCAATCGAATGAGCCCTTTTTCCAGTTTCTAAGACAAAGATTTCAATAAAAACTCATATACTTCCAGGCCTTCAAAATTATTCCAAGCGTGAAACTACCACAAATCAGCATCGATAAATAAATGAAACCCAAAACGAACAGAAATTACAATAAATAACCGAGTCAAACTCAAAACGAGCTGAAATTAACATAAGTTGGGCTCAAAACCCCTGGGCCTTCCCAGGGCCAGAACATAAATTTCCACTTTACTGAAAAAAATACAAATGAATGTGCATTGTCATTTTAATACACATATACTGATATTTAATAATCAAAATGTTAATATTATTTGATTTATCAAAGTTATAGAAGTAAAAATATTTATATTTTTTTCAGTAAAGTGCAAATTATGTTCTGGCCTTGGGAAGGCATATGGGTTTTGAGCCCAACTTATGTTAATTTCTGTTCGTTTTGAGTTTGACTCGGTTATTTATTGTAATTTCTGTTCGTTTTGGGTTTTATTTACTTATCGATGCTGATTTGTGGTAGTTTCACGCTTGGTAGATTATTTAATTTTATTTTTGCTCATTTTTTGTTTAACGGAGTTCTTTACTTTTCTTTAAAAAACTTATTTTGTGAAAAAAATTTTTTAATTAATTAACCAAAAAGACAATTTTGCAAGCTACTACAATTACTGCTGCTGCTACCACTACTACAACTAAAACTACTTGTGATGTAGCGAGTACTACCAAGGCTATCGAGTACTACCGAGGATATTGAAATGAACACCTAAAGAAATGTTGAGGGGAAAGTTGAACTAAATCGAAACATAATATATGCATATAGATTGTCAAAAGGGCGTATGAGCAAAATTTTTGGAACGGCTCACCGTATCAAGATGAAACTTCCGGGGCATCATCAGGGGATGTTCAACTGACCATAAGGCAGCATGTTCATGCCACTAGTGCTATAAATACTGCTGATAGTAATGTTACTAGACCACTATCAGCAAGATACGTAATTCCTTAATATTCCAACTAAAAATGGTCACCCATTTTAGCATGGTTCATAGTACTAAATTACTAAAAACGGGTTCATTCAAATGAAAACTGAAAGATATAATATCCTTTTTGATGAACAAAAGACATCTCACCAAAGGAAAATTTCACCTTCTACAATTTGGCCAGTAAAGAAAAATTCGGAACGCAAAGGGCAAAAATGCTATTAGGCGATAGTTTTCAGATCTGTCGGAAGGATGTTTATGTACCTTCACAGTCTCACAGACTATACACTACTGGCGTACGGTATACTATTCTTCCCTGAACTGTAGCTGCAATAGCAGAAGTAGCAGCAGTAGTAGTAGTAGAGATAACAAAATTAGAATTAGTGTGCACATTTTGGCCTTTGGACAACAAATCCCCCTCCTTTTAATTTCCTGAAAGTTCCAAATTAATATCTGGAGCCATTTTTTAGATTCGTAAGCAATGGGCAAAATCCATGACTTACAGTCGTTCCCCCATCGCCCATGGGTGAGAGAGGGTTATTCTCCATGTGCATAACTGTTGGACTTTTGTTGAATAAAGTGGCTACTTTATATTGAATAAATGGCTATCCCAAATTTCTTAGTGGATATCATTAAGAGAATAAAAGGTGTCAGGGGGGCGTTTGCCCTACAATAAATTTTGATTCTCAAGTACAGCACTAGGACTTTTATTGTCCTATCAATCAAGCCCCCTTCGAAATGCTAGCAACCAACTCCTTCCATGCGATGCGCCTTGATTAAAACAACGAAATAGAAAAATAATACATAGAGCTCGTTTCTCTGCCAATGAATTTCGTAGAAACACACTTTGATGATAGTTTTATTTATATATAAAAAAAAATTAACAAAAGCATTTATAAAACTAAGAAAAAAAAAATAAAA
Source organism: Artemia sinica (assembly GCA_027921565.1). NCBI lineage: Eukaryota > Metazoa > Arthropoda > Branchiopoda > Anostraca > Artemiidae > Artemia > Artemia sinica. Next base: position 7,496,045 of record CM051257.1, on the reverse strand, counting down.
TTACACCCTATATTTTGTAAAATACATTTGTCCCCCTCACTTCTTCCTGTACCCCCCCCCTTCATTTCAGTGTTATTTATGATGTGAACATATTTTAACAGTTGGTGTTACAAATTACAGGAAAGTCACATAGATTACAAAAACTGTATTTTCATTTGGCATACCAGACCAGGGGTTACTGTCTAGCTAGCTTGTCTCGTACGAAGGAGTAAATTCGCAAATAAATTTTTAATACGTTTATTTTACTATTATACTATTTCTTATAAACGCTTTTAAAGTATATTATGGCTTCTAATAAAGATTTTATGAATTAGTTAAATGATACATAAATAGAACTAGTGATCGACATTTAGAATGGTTTGTTTTAACTTAATTTCTTTGGTTACTAATTTATATTTGGAGACCGCTCTAATTTAAGTGTGGATGTAAGTCTAACCTCAATGACAAATGAGCCTGACTATTAGTTAGTAACTAGGTCCAATTACACAGTCACAGTGATTATACTTCATTGGTATTTTGACGTATCATCTCTCATTAACATATTAGTGAGCAGGGTTGTCACCACGGTCAATTACTAGTTTCTAGCAGTTGGAATGCTACAATTACCCAAGTTTGCATACCACACAGCAAAATTCAGTCTAACGTATTTTTGCACGTATCGTGGCTTTTGCCTTGAAAGAAGATTATTATGGATTCAGGTCGCAGATAATTTTTATTAAAAATCACTCATTTACAGCCAACTCTTCCATTCTCCGTCAGTGGAATCTTTTTAATGAGCCATTCCATTTTAAATTTGTAAATCGTATTCGTTGGCACTTAGCCTTCAGTTATTTAAATAAATCAAACAAGCTTATTGTAATGAGTTTTAGGGTTTGTCAGATGTTAGTCTTTCATTTTATTTGTCGCACTTTTTAACTCATTTCACTTTAGTGAAAAGGGAAAATAGTTCTCTTTGCCAGTTTCTGCCTAAAATCACTTTTTAATGATTGCAAAATAAATTATAAGCTGCGCAATAGCAATGCCTAAGTACACGGCAATAAGACTTCAATGTAGGCCTATTATCTTTTTCTCCCAAACCACTTAGTATGGAAGGAGTTGTCATACAAACTTCGAAGGGCTCTCATTCAATTGGAAATTGACAATTTTACCTCGTTTTAAGAATCTAAAGCAATTAGAGCGCAACATCTGGCCCTCTCTTATCCCTTCTTGCTGTCCTCCCCTAAAAGACATCTGATCACAATTTTGAGATTTAATTTCGTTTAAAATAGTCCAAAGGTCGAACAATCGTGCCTCTGAGGTAAACACACCCTCAAAATCTCTGGGGCGAGGACTGTAAGTTGTGAAAATTGTCCATTGTTTACATATAAGGTTTGTTAGTGAGAAAGGGGTGACATTTGAACCCGGGTCACCAAAGAGGTATTGAACTGAAAATTTAAGGGAATGTTGAGGGGGTTCTTGAGCACAGTCAAAATCAAAAGAGTGCACCAACAATATCTCAGGAACAGGTTAGGGAATCAAGTTGGTAATGTTAAGGTTTTTAAGGTCTGAAAAACAGATTCTTTACAATCTCATTTCTGGAGCTTTAATTAAATTAAATAAAAAAACAAGCTTTTTTTAACTGAAAGTAAGGAGTGACATTAAAACGTAAAACGAACAGAAATTATTCCGTATATGAAAGGGGCTGTCCCCTCCTCAACGTCTCGCTCTTTACGCTAAAGTTTTTTATTGTAAAAATAGAGTTGTGAGAAAGAGTCAAACTTTAGAGAAAAGAGCGAGACGTTCAGGAGGGGACAGCCCCTTTCATATATGGAATAATTTCTGTTCGTTTTAAGTTTTAATGTCACTCCTTACTTTCAGTTAAAAAAAACTTGTTTTTTTTTATTTAATTTTTGAATGTTTTTTAATCAACCCAGGTTTTGATTTTGGCTCACCGTAGATCAATAATTAAAACAAAACTTACATGTTAATTTTACTTTTTTTTGGTTAAATTGCTTTCTCAAAGTTGTTTAATTTTATTTACCAACGTTTTTATTAATAATAAATATACGTAACTTACGAATTAACATACGTAACGAACTTCTATATTCATATATTTTTAATACGTATATTGGGCGTTCGACCCCTAGTCAATACCTCGCTCTTTATGCTATGAATTTTGTCCCAATTCTTTAAAAATGACCCCTTAATCACAAAGGTTGTTAAATAGAATAAATAGCTCTTATGAAAGTACTAAAAAAAATCTTTGGCTTAAAGAGCGAGGTATTGACTATGGTGCGAACCCAATCATATACGTAAAAATTTCTGTTCGTTTTAACTTTTGATGTTGCTCCTTACTTTCAGTTGAAAAACTTTTTTTATTTAATTTCTGATCGTTTTTTAAATAATGCTGGGAAATAGGGTGCCCCCTTCATACCAATGTCCCTTCCCCTATGAAAACTTTCTCCATGGAAAGATCCACCCACAAAACCCCCGAACCATCCCCCCCACTACCAGAAAAATCCCCCCTGAAAACGTCTGCATACTTCCCAATAACCAATTCTATATGTAAACATTGGGTAAAGTTCATAACTTTCAGCCGTCCCCCCAGGGCCTTGGGGGGATTAAGTTATCCTAAAAGACATAGTTATTACATTTTCGACCATGCTGAACAAAATGGCTCTCTCAAAATTTTGATTGGGTGACTTTGGGAAAAAAAATGAGCGTGGGAGGGGGCCTAGTTGTCGTCCATTTTTTTGGTCACTTAAAAGGGCACTAGAACTTTTAATCTCAGTTCAAATGAGCCCTCCTACAATGTTCTAGGACCCCTGGGTCGATACGATCACCCTTGGAAAAAAAAAACAAAAAAAAAAAACAAATAAACACGCATCCGTGTCTTTCTTCTGGTACAAATGCAAAATTACACATTTTTGCAGAGAGGAGCTTGAAACCTCAACAGTAGGGTTCTCTGATACGCTGAGTCTGATGGTGTGATTTTCATTAAGGTTCTATATTTTTTAGGGACTGTTTCCTCCTTTTTTTGAAAATCAGGCAAATTTAATCAGGCAAACGTAACATTTGATGGGTAAGACTGAAATTGATGAAACTTACATATTTGAAATCAACATTAAAATCTGATTCTTTTGATGCATCTAATGTTATCAAAATTCCGTTTTTTAGAGTTTCGGTTACTGTTGATCCGGGTCGCTTCTTACTTACAGTTCATTACCACGAACTGTTTGATAAATATGAAAGAACAATATTGGGATGACACAACAGATCCTGAATGGTAAATTGTCTTCGGCATTCTGAAGCTGATGCACTTGATTTGACCAGTTTCAAATAGTTTTAAAGTGAATCAATGGACTAGGTAGTCTGCTCCATTTATCTTTAGCCCAAACTTGGTCTGAAAAGTCATTTACCAATATCCTTGAGTTGCAAAAAATATAAAGTCGTTAACTAATATCTCTCGATGGCAGTTCAAGAGATTTTGTGCAAATCGTAGATTTTGATGAATGACTCTCTTTTTTGGTTGTTAGGTATTTGGTTTAATTCTTCTAATTTTGGCTTTTATTGAATTTTATTCAGCTTTTATATCAGTTTTCGTTGGTTTTTATTGTTTTTTTTAACATTGACTCTCCACGTTTATAGTTCTCTCCGGCATATATAGTTATTATGGAAAGGATTCTCGTATAAACTTCGGAGAGGGCTCATATGATTGGAAGTTGAAAGATCTCATTCACTATTAAAAAGTCAAAAGAGATCGGAGGGCAACTAGGCCCCCCCCTCTTCACGTCCTATTTCCTCAAACCCATCCGATAAGAACTTTGAGAGAGCCATTTTTTTCAAAATGGTCCAAAGACCATATAACGAAAACTCAGGGGTCGACACAATCCTTCAGGGCCCGGGGTAAGGGTTGTAAGTTATGCCTGGAGGGCATATACAGCTGTTGTGCAAGGGATGCTCGTATAAACTTCAGAGAGCGCTCATTTAATTGGAAATTGAAAGTTTTAGTTTAGTTTTTAAGAGTCAAAAGATATCAGAGGGCAAATATCCCCCCACGTCCCTTTCCCCCCAAATGCATCCGATAAAAATTTTGAGATAGCCATTTTCTTAAAAATAGTTTAAAAGTCAGAATAAAAAAACTCCGGTATCGACAGAACCATCCAGGGCCCGGGGGAAGGCATTGTAATCTATGCCCTGGGGGCATATATGGTTCTTATAGAAGGGATGCTCGTATAAACTTCAGAGAGGGCTGATTTGAATGGAAATTGAATGTTCTAGTTCAATTTTTAAGATTCAAAAGTAGGGACGTCATTTAGGGGGGCTGGCTGGGGCTTTAGCCCTCCCTGATTTTAAGAGGGGCCCCAAATCAGTTGTAACAATTTCTGTCGATTTGATTTGAAGCTTGAAAAAAAATTACGTAAAAAAATGTTCTCAATTAAAACAAATCCGTTTCTAATGTAGCTGTACTTCACAACAATATATAGTTGGCTTCATTCCCAAACACATTTATTTATTATTCGTTTTTCATATATTACGACATATTTTTATTGTAAACTTATCAATTGGTGTCAGTTCAAGAAAGTTTACGATTAGGGAGAGGAATTTACTGTTGAACATCCAGAGGGAGGTGGAAATTTGTTGTTTTTAACATTTTTCTTTGAAAATACCATGGCAGTGTCATGAGCAGCCAATTTTCAGGTGGGCAAGCCCGTATTATATCAATTGCACTGCAGGCAATTTACATTAACTGCCATCCTCATAGACTCAACCTTGTTTTGGGTGATTCCATTCAGAACTTGAGATGAATGGCATCTTGTACTGTTTTATCGCGAATAGCAATACACGCTACCAACTGTTCGTTGATGTTCAGAAAGCCACTGGCATAACTGTTCTTCAGTTGGAGTAATCATCTACTACAAGATGGGCATACTGGAATAGATCGGTAAGGAGAGTTATGAGAGATCTGATGTTGATATTTAGTGAAAAGCCTCTTAGGAAATTGTTGGATTTCAATACTATGGTTAGAAAATATATTTAAATATATAAAATTATTATATAAAATACATAGTTAGAAAATATTTTTAGAAAAATGAGACTTGTCGGTTCTCAGTGTTACAAAAAAACAGTAAATTAATTTACAACTTAAGTTCTCTCTGTATTCATTAAACAATTTGAAATGGCTTCTTACTATTATTAGTCGATTTTGGGAGAGGCCTGTGCTAACCACTGTGAAGAAATATTGCTCTTCAATAACTGTGAGCCGACCAATTTAGGGGACCCACAGAGGTTGCTTAGCCCCCCTTAGTTCAGAATGAAATTACGCTACTGGTCAAAAGAGATCGGAGGGCGCCTAGCCCCCGCCACGCCCTTTTTTCCCCAAACCCATCCGATACAACTTTTGAGATAGTCATTTTTTTTTGTAAATAGTTCAAAGGTCAGATAACAAAACCTCCGGTGTCGACACAACCCCCCAGGGTCCGGGGGACAGGCATTTTAAGCTATGTACTGGGGCTGTATATGGTTCTTATAAAAGGAGATGCTCGTATAAACTTCAGAGAGGGCTCATTTGAATGGCAATTAAAAGTTCTAGTTCATTTTCTCAGAGTAAAAAAAAATCGGAGGGCAACTAACCCCTCCCACCCTCCACGCCTTTGGGTCTAGCGGATGGATAAACCCATCCAATAAAATTTGAGGTGACCATTTTGTTAAAATAGTTCAAAAATCAGATATTAAAACTACAGGGTCAATACAACCCCCCAGGGCCCAGGGACAGGCGTTGCAAGTTATACTCTGGGGGTATGTATGGTTCTTATAGAAAGGATGCTTGTATAAACTTCAGATAGGGCTCATTTGATTGAAAATAGAAAGTTCTAGTTCCCTTTTAAAGAGTCAAAAGAAACCGAAGGGCCCTTAGCCCCCCACCCACGCCCTTTTTCCCCGAACCCATCCGATAAAAATGTTGAAATAGCCATTTTGTTGAAAATAGTTCAAACATCAGAGAATAAAAATTCCGAGGTTGACATAAACCCATTTTTTCACTTTGATGTTTTTACTTTGATACTAGTTTTAATACTTTGATGAACATTTGATTTTTTTTTAAGTTCTATTTTGAAATAAGGAATATTTACAAAACTTGTATCTTTTTGCAATCAAAAACGAACAAATATTAATTAGAACAAACTTCCTGAAAAATAAGTTTTTCAAATAAAAGTAAAAGCCATTTTAAACTTAAGCTCAGCAGATACAAATACCTGTTAAAATTTAAACCAAAACGACCAGAAATTACAATTAAAGAATAAATGGAACCCAAAACGAACAGAAACTAAATAGACAATCATAGCAAAAAACATGCAACAAGTAATAATATAAATGAATAAATAGATCTTAAAGCGAGTAATGCTTAGATTGAATATGACAATCAAGCTTAAAACGAAAAAAATATTTTGCTATTGAAGTATAAATGAAACTTAAAACGAACAGAAATAAAATAAACAACTAATGCAAACAAACATACAATAGATATTAATTTTAATGAATAAATAAATCTTAAAACGAGTGAAACTTAAATTGAATATGCAAATCAAGCTTGAAACAAACAAAAATCAGTACAAACAAGAGTTTGGGTATCGCCTCCTTCTCTCACTGTAAAACTGTAAAGCCTACTGCGTCATTGGCACTTTACTGAAAACTATTTGTGTCTTGAACAGTCCTGTAAAGTTTAAACAACATCAAATTGAATATTTGATGTATAATGATATTAATTGTTGAAAGACCCATCAGTTCAAGAATTTATTTCACTGTAATTTTATTTTTATTTTCAATGCTGTAAGAACTTGAAAAGAAAATATTTGTAATATAATTCGTTTTCAGTTAAGCACCAATGACGCAGTAGGCTTTTGGTTTTTATTTACAGTTAAGGAAGGGGGCAGTATCGAAACTCTTGTTTGTGGTGAAACTATATTCGTCTTGAACAACTTTAGAAAGAACTAATAAATTAAACTGAATGTTTGATGTATAATGATATTGATTGCTGAAAGCTCATCAGTTCAAAATTTTACTATAATTTAATGTTTATTTTCAATATTGAGCACAAAAGAAAACATTTATAATAAAATTGGTTCCCAGAATTATTTAAACAAACGATCAGAAATTAAATAAAAAAACAAGTTTTTCAACTGCAAGTAAGGAGCAACATCAAAACTTTAAACGAACATAAATCATTACGTATATGATTGGGTTCGCTCCCTAGTCAATACCTCGCTCTTTTACGACCTCTTACGGAGAGGTTTAAGATTTGCAACAGCCAAATCATTACGATTAACTTGGGCTTCCAAATGGTCCTCAATACAAAAACGATTATTCATAAAACTTGCTAAAGATTGAACACCATTCAACATCACAGAGAAAAATAAAACTGACTTTCAACATAGCAAAGAAAAAAAAAACTGAAAAAAAGAAAACAAATGAAAGACGAAAGAAAAAAAAACTGAATACACAACGAGAAATAAAAAGAAACAGAGAGAAAAACAAAACACACAACTAACAAACACAACCGACTCGAAGACTTAGAGAGTGCCCGTAAGTGATCTGATTCACACGGGATTTAAGTCACTTTGCTCTAGTTTGAAAATCCGTTCGCGATCAGTCCAAACGATTTTAGCACCAGATCAATCTCTAGCCTCTCCTAGTACCGATTTCTTCACTTTATTAAGGTATTCACTAATGAAGATACCAGATTTTGCTAGTTTCGATTTTGCTTTATAAACTGTGTAAGCTATGTCTTTGTTCCCGAGTTTCACCAGTACTGGAGCCACCGTACTCGGTGTTTGTGTGTTTGACGTGGTGTTTAAGAGTCTGAACTGATTCACTGCTAACACGTGTGTAGATGACACACTGCTGACCCCCATTCGTTGTATAACGTTGAGTACTGTTGAGCCTAGACTAGTCTCAGGATTTTGTTTTACACAAAAAAAAAAAAAAAACACCAACGAATCAAGAATCTTCTCCTGTTCCGAATCCAATTTTTTGCTCAACACTCAATCCTACGCTCCAAAGACTGAATGTGACTTCTCAAACTGTCTAAAAACATTTGTACTTTCTGGAACTCCCCACTATACTCAAGAGTAATTGAGTCGTAAATTTGCGAAACAATATGCTCCGTGTCAACGAAGTTTTGTTGTTTTGGGTCGGCTGATTCAGCAACTTTTTCTTGAACCTTTTTTTCAATGACTTTAACAATGTCAGTACGAATTTTGTCCACCTCAGCTTGTTTGGAAACAAGTTGATTGTGGAGAGCTGAGAAATCGCTTGAAACAGTAGCCGTTTTATTCGATACTTTCCCATCTCTTTTCCTGACAAATTCCTGATAAATGTCTGGATTGCTCTCGTTTTCTCGAAAGGCGTGATTTACTCCCTTCTGTGTTCGCTTTGAAGCGTCGGAATAATTATCTTCAAGAGATACAAGATTCTCAGCTACAAATACATAAAAATCATCAGATCCGTAGCAAAAAACGATACATAAGTATAGATTCTTTTGACTTAAAAACATTTACAATACGAACTGGCCAAAGTGGATATTATTTGAACTCCGCCAAAGGTAAGTCCCCTTCTTGAACTCCCCTGCGCCAAAGCTAAGTCCCCCTTCTGAAAACAATGATCCAAAAAATATATACATATAAAAATGATCCAAAAAGAAACTTATCTTAACGTGGGCAGGCCCACGAAAGCAGTGGCGATCACTTTTATTGGAATGGTGGCCCAGTAGATCGGGGAATGAATTTTATGAAATTCAGTAGTTTAAAATCCAAAATCGTCTGCCAGTGCTATAATGCTCACCCAAAGAATGAAAAGTCAATTGTAACTTTAATCTTTTATAGAGTATTATGACACTTCCGTAGTCACTGAGTTAGTTATATTTTCAAGCTCAAAGAAACCAGTTCAAATAGATGTCCGTTGATTTTGAATTGAAAATCAAATATTTTGCAGTAGTTGGGCATCAAGACATATAGAAAGAGAATTTGTAGCAATTTGTAGAAAGAGAAAAGCCAAGACAGATAGTCCAAGTAATTGAGAGGCAAATGTTTGAATGGCTGCACGGGTAAAGGCCGGGAGTAAGTATGACTCACTTATTGGACAAATACTTGTTTGTTAGTTTTTGGAAAGGCACGCCTAACTAGAGTCTCAGGCAGGTAGACCAAGAACTTAAAATTAAACTTAGGACCATTAGATTGCCTGGAATAAGAGGAAAACAAGGGACGCCTGTCTATGGTCTTAAGAAGGTTGACCAAGAATTTAGAATTGACATAGGACCATTAATTTGCTTGAAATAACAGGCAAACAATCGTTTAAAGCCATCTTCATCTTCCAAATAGTACCTATTCGGTACCTATTCGTTGCCGTTTTTCAGAAAAACCCTACCCTAATAGAATGTGAGACATAATCCTTCATAATCTAGGAGACTTTTTTTTAGTTCTCCAGAAACATAAACATGGCAGAGTCACACTTTTATCTTGGCAGGATTAAAAATAAAGCAATTGAAACTGCCGTCCTAGCTTTTTTCAAACATTCGGACACTCGTACATTCGGACGCGGGCCTTTGTCCATTGAGGAGTAACAGACGGTTGGGAATAGGAGGCACAGAGGGAATAGACAGTTCTAAATCTAAGGTAGGTAGGCCAGAGGTCTAGAAGAATTTTGATTTATTGTCTTTCACAGACAATCCCCTGACTTCAGCACATATACGGGCAAAAATTCAAAACAAGTTTTTTTCTTTTATTGCTCTTTAACCTTGATTTTTATATTTTCGCACACTCCTTTAACAATAGTAATGTTAATTTCAAATAAATTTATTATTTTATTGTTATTTAACCTTGTTTTTTACATTTTGTCCACTTCTTTACCACCCCTAAACTTAGTTTTTCAGCTTTGCCTACACTCATAGACAGTGCTATATTAGTCAGAGAACTTTTACGCTCCTACACCAAGCTATATTAGTCACAAGGCTTCGTTATGTTAATTTCAAACCACTTTTTTTGCTCTTTAACCTTGTTTTTTACATTTACCTAAACTCCTTTAACACTCCAAACCCTAGTTTTTCAGCTTTACGTATACTCCTACACCAAGCTATATTAGTCAAAAGACTTTGTTGTATTGACTTAAAACAAGTTTTTTCTTTCTTTTGTTGCTCTTTAAAATTGTTTTTTTTTTTCGTACACTCCTGACCTTAGTTTTTTCAGCTTTACGTATGTTCCTACAACAAGCTATATTAGTCAAAAATGTTGTTATATTCAATTCGAACGAGGTTTTTCTTTTATTGCTTTTTAACCATGTTTCTACATTTTTGTAGACTCCTTTAACACTCCTAACTTTAGTTTTTCAGCTTTACGTAAGTTCCTACACGAAGCTATCATAGGTAGCGCAATAGCGCTGCCTATGTAAAGAGCGATGTCGGCACAATGTATAATTATTTTTTTTAGACCAGGGTACTTCGTATAGAAGGAGTTGTCGTAGAAACTTCAAAAGGGGCTCATTCAATTGAAAACTGCAAGTTCTAGCACCCTTTTCAATAGTCGAAAGTGATTGGAGGGCCACCAGCCCTCATCCCACACCTATTATTTCCCCAAACACACCTAATCCAAATTTTGAGATAGGTATTTTGTTCAGCGTGCCTGAAAGGTCCGGATCTTATGTCTTTGAGGATGAACTCCCCCCCCCCACAGCTCTCTGAGCAAGGGTTGTAAGTTGTGTCCTGGGAACATATGAGGTTTTATAGAAAGAGGGTCGTTTAAACTTCGAAGGGCTCATTGGATTAGTAAACAGGAGTTTTAGTGCCTTTTTAAGAATCTAAGTGATGGGAGGACAGCTACCCCCCCCCACCTTTTGGTTTTAGACCAGGGCACTTCGTATAGAAGAAGTTGTCATAGAAACTTCGAAAGGGGCACATTTAGTTGGAAATTGCAACGTGTGATGCCCTTTTTAATAGTCGAAAGGGATTTGAGGGTAACCAGCCCCCCCCCCCCTTACGCCCATCATTTTCTCAAATACATCCAATCAAAATTTTTAGATAGCCATTTTGTCTTGCGTAGTTGAAAGATCCAGTAATTACGTCTTTGAAGATGACAATTCGCCAGAGCCCTCAGGGCAAGGGTAGTAATTTATGCCCTAAGGGCAAATAAGGTTTGTATGGAAAGGGTGGTCGTATAAACTTCGGACTGGGCTCAATGGATTGGAAATCAGAAACTTTAGTGCCCTTTTTAAGAGTCAAAGTGATCGAAGGGCAACTAGCCTTCCCCCTTACTGTCTATTTTTCTCCAAATGCATCCAAAGAAAATTTTAAGACACAATTTGTCTTCAAAAACAGTCCAAAGATCATATAACAAGACCTTTGGGGTTGACGCAGCCCCCAAGAGGCTGGGGTTAAGGGTTGTAAGTAGTGTCTCGGGGCATATAGGCTTTTTATTGAAGAGGTAGTTGTGTGAACTTTAGAGGAGGCTCATCTGATTCGAAATTTAAATTTCTAGTTCACTTTTAAGAGTCAAATGTGATGTAGGACAACTAGACCCCCCCCCCTAATACCCTATTTTCCCAAAATACATCTGATCAAAAGTGTGATAGCCATTTTGTTCACAATAGTCCAAAGAGCTCAAGATCCAAGGGGCAAGGGTTATAAGTTATGCCCTGGGCATATAAATTTTTTACGGAAGGGATGATCGTATAACTTCGGATTGGATGGGGCTCATTTGATTGGAAGTCAGAAGATATAGTGCCTTTTTTAAGATTTAAAAGTGAATTGAGGACAATCAGCCCCTCACCCCACAAGCGTATGATTCCACACAACGCATCCAATCAACATTTTAAGAGAGCTATTTTGTTCAACATTATTGAAAGGTCGAGTAATTATGTTTTTGGGAATGTCAATCTTGCCATAGTCCTCAGGTTAAGAGCTGTAAGTTAGGCAATTCGTTCACTGCTCACATATAGTATATGTTATCAAAAAGTTCGTGGTAACGAACTGTAAGTAAAGAGCGACCCAGCTCAGTGGTAACAGAAACTCTAAAAACGGAATTTTGATACCAGTAGATATATGAAAAGAATCAAATTTTAATTCTGGTTTCAAATGCATAAGTTTCCTCAAGATTAGTCTTGCCCATCAAAAGTTACGCGCCTAAGAACATTTGGCTGATTTTAGAAAAAAGGGGGAAAGACCCCCTAAAAACTATAGAAACTTAATGAAAATCACACCATCATATATAGCGTATCAGAGAACCCTACTGTAGAGGTTTCAAGCACCTATCTACCAAAATGTGGAATTTTGAATTTTTTGCGAGAAGAAAGATCACGGATGCGTGTTTATTCGTTTTTTTTTCCAGGGGTATCGACACAGTGGTCCTAGAATATCGTGGAAGGGCTCATTGGAACGTAAATTAAAAGTCCTAGTGCCCTTTTTAAGTGACCAAAAAAATGGAGGGCAACTAGACCCCCTCCCACGCTCATTTTTTCCCAAAGTCACCAGATCAAAATTTTGAGATAGCCATTTTGTTCAGAATGGTCAAAAATATGATAACTATGTCTTTTAGGATGATTTAATCCTCCGAAGTCCCCTGGGGGAGGGCTGAAAGTTATGAACTTTACCCTATATTAACATATAGTATTGGTTACTGGGAAGTATACAGACGTTTTCAGGGGGATTTTTTCTGGTAGGTGGGGGGGGGGGGTCGGGTTTATATGGGAGGATCTTTCCCACGAAGGAAGTTTTCATGGGGGAAGGGACATTGCTATGAAGGAGGTGCCAGATTTCCCAGCATTATTAAAGAAAAAGATCAGAAATTAAATAAAAAAAAACAAGTTTTTCAACTGAAAATGAGTAGCAACATCAAAACTTAAAACGAACAGAAAATATTACGTGAATGATTGGGTTCACCCCCTAGTCAATACCTCGCTCTTTCAGCCAAAGATTTTTTAGTACTTTCATAAGAGCTATTTATTCTAATTAACGGTCTTTGTGATTAAGGGGTCATTTTTAAAGAATTGGAACAAAATTCGAACTTTAGCTTAAAGAGCAAGTTATTGACTAGGGGCAAACACCCTAATGTACTTATCTAAAATCTATGGATATAAAAGTTCGTTGCGCAAGTTAATTCGTAAGTTACGTACATTTATTACTAATAAAAACGTTCGTAAATAAAATTAAACGAGTTGGAGAAAGCCATTTAACCAAATAAAAGTAAAATCAATATGCAAATTTCGTTTTAATTATTCATGTAGCCTACGGTGAGCCAAAATCAAAACCTGCATTAATTCAAAAACGTTCAAAAATTAAGTAAAAAACAAGTTTTTTTTAACTGAAAGTAAGGAACGACGTTAAAAATTAAAACGAACAGAAATTATTCCGTGTATGAAAGGGGCTGTCCCCTCCTCAACGTCTCGCTCTTTACGCTAAAGTTTGACTTTCTCACAACTCTATTTTTTTAAACAATAAAAACTTTAGCGTTAAGAGCGAGGCGTTGAGGAGGGGACAGCCCCTTCTCAAAAAATAACATGAGTATAGTTATCAAAGCCATATCGGCTAACTTTTGCATTTTTTGCTGTTTTGATGAACTGGTGGTCAGGCTCATAAAATGCTTAATTTTAAGAATTCAGGTTGTTTACCACATGTATGATCCGCAGCATTTAATATTTTCCTATAATTTTTATATATTTGACCTTTTTTTACTCAAGTGTCAAACAGGTTCCTAGACGGTCAATCCTGCGTTAATCAGTTGATTGACAGTAGCTTTTGATCAAAATGATTGACCCTCTAGGATGTCCTTTAGATTGCTCCAAGCTTCAATTCAAGGGAAGGTAATTTAAGGTAACCTTTGACACAGTATCTTAAAGTTTGAACAATAAAATCTAATGAAAGTTACAGTCAACCTTGGATGGACCTAATCTACATTAATTGCTGTGAAACAGAATAACTGTAGGTTTATTAACTAGAGTGTACAGCTAACTTTTGTCTAAATTCAAATTTTGAAAGACCAGATGTTTTCCAACAGTATAATCAGCCAATCACAACTGGTCTAGTCCTAATCATCAGCCAATCAAAAATGTCTAACCCTATACACATAGTGTCCAAGATTAGGAGCTTGCTGTCTATGTATAGGAAAGATAATTTTTAGAGCCCTTCTTTTACTCATCTTTGTGGTAAGATCTTGCATCTTTTGACAAAGAACGCTTAAAGGTGAAATCTTAGCACTAAGATCCTGCATCGTATAGTATTCTTTTGCAAATGTCTTTCATCATTCTGCTCTGATCAGCAGTCTCAGAAAGTATATCATCAAAGTTCTCTCATCATTGTTCTATATGGCAATAAAATAGCGTCCTTTGCATTTTTTTCTAACATCAGTGACCTGTGAAGGACACCCTAGACGGTCAATCATTTGGTCAAAAGCTTCCGTCAATCAATTGATTAAAGCATGATTAACCATCTAGGAACCTGTTTGATGGTTGAGTCAAGCGCTGACGGTGATTGATAGAAAGTTTGAATGACTCAATCGGTTCCCTGACAGTCAATCATGCTTTAATCAATGGATTGATGGAAGCTTTTCATCAAAATGATTGACCGTCTAGGGTGTCCTTAAGATCTTAGAACAGAGATGAGCAAAAGAAGACAAATCTGTGCAGAAAGATCTTAGATGTAAGATCTTAGTGCAAAAGAACAGCCCTTTTAATTAGAACATCTGGCCAAGGTTAAACACTGGCCAAGCATTGAGGGCCTTACCCTATTTGAAAGTTTGAGAATTCATCCCCAGCCCCCTACTTTTTATATAGTCCTAGGCTATATACAAAGAAACAGGAAGTAAAAATTGTACTGTTAGGTTGCTGAAAGAGCCTAAAAGTGGCAATCTAAAAATACCACCCTTTATACATGTAGGTCTATTTCTAGAGAGCCAAAAAAATATTTGTGGAAAGCTGGTTAGGGGGTCACTCAGTCACAAATTAGAACTTATATTTTTCTTATTAATGGTCAAAATCTATTGCCAGGCAGTCAACAATGGGGCAAAAAACATTTTGTCCTTTTTCCCTATTCTCATCTCTTTGCTTTGGTTTCCTTATCATTATTTTATAGTCCCAAATTTTTAGAAGAGAGCCCATGCCCCTCCCCCCCCCTCGCTGGCACCCATGCCCTTTGGACAAAGGATTCCCGGTAAAATTCTGCTTTAGCTACTTTAGGCTGTCTTGGAAACGGGTTAGGTTAGTAAAATGAAACTTTCAGGGATGGGTCTACAGGCTAAAGTATGTCCCGAGAAGGTATTTTTAAGTACCTACCTCCCACTCTTCTCCCTCTACAGGGTCCTGAAATTTGCCTACATGACCTATTGAATTTTTGACAAAACAATATTTTACCTTAATTTTCAGTTATCAGTTTCTTTTTCTCGGGCTTTAGTTCTGGAAATGCAATTCCTGTTATTTGAGGAGAATCTTAAGCCACATCAATGTTGTTTTTTTCAAAATGTTGGGTAAAATGGGTAAATGCAATTTAGGGTAAAATGGGTAAACTGCAATGGGTAAAATACTAGTTTAGCTGCTTTTTGCTATCTTTGAAAGGGGTTTGGTTAGAAAAATGATACTTTGAGGGATGAATCTAGGTTGGGCCTAGATTCATCCCTCAAAATTTTCCGCGGGGGGGGGGGTCCTCGCCAGGGGGGCTCTTAGTAATAAATTGTGCGGAGTTTATGGAGATTTCAAAAAAATTTTTATCCGCTAGAGTTAATTCTGGAGCCTAGCTATGGGACAGGACACTTTGACCATTCCTTAGATTTATATATTGATATTTCAGATAATAATAAATTAGTTTTTAAAATATATAATAAAACTGATGATTTTAATTTTGAAGTAATTAATTTTCCATTCCTCAAAAGTAATAAAGATTCAAACATCACTTTTTCAGCTCATTATTCCCAATTATTTAGGTATGCAAGAATTTGCAGTAATTACAGAGATTTTAAAAATAGATGTCAAACACTTAGCCACAAACTGATCTTAAGAGGTTTTTCTGCCAATAAAATTAGTTGGCAATTTAAAAAATTTAGTTCACTGTATAATGAACTTTTAGGTAAATATACAAAAATTATAAAGAAATAGTGAAAGACATTTCAATGTAATTTCTCTTCCATTTTTTTGTTGGGGGGGGGGATTTTCGTATTTGTACAATGTTTCCAGACCAGCTTGAAGGACTTTAAATCTATAATTGGTTCCAGAAACCAATAAAGCACTCTGTTTTATAACTCACGTCCGACCCATAGGATTTAATTGTTCCAGAATTGTTTTTACGTTTCATTGACCCATGGGATTCCATTAAGGATAGAACTAATCTTATTTCGTATGTATTTCTTGAATAGTTTTACTAGTATGCATGCATTTCACAAGTTTTACCTAACATAGGGATACCATAAAAGAGCTTATGGTAGACGCTCCACTGTGTCGGGTAAAGAAGTAAAGCGTCGAAATCATTGAGGCAGGTGGTATTCTTCTGATGAGCCCTAATGAAAGGTCACTGCTTGGAAATATTTCGTTAAATTTAAGGTGCTTTTGCTTGTAAATTTACAACGGCTTACATTTATTGATGACGACTTTACGTGGATTTGGGCATTTGTATTTGGTTGACAGTTCGGTTATACTGTTTTGTCCTAGTTAATTAAATAAATGAGTAAGGTTAAAACCTCGTTCATGTGCTCATTTATCTCAATTGCTGGATTAGGATGACAATTCTTTTCTTCTCTCTCTTTTTCTCTCTCTTTTTCCTCTTTTCTCTCTCTTTTTCTTCTCTCTCTCTCTCTCTCTCTCTTTTTAGTTTTAGCCAAGTAATTATCTCTAAAACATTACAGTCTTTTTAGTGGATTTTTTTATATCTTTACCGTTTTTTCTTTAAGAAACTATAGCTTGGCTTGCTATTTGTATGTTGGAGAAACCTTTTTGACCTATGTTTAATTCTGATACACATAGCCGCGAAAGCCACGAAAACATTTGCCTGATTTTCTAAAAAGGAGGGAAACATCCCCCCCCCCCAAAGTCAAGCGATCTTGATTAAAATCACGCCACCTGATCCAGCATATGCGATAATCCTATTGTAGAGATTTACGGCTCCTTGCAAAAATGTGGAATTTTGTATTTTTGCAAGAAGAAAGATCATGGATGTGTATTTATTTGCGTGTTTTTTTTTCTAGGGGTGATCGTAACGAAACAATGATCCTAGAGGATCATAAGAGGGCTCATCTGAACAAAAATCAAAAGTTCTATTGTCCTTTTTAAGTAACCAAAAATACTGGAGGGCAGTTAGACCCCCCCCCTCTCCGATGCCCATTTTCCTCAAAGACATCCGAACCCGATCAAAATTGTTATATAGCCATTTGATTTAGCTTAGTTGAAAGGTCCAATAACTATATCTTTAGGGATGACAGGATCCCCATAGTCCCTGGGGAAGGGCTGTAAGTTTCGCAATTTGTCCATTGTTCGCAAATAGTGTTTTTTTTTATTGGAAAATATATTGATTTTTTTTTTGGGGGGGGGGATTTTCCATAAGGTGAATCTTCTGTTGGGAGGAAAGTTTTCACGGGGAAGCTTACCCTTGGAAGCCTTTTGGTATGATTCTTACAGCTTAACACAGAAATGTTAGAAGTGCCAGAAAAAAGAAACTGACCTACCTATAATAGTTTTTGCAGTTAATTTTTGAAAGATTCAATCAACCAAACTAAGAATTCTTCCTTTAAACATAAAGGTTAGATAGCACTGTTACTAATTTGCGTAGGTTTTTTTTTACCAATAGGTGTCAAACTAATTGAGTGTTCGGTACAATCACAATTCCCCTATTGCTAATAGGCAGAGCAATGATATCACTCACATTTCCAAAACTTGAAAAGCTGCTTTTAAAAAGGGTCACGAAACCGAAGAACGCGGACCCAGATTTGAAAGGTCTTTTGGAATTTCTCCACCGCAACGTTTGATCCAGATCATTTACCTAGAACGTCACCAGAATTCAGTTACTAGAAGTAAGGTTACTTAAGAGGTAATTGAGCAAATTTTACACTATAAGAACGAGATTCTTATATCACCAGATTTATAAGTTTCAGATCAATCCATTCACTGGGTCATAATTATGTTATTACTTAAGACAATTTCTTAGAGAATGATCTAAACTTGCTTTAAATACATGAAAATTTTCGCTTTTTTGCATGTTTTTCATGCCTTTCAATATGTTTCTAACCTAAAAAAAAAAAAAAAAAATCATACCTCGTCCAAAATACAATTCGCCAGAAGGATAAAGCTGGATTTCAGCTCCCGAATTACAGTAAAAATGTAAAAAAAAAAAAAAAAAAAATCAACATCAAAACCGTAGGACAAGTTGTAAAATATTATCATATATCGTAAAATATATTAATCTGACTTAACTATTTTCTTTTTAATATCAAAGAAAATTTGTCGAGAAAAAAATTTTTCTACTCTACTCAGAGTAGACATGGGACCGCAGGTAAAGTAGTCCACATAACTTCAAAAAAAAAAAAAAAAAAAAATGCTGATTAGTTGAGACATGTCAATGAAACACCAAACTCTGATAACCCCTAGGTCACTTCCAGATAAACTAGAAAAATCATTCAGGCCAATTTTCCAAAACCACAGTATAAAAATATTTTATTTTAGCTAACTATAAGAATAACACTTCAAACAGTTCAACAAAATAGCCATCCTTAAAAAATAATATCCTTCCTGATCTAAACAGATAAAAGGGCGACATCTGTATTTAAAAACATTAAAAGCAAAAAACAAGTAAAGTCGACATACAGTGTTAGGTTATACCTCTGGTTTAGAGAAGGGGATGTTTTAATGCACCTCAATTTTGAAAGAGCCTAATTCAGCAATAAATGTCACCCATTTTAACAGATAAGAATCTTTACAAGCATAACACCAAGTATTTTAAGGGTCAGATTTCTTTTTTTTATTAAAGAATAGAGGCAGCTTCGACAAACAGATGGAAGAAAGGGATTTGTAGAATCCCTGAATTCAGAAGGGGTCGGATTTCCTAACAAATATCGAGTTTTTAGTGTAAAACAAGTTCGAACTTCAAGACAAATTCCACGTCATAGATCTTCAAAGAAATAGAATTTTGTGTGTTTTTTTTATTCATTTTATGGTTTCGAAAGCACTTAAATCACCAGTAGGTAAAGCCATTGTTCTTTATTAGGTTGAGCCCCATATGCCACTCAGATCAGATATTGATTCCAAAACACTAATGCTCGGAATCATCAAAAGAATTATAAACAATATTCTGTTCGTTTTTTTTTGTTTGTTTTTTTTTTTCTCAGGAAAATTGCGATTTGAGCATACTTCAAATGTGTTGTTTTTAAATTCTGAATTTTATTTGAATCGGCGGGGGGGGGGGGGGGGGGGGTTGAAGAACAACGAGAAATTCTAACCCCTTGAAGTGTCCTTGATTGAGCCTTTTGGTGGTTTTCAGCTCTTGGCGTAGGCACGATCCTGGATAAGTCAGAAATATAAAAAAAAAAATCCCTAGCATTATAAGGTTTCATAATTTAAACTTAACAATGTAAAGAGTTACTCACAAGTTAAAACTTGGAGTTCCTAGAATAAGATAAAATGAGCAAGAGCATACTAGTCTATACTGAGATTTTGATATGTATGAAAATGAAGTAGAACTTCCGGAGAAGTGCTGATTCTACTTCAAATTAAGTAGTAATATTTGCTGTGCTGAATTCGAATCTTTTGTACTTTTTTACCATGTCTACCGTTTCTTGTACTTCGAATCTTTTGTACTTTTTTTTACCATGTCTACCGTGTCTTGCATTGGGTTTTCACAAAGAGGCTTACAATTTGAAAAATCTAGAATTTTTGTTAAAAATCTAGGATTTAGATTTTCAGATTTATTAAAAACCTTAATTTATCAACAATGTTTTAATAATAATAGTCTATAAAGAAGTTCTAAAGACAAAATAAAAAAATGCCACCAAGCTTAAGGTAAACCTGATTTTTAGTAACAATGCCTATAAAGGACAATAGTCTGCCCAGGGTCAGTGCTAGCAGATAATCCCCCATTTTCTAGCTGAATAGAAGCTTGTAGAATAGTCAGGTCTACATCTACAACATAATACATCTACATTTACTACTGCCCATAAAAATGGTCTCATGGTAAAACCAAAATTCACTGAAAATGGGTATACCCCAATAAAAAGTATATAATATCAAAGCTAAAGTAAAAAATTAAAGTTTGAAAAAAATTCTTCACAATGCAACCAAAAGTACATTAAGACACAAAAATGCTCTAAATACCAAAATTCAGAAAGTAATTGGACGGTTCAGTACTGAAGTGAGCCAAGGCTATTTTCTGTCATTTTGAAAGTTCTGATTCGCCAACAAAGCTTGTCAGCAGTATTCCAAAAGGTAGAAAGCTATAAGCTGGACAAGACAGCAGAAAAAAAACTAAAAATGCAGTTTTGAAACAGGTGTTTGTGAAAGCAAGATTTTAGTAGGCATCCAAGATACAGAGCAATTCACAGATCAAAAGCAAATGTTCCTCAACTATTTTTGCAAAGTCACAAAAGAGGATAAAACATATTTTGAAAAGAGAAACTTTTAAATCTCATAGAGCGCACTTTCATATATAAATAGTCTTAAATAGTCTTAGAAAACTTTGACCGACAACGCATTGCCCAACTATCCCGAACTGCACTTGACAGAACAGCATATCGAGCCCTAGTTCGTCAGATTCTGGAAGGAGTGGCCCCAAGACGTCCCATGAGGATGTATGGGAATTAAATAAGTAAGTAAGTAAGTAAACATTCTGCTCATTTGAGATTAACGTGATAATAAACTAAGTCATTAAATTCGCGTCACGTAATTTTCAGAGCACATATAGCTCGAACAAAACTCAGAAACGGGAGTTCAGCCCAGTAATATTCACAAAAAAGTAAAAATCGGATATTCAACCTGTGTAAAAAAAAACTAATCAATATTGGAAAGAAGTTACACAGTTGTAACTTGAATTATGCATTCTGAATTTGATCTTTACTCTATGGTTATTTTGACATTTCTTTTCGTTTTTCGACGTTTTCAGCTTTTCTTTTTCGTTGATTATACAGGCAAAAATATCCATTTTTTTTTTTAATTTATGAATATTACTGGCATAAAGTCCCAAATCTTAGTTTTACAATTTTTAAATTACTTAGTAAAGAGCCAAAAAAAATACAGTTTCTCAACTTGGCTCACTTTAGTACTGAAAAATGAATTACAGTAAAGACATAAAAAACCTATTATATACAAATATTAAATAGCCTATTCGATGGTATACATATATATATGTTAATATATATATATACATATATATAGTTATATATATATATAGTTATATATATATAGTTATATATATATATATATATATATATTATATATATATATATATATATATATATATATATATATATATATATATATATATATATATATATATATATATATATATAATAAATAAAGTTCAAATAGGGATAAAATCCTTTTAATAGACAGTGATAGAAATCACAAAAATACCAGATATTTCGGTCACATATACAGTGACCGTCATCAGTAGTAAAACTCACTGATCACTCACAGTTTTACTACTGATGACGGTCACTGTATATGTGACCGAAATATCTGGTATTTTTGGAATTTCTATCACTGTCTATTAAAAGGATTTTATCCCTATTTGAACTTTTATTTATCGTCATGGAAAGGCAGTGTGGTCTCCGAAATTATCTACGTTATATATATATAATATATATATATATATTCATGACAGAAGTTGAAAACGTTAAAAGTTACTCATATAACAAATGATGAGCAAGACTTAAAGACAAAACCTAGAACCCGGACTTATAAGATAATTTAAAGTTCCAGATGCTTGAAGAAAATTTTTCTTTAGGCAGCCGAATAGATCAATTTAGTGAGAGGAAAATTTAAGACCTAAATCAATCAAATCCTACCCCCATTAGACAATTTGTATTTCTTATAATTGATATTTTTATACATCCCTTACTAAAAGTTAGAAAATGAATTTGACAAACTCACATACATACACTACATTCACAGTATATTAGGCTTCAAATACTCCTTATTGATCTAAAAAAAAAAGCATTAAACAAAGGACGTGTAAGAGCCATCTACATCTTAAGCCTAAAAATTGACACCGTTAGAGAAGAAAAGAAGAAAGACAACCCATTCACAGAAATTACACAATGATCTCCATTCTTGAGATATTTAGACATTTCTACCTTTTCAAACTATATTATATTCCTTTTCATACATATATAAATAGTTGAAAAATGAGACTTTTCATAATACAATTGTTTTGACCATGTCTTGAAGTCCCAAGTAACAGTTCTTGTTTAAACAGTTTGTTAATATTAAAATAAAAGCTAGAAATTCATTTTAATATTTTCTACTCTCTTTGGAACTGTATATATAGTACCACAGCGTCTTTTGCTACAACTGCAACCAAAATAAAAAACGTTAACTTTAGTAGAGCATTAAAAAAAAGCTCTCCAAATAGAAAATCTATCCTTGAAAAAAAGAAATTTTATTTGGATCAATACGTTAAGCAAGATTAGACGACATAATTCGTACAGCTTTTATTTTATTATTTTTTTTTTCTTGGCTGTGTTTCTTTTTCTTCTTAAACGTTGGGTCAGACACACTCGCATAGAAAACACAACACTGCAATCTAATTCTAGGTTTTTACTAATCCGAAAAAAAATTAATAAAACATCAAAGATTTCTAGGGAAAAGGAGGGGGAGCTAATATTAATTTGTTGTTTTGCACTTATAAATTATACTGATCAGAGTAAAAAAAAATCGTATCAAACAAAGACATGATCAAAAGCTCTGCTTTTAACCTCTAAAAAAAATCCAATTTGTAACTTTTTTTTTTAAAAAATTCTACAAACTGCACATTATTTTTGGAAAAGACAGCTTTCCAACAGAGCAAAAAAAAAAACGTTTTGGGTTTGTATATTGCTGATATTCATTCAACATGATAACTATTAATGAGTATCATAACACGAAACCATTTAACAGTTACCAGGCCGTGTGAATATGAACTTAAGTTCTCATCGTATCAACAAAGATTGTCCTTGAGCCTATGCCTTAATTATTGTCCTCCTTTTTCAATTACGATCCTCTATGTTAAAGTTATATTTAAATTATTTACGAGATAGTAATCAGCAGTGGAATAACACTGAATATATAAAAAAGTTTATGCTTGACTTATTATGCTATAATAATTGAGCTAAATTTGCAGGTTTTCTTCAAGGTTTTAATCACTTAAACAAAACCAAAATCGAAACCATTCCCCTGTTGAGAAAGCATGCATGCATTTATAGTCTTATAGAGCAATCAAAGAAAAATAACCATGATTTAAGCTATGTTAAAGAAACACGACTTAAGCGAATCGGATATCAAGAAATTACGCAGTCATCCAGCATCTCATTATAAAGCAAAGAGAAGCAGTAGAAGTCTTCAGCGCGTAATGCTTTAAAGAAATTGCGCAGTCATCCAGCATCTCATTGGTAAGCAAGAAGTCTTCAGCCCATAATGCTTTCAAGAAATTGCGCAGTCATCCAGCATCTCATTGGAAAGCAAAGAGATGCAGTAGAAGTCTTCAGCACATAATGCTTTCAAGAAATTGCGCAGTCATCCAGCATCTCATTGGAAAGCAAAGAGAAGCAGTAGAAGTCTTCAGCGCATAATGCTTTAAAGAAATTACGCAGTCATCCAGCATCTCATTGGTAAGCAAGAAGTCTTCAGCCCATAATGCTTTCAAGAAATTGCGCAGTCATCCAGCATCTCAGTGGAAAGCAAAGAGATGCAGTAGAAGTCTTCAGCACATAATGCTTTCAAGAAATTGCACAGTCATCCAGCATTTCATTGGAAAGCAAAGAGAAGCAGTAAAAGTCTTCAGCGCATATTGCTTTAAAGAAATTACGCAGTCATCCAGCATCTCGTTGGAAAGCAAAGAGAAGCAAGTCTTCAGCGCATAATGTTTTCAACAAATTACGCAGTCGTCCAGCATCTCGTTGGAAAGCAAAGAGTAGCAGTAGAAGTCTTCAGCGCATAATGCTTTCAAGAAATTACGCAGTCATCCAGCATCTCATTGGAAAGCAAAGAGAAGCAGTAGAAGTCTTCAGCGCATAATGCTTTAAAGAAATTACGCAGTCATCCAGCATCTCATTGGTAAGCAAGAAGTCTTCAGCCCATAATGCTTTCAAGAAATTGCGCAGTCATCCAGCATCTCATTGGAAAGCAAAGAGATGCAGTAGAAGTCTTCAGCACATAATGCTTTCAAGAAATTGCACAGTCATCCAGCATCTCATTGGAAAGCAAAGAGCAGCAGTAGAAGTCTTCAGCGCATTCAAGAATAGAAGCTTTCCTTTTGTGCTTTTAAGAAAAGAAGCTTCGCTTTCTTAATATGTGGAAAAGTCCTCTGTAGAATATTACTATGAAGGAATGGGTGCAAGGAGTTAGTAAAAATGAGATCCAACTGAAAAAATGATATAAGCCTAAGACACCAGCCATACATACGGAAAAACGTTAAGAAAACAATTCCTACTTCATAATACGCAGAAAAATCCTAGTTAATACATTTTGCAGGGGGAGAACCTTTATCTTCACTTCTTTCCTAGTATTTCCAGTTTTTATTACATTTTTAATATTTGCGACCCCAAATAGGGTCGCAAGATATTTTAAAATCAATTATTTATAACATACTACAGGAAAAGACATATATTGTAAAGTGGATGAATTTTTAAAAATTGAAGGTATAGAATTGAAAAAAAGGCGGTGGAATATGCACAGATGGTGCAAGAGCGATGAAGGGCAAAAACCTTGGTTTTAAATCATTTTTTCAAGCTACTCATTATAACCATATAACTTTTACTTACTGCCTTATTCACCAAGAGGCCCTTGCAGCAAAAAAAACTAGCATCATAATTGAACGATGTGCTTCAGAATGATGTTAAGATTATAAATTTTATTAAGAGCCATGCCCTTAGCAGTCACTTATTTTCAAATCTTTGTAAGGACATGGCTTCCGTCTATACAACTTTACTATTACATACAGAAGTAAGATGGTTGTCAAGAGGTCAAAGTTTAAGAAGATTATTATTATTAAAAGACGGAATCGAAATATTCTTAACCGAACGAAAATGTAAACTTGCTGCTTTTCATCAAAACGACTTATGGCTACTCAAGCTGTGTTATTTTTCGGATATCTTTGCGAAATTAAATGATTTCAACTTGTCTCTTCGAGAAAAAATTGCGATATATTTACTACTAGTGATAAAATTGAAAGTTTTACTAAAAAGATTGAAATTTGGAAAGAAAGGATAGAAAAAAAATCGTTCGAAATATTTTTCAATGTCGACAATTTTATAATCGAGAGAAATCATTGTAAATTTTTATTAAAAAAATTATTGTATATCACTTAACAGCGCTAGAATTTTAGTTCCGTAAATATTTTATATTAAATATTGATTTAAAAAAGATAGCTTGGATTCAAAATCTGTTTTGTATTGATTTAACTGAGATTGATCATATGCCACTTAAAGCTCAAGAGGAATTTGCTGAGCTTTCGAGTGATTCAAACTGAAAACTACAATTTCAAAAAACGCCCTTAACTGAATTCTGGATCAGAACTAGAACTAGTTCTGAACTAGTAAAAGGGGTTGTGAATGAAAGAAGTTTAGGAAGCCCTGGTTTAGAAACAAACGCCCAAACACCATCTACCCTAACCTAATTTATCACTATTTGTCTATTGACATGTTTTGTGAGAAATAATTAGATGGCACCGATGGTCTTTAATTAGATATTTAGAGTATTTGAAAACGGAAAATGCGGGCGAATCCATGCTTATTTTTCAGAAAAAAAAAATTGCACAATTGATAGAAGTGAAGATAAAGGTTCTCCCCTTACAAAATGTGTTAACTAGGATTATTCTGCATATTATTAAGTAAGAATTGTTTTCTTAACATGTTTCCTTAAGTATGGCTGCAGTCCTAGGCTTATATCGAAAAAAAATCCTTGAGAAGATTGTTAAAGGACTGAAGTAAAAATAATAATTAAAAAAAGGTCTTCAAAAGAATTTTTTTTTCGAAACTAACTTTTTGGGGGTCAAGTTTTCTAAATAACTTACCTTTTATTTGTTGTTACTTTCTTTTCCTCTCCCTAAAAGGTATCTTTAATTCAGCTTTCGTTTTCGGGTGTAACATTCCCACCCAACCTCAAGAGGGATTCGAGTCAGCTATTTTCATTTAAATATTAAACCATAGGGAGTTTCTAATGTCTTTATCTATGGATAGCTACCTGCTAGGAGAGCCATCTAGCAAAGCTGCAATTATGTCCTGTTAATAAAAGAATGAGAAATTTCAAAAACAAACTTATCTATTTATAATGCAAAATTCATTGCCTCATTAGCATCACGCTCAAAAACATAGTTCTTTATCATATAAATATATTATTGTACAATTGTAGTATATAATTGTATAATGAAACTATATTACACATAATCATAATATCGTCACACCCAAAGAAATAAAGCATATCTAACAGTTTAAAAATGTTCAAAGGAGCTAAAAAAAAATGTTCAAGCTTTTAACGTAAATGGTTTTTCTTCGAGAATCTAAACAAATAAAGAATTCGTAAATAAATGCAGTTTATAGCAGAATCAAAATTCAATGCTAGGCAGTCTTCGAGCTACAGATATTATTTTTTGTCCCAATAATAGTCCGTCTCTACCTTCAGTATATTTATAGGCCATCCATCTACCCTCAATACACAACTGCAAATTCTACCAGTAGATAGAGATCTGTTAGAGGAATATCGTTTAGCTCCTATCCCTATTAGAGAAAAAAAACACAAAAAAACTCATCTTTGATACAATGATAATAAGAAACATTGACGCTGGAGTTAGTAAAATAAATAAAAAACTAGAGTCAGTTCTTCCTTTGAACAGAAGATTTTAGAAGAAACATTTTAGAAGAAATAGTGTTTAGGAGTGTTGAAACATTTTAGAAGAAATTTTAGAAGAAATTTCGAAGAAAATTTAGAAGAAATTTAGAAGTTTAGAAATTTAGAAGAAATTTAGAAATTTAGAAGAAATTTTAGAAATTTAGAAGAAATTTAGAAATTTAGAAGAAATTTAGAAGAAAATTTAGAAGAAATTTTAGAAGAAATTACATTTTAGAAGAAATAAAGAAACATTTTAGAAGAAATAGTGTTTAGGAATGTTGGTAAGTTTGGCAAGTTGACTAACCTCATACAATATATCCTACACAAGAAAGGGGAAAAAAGGCACAAGAAAGACTAAATATAACAAACATACGAACATAATCTAGGTAAACGTAAGTAGGAATTTTCATTAAATTGGTGTCTAAGCGAAGTAGGCTATCCCAAATCGTTCCAAAGCTGCTTCGCTGGCACAATTTCAACTATTAAGTAAGTAGAATTAAACAAAAATAAGTTAATTCAATAGTTTAACCTAGTAACAGTCACCAATGAAAAAAAAAACTTTGCCTAAGTTTCAAACGCAACTGATCAGGAATCAGGGCCAATGATCAATGAAGCCACTGCGAATATCAAAAACACGATTCCGCCAATAATGGTCACTAAAACAAATAGAAAAGGACATAAGTGAAAACAAAAATTAAACATTACGTTTAATACGGTTTAACAATAAAATATGCGGATTAATGGAGAAACAAAATTCTAGTTTTATTTTAGAGTTTTAGGTTCAGTAACTGAGTGCTGAGCAAAAAGAGGAAGGGTAAAGCAAATAAGAGATATAATTGAAAATTTTTACAATCTTTAAAATAAAGATATATATTCATTTGCAAGCAAAGTAACGTGAAGTAATATGAAAGACAGATCCAACATTAATAGCCCCCCAATATTAAAAAAAGACTAAAAATCTAGTTGTATCTTATTAGACAGGGTTGGACACTAAAAACTCTCTCAGGGGACAATGAAGTTCTCATATGATCTTCATGGAGAAATGAACCTCAAAGACCTGATATTGAAAATTACTTTTTGGCAATGAACTGAAGTCTTAGAGCACTTACGCAATATTCAAGATTCTTTTATTTAAAACAGCTTTCACAGAATTGGCAAAAGCCTAAACTAAACTAGGCTAGCATGATTAATGACACTTGCATAAAACGGAATAAAAGAATTGCTGAAGCGATTCGTTCTGCATCTTATTGGCTCGAACTTGTTCGTGTGTTGAGTATTGGCTTTGGAAAATATGAATATTTCCGGAATTCTTCTCTCAAACACTGCCTATTGTTTCCGCACAATCCGTTAATATTTCACTGTCTTGACTCCATGTCATTTAATTACATTGCTTACTTTCAGTTTTGACTTAAAAAAAGACTAGCTTACAAGCAGATAGAAGATAAATATTCCTAGCTGAAAAAAAGGAGGGAAGGGACAAATTCGGAAACCTGTGTTAAGAACGAAAAAGATATTAAACTGAATTGTATTGTCAAAATACCTACAACTATCTTGAAGAATAGAAAATAATTTTGGGGGTATGATTAAAAATTAAAGGATAAATGAAACATGGACGTTGACGCATCCAACAACTGAATCAGAGACAACGCTATAGCGTTGCCTATAGTAAAGGCCATTCGACTCCAATGTTTTATTTATTTATTTTTTTTCAGAGGTACTTCACATGGAAGGGGTCGTCGCATAAACTTCGGAAATGGCTCATTCAATTGGAAATCGGAAGTTCTAGTGCCCTTTTTAAGAGTCAAAAGTGATTTGAGGTCAACTAGCCCCCCCCCCCACCTTTTTTCCCCAAACCCATCCGACAAAAGTTTTGAGATAGTTTTTTTTTTTAAATAGTTCAAAGGTCAGATAAAAAAAACTCCAGTGTCGACACAACCCCCCCCCCAGGGCCCGGGGGTAGGCATTGTAAGTTATGCTTTGGGGGCATATATAGTTTTTATGGAAGGGATGCTCGTATAAAGTTCGAAGAGGGCTCATTTGACTGGAAATTGAAAATTCTACTTCACTTTTTAAGAGTCAAAAGAGATCGGAGGGCAATTAACCCCTCCCCCCCCCTCCACGCCATATTTTCCTCAAACCCATCCGATGAGAACTTTGAGATAGCCATTTTTTTAAATAGTTCAAAGATCATATAACGAAAACTCCAGGGTCAACACAATTACTCAGGGCCCGGGGGGCAGGTGGTGTAAGTAATGCCCTGGGGCATATATGGTTGTTATGAAAGGGATCCTCGTATAAGCTTCGGAGACGGCTCATTTAATTGGAAATTGAAAGTTCTAGTTCACTTTTTAAGAGTCAAAAGAGGTCCAATAACAACTAGCCCCCCCCCCAAAAAAAAAACGCCCTTTATTCCCCAAACCCATCCAATAAAAATTTTTCAGCTTACAAGCTATTTTGTTAAAAATAGTTCAAAGGTCAGATAAGAAAAACTCCGGTGTCGATAAAACTCTCAAAAAGAGATAAAAAAGAGTCAAAGAGATAGGAGGGCAACTAGTCCCCCCGCGCCTTTTTTTTCCCAAACTCATCCGATACAAATTTTGAGATAGTCATTTTTTTAATAGTTCGAACGTCAGATAACAAAAACTCCAGTGTCAACCCCCCCCCCCCCCCAGGGCCCGAGGGCAGGCGTTGTAAGTTATGTCCATGGGGCATATATGGTTCTTATGAAAGAGGTGCTCGTATAAACTTCAGAGAGGGCTCATTTGATTGGAAACCGAAAGTTCTAGTTCACCTTTTAAGAGTCAAAAGAGATCAGAGGACAACTAGCCCTTCCACGCCCTTTTTTCCTAAAATCCATCCGACACAAATTTTGAGATATCCATTTTGTTAAAAATAGTTCAAAGGTCAGATAAAAAAAAACTCCGGTGTCGACGCCACCCCCTAGTGCCCGGGGATAGGCGTTGTAAGTTATGCTCTGGGGGCATATATGGTTCTTATAGAGGGGATGCTCATATAAACTTTGGAGAGGACTCACTTGATTGGGAACTGAAAGTTCTAGTTCACTATTTAAGATTCAAACGAGATCCGAGGGCAACTGCCCCCTTTTTTTCCTCAAATCCATCCCCAAACCCATCCCTAGCCCTTTTTTCCCCAAACCCATCCGATACAAATTTTGAGGTAGCTATTTTATTTTAAATAGTTCAAACATCAGATAACAAAGACTCTGGGGTCGACACAAAACCCCAGAGCTCCGGGGCAAGTGTTTTAAGTTATGCCCCGGAGGCGTAAAAAGTTTTATGTAAGAGATGGTCGTATAAACTACGAAGGTCACTCATTTGATTAGAAATTGAAAGTTCTAGTTCACTTTTTAAGAGTCAAAAGAGATCCAAGCGCAATTATCCCTCCCCCCTAGCCTTGTTTACCCCAAATCCATCCGATACAAATTTTGAGGTAGCCATGTTTTAAAATAGTTCAAACATAACAAAAACTCCGGGGTTAACACAGCTCCCCAGAGCCGGGGGAAAGTGTATTAAGTTATACCCCAGAGACGTATAAGGTTTTTATGTAAGGAGTGGCCGTATAAACTTCGAAGGTGGTTCATTTGATTGGAAATTGAAAGTTCTAGTTACCTTTTTATGAGTCAAAAGTTAATGGAGCGTATCTACCCCCCCCCCCTGACACAAACACCCTCTTTTCCCAAAATGCGTCAAATGAAAATTTTGAGATGGCCAGTTTGTTTGAAATAGTCCAACGATAAGATAACAAAAAATTCGTTGTCAAAATACCCCCTCCTCCAGATCCAGGGAAGGTCTTTAACTTATGCCACGGGGACTTATAAGGTTTTTATGGAAGAGGTGGTCGTATAAACCATGGAGGGGGACTCAAATGGCTACAAATTGAAAGTTCTAAATCACCTTTTCATAGGCAGCGCAATAGCGCTGCCAGAGTAAAGAACGATGTTGGCACAATGTGTTATTTATTTAGACCAGGGCACTTCGTATCAAAGGAGTTGTCGTAGAAACTTCGAAAAGAGCTCATTCGTAAGGAGAATGGAGTGGCTTGTGCCCTTTTTAATAGTCGAAAGTGATTGGAAGGCAACAAACACCCCTTCCACGCCCACCATTTTCCCAAACACACCCAATCAAAATCTGGGATAGCAATTTTGTTCAGCGTAGGTGATTTCCAGATAGAAATTATGCTTTTGAGGAGGACACTCCCCCACAGCCCTCAGGGCAAGGGTTGTAAGTAATGCCCTGGGGGCATATAAGGTTTTTATAGAAAGCGTTGTCGTAGAAACTTCAAAAAAGACTCATTTGATTGGAAATTCAAAGTGCCCTTTTTAATAGTCGAAAGTGACTGGAGGGTAACTAACCCCCCTCTCACGCCCACCTTTTCCCCAAACACATGCAATCAAAATTTTCAGATGGCCATTATGTTCAACGTAGTTGAAAGTTCTGGAAATTAGGACTTTGAGGAAAACAAACACCCCCCCCGCCCTCAGGGTAAGGGTTGTTAGTTACGCCCTGGAGGCATATAAGGTTTTTATAGAAAGCGTTGTCGTAGAAACTTCAAAAAGGGCTCATTTGATTGGAAATTGAAATGGCTAGTGCCCTTTTTAACAGTCGAAAGTGATTGGAAGGCAACTAACATCCCTTCCACGCCCACCATTTCCCAGAAGACATCAAATCAAAGAATTATATCTTTGAGCAGGACACTCCCCCACAGTCTTCAGGGCAAGGGTTATAAGTTATGCCCTGGGGGCATATAAAGTTTTTATTGAAATCTTTGTCGTAGAAACTTGAAAAACGACTCATTCGATTTGGAAATTCAAAGGGCTAGTGCTCTTTTTGATAGTCGAAAGTAATTGGAGGGCAACTAACCCCCCTCTCACGCCCGCCATTTCCCCAAACACATACAATCAAAATTTTGAGATAGCCATTTTTTTCAACGTAGTTAAAAGTTCTGGAAATTAGGTCTTTGAGGATGACAACCCCCTCCCCCACAAGCCTCAGGGCATGGGTAGTAAGTTTTGCCCTGGGGGTACATAAGGTTTTTATAGAAAGTTTTGTCGTAGAAGCTCCAAAAAGGGCTCATTTGATTGGAAATTGAAAGGGCTAGTGCCCTTTTTAATAGTCGAAACTGAATGGAGAGCAACTAACCCCACTCTCACGCTCACCATTTCCCCAAAAACATTCCATCAAAGTTTTGAGATAGCCATTTTGTTCAACGTAGTTGAAAGTTCTGGAAATTATGTATTTGAGGATGACAAACCCCCCAGAGTCCCCAGGGCAAAGGCTATAAGTTATGCCCTGGGGGCATATAAGATTTTCATAGATAGCGTTGCCATAGAAACTTCAAAGGGGGCTCATTTCATTTGAAATTGAGAGGGCTAGTGCCCTTTTTAATAGTCAAAAGTAATTAGAGGGCAGCAAACCCCCCTCTCGCGCCCACCATTTCCCCAAACACATCCAATCGGAATTTTCAGATAGCCATTTTGTTCATCAAAGTTGAAAGTTCTGGAAATTAGGTGTTTGACGATGACACTCCCCCCAGAGTCCTCAGGGCTACGGTTGTAGGCTATGCCCTGGGGGCATATAAGGTTTTTTATTGAAATCTTTGTCGTAGAAACTTAAAAATGGCGCTCATTCGATTGGAAATTCAAAGGGCTAGTGCCCTATTTAATAGTCGAAAGTGATTGGAGGGCAACTAAACCCCCTCTCACGGTTATTTTGGGCATGTTTATTTTTTAATATAATTTAAATAAAACACGTTACAGTCAGCATAACTAAAATAAAACATTCCAGATTTCGAATCTTTTTAATAGTCGAAAGTGATTGGAAGGCAACAAACGCCCCTCTCACGCCCACCATTTCCCCAAACACATCCAATCAAAATTTTGAGATAGACATTTTGTTCAATGTAGTTGAAAGTTTTGGAAATTAGGTCTTTGCCAGCGTTGTCGTAGAAACTTCAAAAAGGACTCATTAAATTGTGACTTGAGAGGGCTAGTACCCTTATTAATGGTCAAAAGTGATCGAAGGGCGAATGCCCCCCACGTCCATCATTTCCCCAAACAATTCCGATCAACATTATGATATAGTCATTTTGTTGAACATAGTTGAAGGTTCCAGAAATTATGTTTTTGAGTATGACAAACCCCTCACAGCCATCAGGGCTAATGTTGTAGGTTATGCCCTGGGGGCATATAATTTTTTTTATAGAAAGTGTTGTCGTAAAAACTTCAAAAAGGGCTCTTTCGATTGGAAATTGAGAGGGGTATTGCCCTTTTTAATAGTTGAAACTAATCGGAGGGAGAATCACCTCCCCCCCCCCACACATATCATTTCCCCAAACATTTCCGATCAACATTTTGATATGGCCATTTTGTTTAACGTAGTTGAAAGGTCTGGAAATTATATCTTTGAGGATGACAACCCTCCCCCCATAGCCCTCAGGACAAGGATCGTATGTTATGCCCTTAGGGCATATAAGGCTTTTATAGAGTTGTGTTGCAGCTGCTTCAAAAAGGGCTCATTCGATTGGAAATTGAGAAAAAAGTGCCTTTTTACTAATCAAACGTGATCAAAGGGCAAATTTTTATATAGCCATTTTCTTCAGCCCATCAGAAAGGTCTGGAAATTATGTCTTTGAGGATAACAAATCCCCCCAGTGCCCTTCCACACAGTATGACAATTCCCTCACAGCCATCAGGGCTAAGGTTGTAAGTTATGCCCTGGGGGCATATAATTTTTTTTTATAGAAAGTACTACCGTAAAAACTTCAAAAGGGGCTCTTTCGATTGGAAATTGAGAGGCTATTGCCCTTTTTAATAGTCGAAACTAATCGGAGGGAGAATAAACCCCCCCCCCACACACCCATCATTTCTCCAAACATTTCCGATCAACATTTTGATATGGCCATTTTGTTCAACGTAGTTGAAAGGTCTGGAAATTATGTCTTTGAGGATGACAACCCTCCCCCATAGCCCTCAGGACACGGATCGTATGTTATGCCCTTAGGGCATATAAGGTTTTTTATAGAAAGTTTTGTTGTAGCTGCTTGAAAAAGGGCTCATTCGATTGGAAATTGAGAGACTAGTGACTTTTTTTACTAATCAAACGTGATCAAACGGCAAATTTTTATATAGCCATTTTGTTACGCCCATTAGAAAGGTCTGGAAATTATGTCTTTGAGGATAACAAATCTCCCCAGCCCTAAGGGCAAGGGATGTAAGTTATGCCTTGGGGACCTATAGGGTTTTTATAGAAAGTGTGGTCATATAAACTTTGGAGGGGGCTCATTGGATTGGTAATCAGACGCTCTAGTGCTCTTCTTAAGAGTCAACGTGATCAGAGGGGAGCTACCCCCTCCACTCTCCACACACGTCGTATTGTCCCGAAATGCGTCTAATAGAAATTTCGAGATAGCCATTCTATTCAAAATATTCGAAATATCATATAACAAGGCTTTTGGGGTTGAAACAAACCCCACAGATTAGAGGCAAGGGTTGTAAGTTATGCCCAGGGGCTATTTAAGTTTCGTATGGATGGGCTGGTTGCTACCCCCTCCACTCTACACACACGTCGTTTTGTCCTGAAATGCGTCTAATAGAAATTTTGAGATAGCCATTCTATTCAAAATATTCTAAATATCATATAATAAGGCTTTTGAGGTTGAAACAAACCCCAGAGATTAGGGGCAAGGGTTGTAAATTATGCCCAGGGGGTATTTAAGTTCCTTATGGAAAGGTTGCTTGTTTAACTTCAGAAGAGGCTCAGTCTTTCTCACTTAAGAAGACTATGTCAATACAAAACGAACAGAAATTAATCAAAAAACTTTGCACAAAATAAGTTTTTCAAAACAAGTAAAGAACTTTATTAAACCAAAAAAAAAAGAAAAATATATAATAGAATAATCTACCAAGCACACAACTACCACTTGACGATGACAGCCCCCTCACAGCCCCAGGGCAAGGGTTCTAAGTTGTGCCCTGGGGGCATATAAAGTTTTCATAGAACGCGTTGTCGTAGAAACTTCAAAAGGGCTCATTCGATTAGAAATGTTTCGATTAGAATGCAAATTATACCTTTGAGCAGGACACTCCCCCCCACAGTCTTCAGGCAAGGTTATAAGTTATGCCCTGGGGGTATATAAGTTTTTATTGAAATCTTTGTCGCAGAAACTTGAAAAAGGGCTCATTCGATTGGAAATTCAAAGGTCTAGTGCCGTTTTTAATAGTCAAAGTGATTTGAGGGCAACAAGCCCCCCTCTCTCACCCACCTAATCCCCAAACACATCCAATCAACAATTTTTAGATAGCTGTTTTGTTCAGTGGTGTGGATTTCCAGAAAGAAATTATGTTTTTTGAGGAGGACACTCCCCCAGAGCCCCCAGAGCAAGGGTTATAAGTTATGCCCTGGGGGCATATAAGGTTTTTATAGAACGCGTCGTCGTAGAAACTTCAAAAAGGGCTCATTCGATTGGAAATTGAAATGGATAGTGCCCTTTTTAATATTCGAAAGTGATTGGAAGGCAACTAACACCCCTCCCACGCCCACCATTTTCCCAAACATATCCAATCAAAATTTTTAGATAGCCATTTTGCTCCACGCAGTTTAAAGTTCAGGAAATTATACCTTTGAGCAGGACACTCCCTCCACAGTCTTCAGGGTAAGGGTTGTAAGTTATACCCTGGGGGCATATAAGGTTTTTATTGAAATCTTTGTCGTAGAAACTTGAAAAAGGGCTCAATCGATGGAAATTCAAAGGGCTAGTGCCCTTTTTAATAGTCGAAAGTGATTTGAGGGCAACTAACCCCCCTCTCACGGCCACCTATTCCCCAAACACATCCAATCAAAGTTTTTAGATAGCCATTTTATTCAACGTAGTTGAAAGTTCTGGAAATTAGGTCTTTAAGGACGACAACCAATTCCCCCCCCCACAACCCTCAAGACAAGGGTTGTAAGTTATGCCCTGTGAGCATGTAAGGTTTTTATAGAAAGCGATGTTGTAAAAACATCAAAAAGGACTCATTCCATTGAAGATTGAAAGGGCTATTTCCCTTTTAACAGTCAAAAGTGGTTGAAGGGCAACTAACCCCCCTCTCACGCCCACCATTTCCCCAAACACATCCAATCAAAATTTTGAGATATCCATTTTGTTCAACGTAGTCGAAAGTTTTGGAAATTAGGTCTTTTAGGATGATAAGCCCATCAGAGCCCTCAGTGCGAGGGTTGTAAGTTATGCCTTGGGGGCATATAAGGTTTATATAGAAAGTTGTTGTAGAAATTTCAAAAGGGGCTCATTAGATTGGAAATTGAAATGGCCCTTTTTAATAGTCTAAAGTGAGTGGAGAGCAATTAACCCCCATATCACCCCTACCATTTCCCAAAACACATTCAATCAAAGTTTAGAGATAGCCATTTTGTTCAACGTAGTTGAAAGCTCTGGAAATTATGTATTTAAGGATGACAAACCCCCAAGAGTCCCCAGAGCAAAGGTTGTAAGTTACGCCTTGGGGGCACAGAAGGTTTTTAATGATAGAGTTGTCGTAAAAACTTCAAAAGGGGCTCATTCAATTGGAAATTGAGAGGGCTAGTGCTCTTTTTAATAGTTGAAAGTGATTGGCGGGTAACTAACCCCCCTCTCACGCCAACTATTCCCCTAAACACATCCAATCAAAATTTTCCGATAGCCACTTTGTTCAACGTAGTAGAAAGTTCTGGAAATTAGGTCTTTGAAGATGACAACCCCCCCCCCCCAGCCCTCAGGACGAGGGTTGTAAGTTATCCCCTGGGGCATATAAGGTTTTTATTGAAAGCGTTGTCGTAGAAACTTCAAAAGGGCTCATTTGATTGGAAATTGAAAGGGCTAGTGCCTTTTTTAATAGTTGAAACTGATTGGAGAAAGACTAACGCCCGTCACGCCCATCATTTTCCCAGACATATCCAATCAAAATTTTGAGATAGCCATTTTGTTTAACGTAGTTGAAAGTTCTGGAAATTAGGTCTTAGAGGATGAGAACCACCCTCACAGCCCTTAGGGTAAGGGTTGTAATTTATGCTATGGTGGCATATAAGGTGTTTATAGGAAGTGTTGTCATAGAAACTCAAAAAGGGCTCATTCGATTGGAAATCGAAAGGCCTAGTGCCCTTTTTAAAAGTCGAATGTGATTGGAAGGCTTGACATTTTTATAGTAAAGATCGATGTGGGTATAATGTATTATTTTTTGTTGTTGTTAAGACCAGGGCACTTTGTATCGAAAGAGTTGTCGTAGGGACTTCGAAAAGGGCTCATTCGATTGAAAATAGAAAGGGCTGATGCCCTTTTTAATAGTCGAAAGTGATTTGAGGGAAACTAATCCCCCTCCCACGCCCACCCTCCCATTTGACTTTATGTTTAAAAACTAAATGTTGCCATAAGATTAAATCAAATGCACTGTGATAATGCTCATTCCCAATAAGGCATCTCAGCAGTATCCCAAGAACGACTGAGGGTATTAAGTTCAAACTTTCGGGGCTGCTTCTGCTCTTAAAATTTAACCAAATCAAAATAGCGTGAGTGCATCCAAGCTATCAAAGAAAGTAAGCGGGCTTTTTTGTGAATGGTATCAAGTTTTCCATTTCAGGTCAACTAGAGGAGGTATGAAACTAAATTAAACACTACTATTTGTGTCCAGATTTTTAAAAAAGGTGCATATTGTTAAAAATTACTGAAAATTTTTCTCCAGCACACAAATAGCAGGCCAAACTATAAAATCTTAAAAAAACGAAAAGATTTAAAGTATTATTTTCTTGTTCTCTGAAAAGACTATGTCAATATAAAACGAACAGAAATTAATTAAAAAAAAAACTTTTTCCGTAAAATAAGTTTTTCAAAGAAAAGCAAAAAAATTCCATTAAACAAAAAATGAGCAAAAATAAAATTAAATAATCTACCAAGCGTTAAACTACCACAAATCAGCATCGATAAATAAATGAAACCCGAAACGAACAGAAATTACAATAAATAACCGAGTCAAACTCAAAACGAGCAGAAACATAAGTTGTAAGTTTTGAATATGCTCAAAACATAAGTTTTGGGCTCAAAACATAAGTTTTGGGCTCAAAACCCCTATGTCTTCCCAAGGCCAGAACATAATTTGCAATTTACTGACAAAAATACAAATGAATGTGCATTGTCAGTTTAATATACATATACTGATATTTAGTAATCAAAATGTTAATATTATTTGATTTTCAAATATAAATGAAACTTTGGCAATCAAAAACGAACAGAAATTAGTTTTTAAAAAACTTTCCGAAAAAGAAGTTTTCTAAAGAAAAGTAAAGGCCATATGAAACTTAAGATCAGAAGAAATAGAAACCTACAATAACTCAAATTCACAACAACCAGAAATTACTATTAAAGAATAAATGAAACCTAAAACGAACAGCGATTAAATAAACAATCATAGAAAAAAACATGCAACAGGTACTAATATAAATAATAAAAAAACCTCAAAACGATAAATCTAAGTTGAATATGCAAATCAAACTTAAAAAGAAAAAAAAATGCTTTGCTATTGAGGCAAAAATGAAACCCAACGAACAGAAATTATATAAACAATCATAGCAAACAAACAAAAAATAGTTACTAATATAAATGAGTAGATAAATCTTAAAACGAGTGGAACTTATATTGAATATGCAAATCCAGCTTGAAACGAACAAAAATCTCTACAAAGAAGAGTTTGGGTTTTGCCTCCTTCTGTCACTGTAAAAGTCTAAAACCTACTGCGTCATTGGCGCTTTACTGAAAACGAATATCATTACAAATATATCAAATATTTAGTTTAATTTTATTAGTTCTTTCCAAGACTGTTCAAGACAAATATAGCTTCACTACAAACAAGAGTTTGGATACTGCCCCCTTCCCTAACTGTAAAAGTCTAAAGCCTACTATGTCATTGGCTATTCACTGAAAACGAATTATATTACAAATATTTTCTTTTCCAGTTATTGCAGCATTGAAAATGAAAATAAAATTACAGTGAAATAGAATCTTGAACTGATGATCTTTCAGCAATTACTAGCATTATGTATCAAACATTCAGTTTGATTTTATTTGTACTTTTCAAGACTGTTCAAGACACATATAGTTTTCAGTAAAGCGCCAATGAAGCAGTAAGTTTTAGCAAGTAAGTTTCAAGCTGGATTTGCATATTCAAATTAAGTTTCACTGGTTTTAAGATTTATTTTCTCATTTATTTAAGTAACTATTGTTTGTTTGTTTGCTATGATTGTTTATTGCATTTCTGTTCGTTTTGGGTTTCATTTATTCTTTAATAGTAATTTCTGGTTGTTTTGATTTTGAGTTATTGTAGGTTTCTATTTCTTCTGATCTTAGGTTTCATATGGCTTTTACTTTTTTTTGAGAAAATTTCTTTTTCGGGAAGTTTTTTTTGTAATTAATTAACAATAAATGAGGATTTTAGTGAAACATAGTGAAGGCCATTCCGCGACGTAAAACCTAAACTGTGCTATTTATATATAGAGCAAACGATCAGTTACATGATCACACTCTTATTCCTTAAACGTTCCGAACGCTAGAACTACCACAATGTTGCTATAATTCACACTAGCAATGAACCGTTCAGGAAAGAATTCAACCAAGTGCATTTTTTGGCACTTTTGCTCCTTTTTTTGGGGGGAGGGGGGGGAGGGGCGGGGGAGGTCATACAAGGATACCTAAGAAAAAACCGCTAGCATCACAAAATGAGAAATAAGTTTTTACAACCAAACAATAAACCATTTGGAGAACTAAGTGTTGTCATGACGGACCAAGAATGATGGACCACGGACCACCAATGACTGATCTCGTAGGGTTTGACAAAGACTGATGTTTACATGGTCAGCTTTGATGCAGTAAAAAACCTCATCAACTTCATCTTTAAAAACTGTGCCATCAAGAGAGTTGACGAGCTTTGTCTCCTGGTATTTTATATCTCAGCTGATCTTTCTCAGAGAGCCCGCCTCCATCAGGTCTGATTCTTCTGCACTGAAAAGATCATGGCAATTCTAGGCCGCAGAAGACTTCTACTATTCACCTTGACCATCCTTCAATATCAGTCCTGTAGAGTACCTGTTCCAAAATACGGCTGCCCAATTGCTCCTGGGGCTCTGGATATTGGCTCGGAACTACACCAGATGGTAGAATAGGGCAGGGCGGGTAGGAGGACAGGGTGTAGCACGACCTAAGACCAACTGCTACCTTTACATGTTTGATGTGGTGTCAATGACCATCTTTTACATGTAGATCAAGTCACCTCCTTTTAAGGAGCTTTTTCTTCTTGTATCACCGTTTGTCTAGATGACAAGAGAGGCACACATCTATTTGATTAACAAAGGAAGAAAACACGTCGACAATAGTACTTGCAACAGAGTAATTGTAGAGTACTCTCATCCATCTAGATCCAACTCTTTGAGGTTGATTATTCCATCAAATTTTTCTGCTAATTCCACCAAGGAAACTTTCAATTTTTTTTTAATCTGTTGACAAAAATTGGTAAAAAGCTAGCATCAAACGGGC
This sequence comes from Artemia sinica, assembly GCA_027921565.1. Classification (NCBI taxonomy): domain Eukaryota; kingdom Metazoa; phylum Arthropoda; class Branchiopoda; order Anostraca; family Artemiidae; genus Artemia; species Artemia sinica. The sequence goes on along the minus strand of CM051257.1, from coordinate 7,455,470 downwards.
ACTACAAATCATTTTATTTATAAGAAAAAAAAGCAAAAAAAAGAAGCAAGATGCAAAACTCCGAGCTTCTGTGTGACGTAAAAGGCAACAATAGCCTAACTAAACTCCTTGACACTTATTGGAGAACAGACACCAAAAGCGACTTCCCTAGGCACTCTTGTAGTGGTACTCTATTTTCCCACTCTTAATTGAAAGTCTTATTACTTCAGCCTTCTTCTCGCTTCAGCTTTATATATAAAACTTTCTTTATTCTAAATTTAAATTTGGATATCAGCTTTCTTCATGAGTTGTACAAGAGTAAAAACTCTTGTAATGAGTGCGTTGGTACCATGTCTCTCCCATTGTCGAAAATTGAATAAGAGAATAAGCGAAATATGTGGATAATATAATATAACATAAATTTGACCATATTTTACATTATTATTATTGATAATTTTTCAATGTGAATTTCAAAACTATTCCGAATCTTAAAAGAGTAGGAAGGACGAGGCAAAAAAAAGAAACGGAAAAACTACCTGTTTTAACAGATATCTTTTGTGCCACCATTCGACCTCCAAGAACAGCTAAACCAGTACAAAGAGCGTGGCCAATTACAGCTCCTATAGTGACACCAGTGACATCCTGAAATAAATAATGGAACACCTGAGAAACATAGAAAGAAAGAGGGGGTGAGAGAGAGAGAGAGAGAGAGAGAGAGAGAGAGAGAGAGAGAGAGAGAGAGAGAGAGAGAGAGAGAGAGAGAGAGAGAGAGAGAAGAGAGAGAGAGAGAGAGAGAGAGAGAGAGAGAGAGAGAGAGAGAGAGAGAGAGAGAGAGAGAGAGAGAGAGAGAGAGAGAGGAGAGAGAGAGAGAGGAGAGAGAGAGAGAGAGAGAGAGAGAAGAGAGAGAGAGAGAAGAGAGAGAAGAGAGAGAGAGAGAGAGAGAGAGAGAGAGAGAAGAGAGAGAGAGAGAGAGAGAGAGAGAGAGAGAGAAGAGAGAGAGTAATTAAGATAATAGGATTCTAATTCTTAGCCATTAAAATAAAGTTAATGGCTACAGGCGTGAAGTGAAATTAACAATAAAAATCCATAAAAACACTTATACTTTGGGAGGGGTGATTCTGTATTTGCAAAGCATTGTTAGGTTACAAGGTTCCTTGATTGTCCAAGAGCGAGGAAAATTCATTTGCGTTTTTGTTTCTTTTTTTTTGCCGTTAATATGCAATAATTTTAAATTTATTTCAACCCCCAAGCAATAAAATCCTAATATTTACAAATCATTATGATAGACATTATATCACATGACATTATAATATTACAATCACATATTACATAATCATAAAAGAATATATATTTCCTATAATTATATATTGTATTATAATTATATAGTTTTTATATACTATATTTTTAATATAATTGTAATTATAACAGATCATATATAACAATATTATAATAGACCAACGTTTATAGAAACAAAGAAGTTTACTCTTTGCTCTCGAAAGTTTACCTTACAGACACACGGTTGCCAACTAATCAATTTTACTTAATAATAGAAAGATTCATTTGAGTATTCTTTTTTTTACCCTTCAACTTTCTAAAAAAAAGGACAAATATTTTTTTTCATCAGCTTTTAATTACAACTCAACCGTTACCAATAAATTATAAACTTCCTCTGGTTCTAATTTTATGTTCTTAACTTACCCTATGATACTGCTCAAATTCCACAGTGAAGACGAATAATATTTGGAAATGACATGAGGATTCACCTCAGTTTTCATTAAAAAGGACTTGCATTTATCCAATAATGTGGGCGATTTTTCTAGCATTAGATGATGGCAAAAATGCCTATATTACTCCCAATTGTTTCATTTCTTTTTTTGCCTTTTATTGATTTATAATAGATTTATGCCCTCAACCGAAAAACCGATTAGCCAGGAGATCAAAATATTTATGAAAAATTAGGAAATAACAGCGCCAAATCTTGTTCTGCTCCTAGTTTTGTTCTGTTCTGTTCCTTGTCCTGGTCTGGAGCGCAATTAGCAATTTCCTCGTTCTGTTTCAAAATTTGGCCTTATAAATAAAAATATTTTCCAACCTTTCAGCTTTTTCATTTAGAAGCGCCAAACATGGTTGTTAGTTTTACTGCAGATCCATAAAAGACGGGGAAAGAAAATGGATTTTGTAGATTAGAATTTTGCCCTTAGCTCATTAATTACTAACTATTAAAAATTCCAAAGCGCTGATTAAAAAGAGAAAATGATATGACTGATGAAGACAATTGATAAAACATTGAAAATCCAAACGGCTATCTGGTAGGACTCAAGACAAAAAAGTTGGAACATCAAGAATAGAATGGGGAGAGAACAAGAAAAATGAAATAATTTCTTATTGAATACATGACTAAGCAAATTGCCTGGGGAATCAACTGGAATAGATATCTAACCAAAAACATTGACAAAATAATGGTTTGCGGGCACCTAGGGATAAACAATGGTATCAGAAATTACGGTTAGCAAAACCAAGTCCTTTAAGGTGGCTGAATACAGGAAGAGTAGTAAAACCTACACTAAACGAGAAAAGCTTTTTGATGAAAAGCTGATCGAGCAAGATAAGAGAGATGCCGCCTGATTGAGAATAACTGCATCAGATCAGATCATACCTGCTAAGTATAGTTAAGAGAGGCAAAAAGTTTCTGCTCGATTTCGTGATGTCTCTTGTAATGCCAAAGAGCCAGAGAGGTTTCCTTTCAACTGTTACGAAATACAATATCTTCATTCATTATTCTGATAGCCTTATACGAAATCCTCGCATATCCTCATTTGGGAAGATTGTCGTCAATAGCTTTTTCTAATTGTTACTTTGAAGTACCAGGCTAAACTTTATCGGTTGAGTAGTATATTAGTAGTAGTAGATAGCCTAAAACAGGCTATAACATAGGTAGCCTAGACATAGTTCAGTCTGACGCACATGTTTTGAAGCAAAACTGCTTAAGACACGACCAAAAAAAACATTCAGAAGCATAAAATGAACATTTTAAAGCTTCCAAATTTCATTTGATGCATTTCAAGATTTATATAGTCACTGGCTTTAATTTCTAGATGCCTTTCAAGATTTATATAGCCACTGGCTTTAATTTCTAGATACATTTCAAGATTTATATAGCCACTGGCTTTAGTTTGTAGATGCATTTCAAGATTTATATAGCCACTGGCTTTCATTTCTAGATGCATTTCAAGATTTAAATAGCCACTGGCTTTAGTTTCTAGATACATTTCAAGATTTATATAGCCACTGGCTTTAATTTCTAGATGCATTTCAAGATTTATATAGCCACTGGCTTTAATTTCTAGATACATTTCAAGATTTATATAGCCACTGGCTTTAGTTTCTAGATACATTTCAAGATTTATATAGCCACTGGCTTTAATTTCTAGATGCATTTCAAGATTAAAATAGCCACTGGCTTAGTTTCTAGATACATTTCAAGATTTATATAGCCACTGGCTTTATTTCTAGATGCATTTCAAGATTTATATAGCCACTGGCTTTAGTTTGTAGATGCATTTCAAGATTTATATAGCCACTGGCTTTCATTTCTAGATGCATTTCAAGATTTATATAGCCGCTGGCTTTAATTTCTAGATACATTTCAAGATTTATATAGCCACTGGCTTTAATTTCTAGATGCATTTCAAGATTTATATAGCCACTGGCTTTAGTTTGTAGATGCATTTCAAGATTTATATAGCCACTGGCTTTCATTTCTAGATGCATTTCAAGATTTAAATAGCCACTGGCTTTAATTTCTAGATGCATTTCAAGATTTATATAGCCACTGGCTTTAACTTCTAGATGCATTTCAAGATTTATAGGCCTATAGCCACTGGCTTTCATTTCTAGATGCATTTCAAGATTTATATAGTCACTGGCTTTAATTATTAGATGCATTTCAAGATTTATATAGCCATTGGCTTTCATTTCTAGATGCATTTCAAGATTTAAATAGCCACTGGCTTTAATTTCTAGATGCATTTCAAGATTTATATAGCCACTGGCTTTAACTTCTAGATGCATTTCAAGATTTATATAGCCACTGGCTTTAGTTTCTAGATGCATTTCAAGATTTATATAGCCGCTGGCTTTAATTTCTAGATGCATTTCAAGATTTATATAGTCAATGGCTTTAATTCTCATATTTCAGACATTTGTACCCTTTTGCCGTTTTTGCCAAGAACAGGTTAAAGAAAAGTGACGATCTGTATTCCATATTAACATTATTGTGTTGTTATTCTCATTATTGTGAGAATAACTTTAACGGATCAGATTCCAGATCACACCTGCTAAGTATAGTTAGGAGAGGCAAAAAGTTTCTGCTCGATTTCTTGCTGTCTCTTGTGATGCCAGAGAACTAGAGAAGTTTCCTTTCAACTGTTACGAAATACAATATCTTCATTCATTATTCCGATAGCCTTATGCGACATCCTTGCATATCCTCATTTGGGAAGATTGTTGTCAATAGCGCTAAACTCTGTTTATTCAATTTCCAATCCTGATATCAATCCAACTGTAATCATATCTGCATACAGGAAGGAAATCCCCAACTAAAATGTTGCGCCCCAGAGAAACGTCCAATCTTCCTAGATTAATCTTAACGAAAATTGACGATTTGTATTTTGTGTCAGTATTCTTATATTTACGACAGTTAATTCAGATTACAGTAGTATATTAGTAGTAGTAGATAGCCTAAAATAGGTTATAACATTGGTAACCTAGACATAGTTCAGTCTGACGCACATGTTTTGAAGCCAAACTGCTTAAGACACGACCGAAAAAAACATTTAGAAGCATAGAATGTTCAAGTTCATTTAATTTCTCAGTAAATCACTACAAGACAAAATAATACTTTTACAATATGAATCAATGGAAAAGAAAATATTTACAGAGGGTGCCTACACAGTGAGTTATACTCGAAAACAGGCACCCTAAAAAAAAAGAAATAATAATAATAATAACAAATGATGAAAAGAAATAATAATACACTAGATATACTCGGAAGAAAATGAGACACCACACTGAACCCACAGCCCACACCTCAAATCAATATATTACCACATAATTAAATATTTACCAACAATAGCACCGGCCAACATGACTTCAAATAAATGAATAGTTATCTATAATTACTTATTAGATATAGTTTGAATTTAGCTTTAGAAACTGGAATAGAAAAACGTGAATCTATATTACTTTCATAAATATTCCAGAACTTTATTATTGAATTTTTAGGAGAAAATCTGGATCTTTCAGTTCGGATTCTAGGGCAAGGTAATTTGGCTGAACTTCTTCTTAAACAATAATTATTCTGGACAAAAGAAACTAAAGAGAAGTTACTAGAATTTAAAGCCAATGGTAATAATTCTTTTATTTGTTTTAGTCTGAAAATGACACAATGTACAGGAAGGACTAGATCAACTGGCAATATTCTTAAAAATGTATAAAGGCTCTTAGTTGGGGATTTATCGGGGAGGGAAGATGGGGAAGGAAGGAGTGCTTTTAACGTACGAAGGGCATTATTTTGAAGACATTGAAGGGACTTAATTAGAGATTTGAAAGTATTTAAATAAGCAATCGGACAATAATTAAAATAAGAATGGATTAGAGAATAATAAACTGACTTAAGAGCAGGGAAAGGTAGGTGGAATTTTAGATACCGCAGTAACCCCACCTTCCTTCCTAGCTGTATCCTTAGCCTATCAAAATGAAGTTTCCAAGATAAATTTTCATCAACTGTTAGCCCTAGATACTTACAAGACTCCTTCCTGGCAATGGTAACTAGTTCTCCGTTAAAACAGACAGATATTTGGGAAATCGACGGTACGGCATGTGAAATTCGAGAGAAGATGATAAAATGGGTCTTCGAAGAGTTTAACACCATGAGGTTGTCAGCAAACCACTGCAATAGCTTCTTTAGACCAAAACAGAGGTTTTCTCTGACGGATGATTCATCTGAACCTGTGACAGAATTAGCCGTGTCGTCTGCGAATAGTAGAGCAAGTCCATCATCGGTGATAGTGTCCAGAAGGTCATTGGCGTATATTAAAAATAGTAGTGGTCCAAGAATTGAACCTTGTGGTACTCCTACCTTTTAGAACATGGCGTTTTTACCGATCTTACTGCACCTCCATCCACAAATTGATTCCGACCACTGAGGTAAGATTGGATGAGTAAGAGAGCATTACCTCTTATTCCGCAGTTGTCAAGCTTATCCAGAAGAATCAGATGACAAATCGTGTCAAACGCTTTTTTTACATCCACAAATATTGTAGCTGGTATCACATCACGGTCCATCGCATCATTCAAAAACTGTAGCAAAACCAATATAGAATGTTCGGTTGAGTGCCCAGGCCTAAATCCAAACTGATACTTGTTGAAGAAGTTAGACCTAGTCAGATAATTCATCAGTCTGTTGTAGATGCAACGCTCCATAATTTTCGAAAAAGCAGAGAGAATAGAGATAGGGAGGTAGTTTGAAGGCAGCTTGGGGTCGCTACCTTTGTGGAGGGGTATAACCTTCGCCGACTTGAAGACAGTAGGAAAGATGCCATCTTTAAATGAAGAATTGACGATGTGTGCGATAACGCCGACATAGCAATCGATGGTCATCTTTATGACGTAATTTGAGCACCCATCGGACCTCGGAGGACCGTTTTTCATGGCTTGACAATCTTCAGCAGTTCGTCTTCAGTGACTGGCGACAGAAACATAGAGGAGCAAGACGGCGAAGGTAGGTATTTTTTGTAATTATCCGTGACGACAGTTGAAAGGCCATAAGCTTCCTCTACGGTTGCTTCTCCAATGCATGCAAAAAATTCATTTAATGTGTTGGCTACTTCTTGTTGGGATGTTGAAGATGTTCCATCAGGCTTGGTTATGGTCTCAGGAAACGTATTAGTTTTTTGTTTATTCAGGCATTCATTTATCAGTGTCCATGTCTTCTTTGGCGATCCTTCTGCTTCTTGAAACTGCTTATGGTAGTAAGCCTGTTTAGCTTTCCTGAGCAGGGTTGTCAGAGTGTTTTTATAATTCTTGAATTGCGTACCAAGTACATCAGGATTATCAATATATTGCCTGAATAGCATATTTTTGTGTTCAATACTGGTTAGTAAGCCTTGGGTGATCGAAGACTTTTTCGGGGTCGCATAAATAGGGTAGCCATTGCATCTGGGTTGGTTTCTTCATAAACTGAAGTCCAGTCGCTACAAGTCAATTTAGCTGTCAAATTTTGTAACGATTTAACATCAATAGTCCTTCTTACTTTTATATTCGGGTTAGATTTCAGTCTATTTATCAAAAATTCACCAAGTAACATAGAGTGATCCGATTCATCAGTTAATACGACATAACTCGAATGTAGATTGAAATTCGTAAAAATGTTGTCAATAACTGATGCCGACTGCTCACTCAATACGTGTTGGTATTCTTGTTGTTGGAACCAATCCGGCAGAAAAGCAAGTAGTTAGTAAATCTACAGGGAGAGATCTTAATTCTTGGGACTCCGAACTCACCAGTCCCAAATCTATATTAAAATCACCCATAAAAACCACTTTATGGTTCTTGAAATTCATCCGTTGTGTTAGATCATTCAACTTACCAATAAAATTTGACGCACTTGATCCCGGTGGTCGATAAAACAAGCATAGGAGTAGCTTCTCCTTACCAGACTTGATCTCTACCATTAAAAATTCATACTCCATCTCTTGATACAAATCATTAAAATCCGTAATTTTACGGATAGGGAGATTCTGGTCAATAAACACTGCAAGTCCACCTTTCGAACGGGTAGACCTGTTTCTAGTAACTATCCTGTACCCAGATGCACCAACCAAAGAACTATTACCATCAGTAAGAAAAGTCTCACATAGTCCCAGAATACCAATACGATTACTATAAAGGAATGTGGATAGAAAATCTAAACTACTAAGCACTCCTCTACAATTCCAAAACGCAATACGGGAGGATTCTAACTGATTAAATGGAGGGATTTTGTCATTATTTATATATTTACTACGAGGAAAAGACTGGATAAAAAGATCAGAAGATTCATCACCAGTTGATACTACCGATTTAAATAATTCATTTAGGTCAAGTTGTTTTTTCTCAAAATCATGGAGCCGGTCCGATTTCTCTCATTTAACAATTTTTATCATAATAATATCATACACATAAAACTTACCAAAATCAATATGAAATGATAGGCTAATGAGTAAAAGGTGGTACCTCGGATAATTCCCAGCATGCGAGGAGTGAAAAAACGAGCAGAACGAGAACTTTTTTTTGCACAACTAGAGCTAGACAGAAAAGAAGGAAAACATGAAAATAATCACACATAATAACAAGGCACAAAAAACACACCATGACGAGATCAATTCCAATCTCTTTTTTCACTCGCGGATATAATAATAAATCAAAATCGATGTCACAACTAATCCATTAACTAATTCGGACGCTAGACCACGAAGACGAAGCAGATCCTTTAAGTTCAAGCCATTAGTCTATGCCTTTTTGACGAACCCGAGAAGACGTTATTTCGCCTTTCATTTTCATCTCACGTGCTTTGGCCAATAGCTCACTTCTTCGGATATTCAGTTCAGGCGGCAAGTCTGTGCAAATAACGATACCACTCGCCTTAAGTTTACCGACGTTTGACATTACAGCTTGAATCTCATTTTCGGACCCTAACGATACAAGCAAAGGCTTCACTTGCTTTTGCTTACTTTTGCGTTGGCGGGAGTCAGTAATATTTGCCGAACGAGAAGTAATGCGATAGCACTTCGTTATCATTACTGGCTCATCAATTCCTAGCTTATTCACAAAAAGGTTTGTCACATTAGATTCAGGCGTTTCATTAGATTTTTCTTCCGGTAATCCGTGAACCAACAAGTTAAGCTTTCGGTCTTTTACTTCAAAAGCAAGCAATCGTTTCTCTAGAGCTTCAGATTTAAGCTTCTGCTCCTCTAGTGTAGATTCTAGTTCAACTATTCGTGAATCACGGGTTGTTGCATCACTTTTTAACGACACAACTTCCGCCGAAATTGAGTCTAGTTTGCTGGAAAACTCCACCTGAGACGCAATTATTTTGTCCAGTTTTTCTCCGAATAAATTAACAAATTTGTCGAATGACGACTGACTGACGTATGACATCTTTAAATACTACAAATCCGCGAAGTGAAATCTTTAGTTTATTCCATGACAAATGGTACTCTGATTGCCTTAATTGGTATTTCACTTGGCAAATATCCACAAACAGGTAACACAGATGCAATTAGTCAAGCGTTGAAATGTAGTTTAAATCCAGTCAACTTTTATTCCTTAGTTTCTGTCATAAATAGCTATAATCCACTTTCGATGTTCACTCAATGAGAACAGAATGGCTAATGAGAACAGAATGGCTAATGAGAACAGAATGGCTAATTAGAGCTACATTTTAGAGCTTCCTAATTTCATTTGATGCATTTCAAGATTTATAAGTCACTGGCTTTAATTTCTAGATGCATTTCAAGATTTATATAGCCACTAGCTTTAATTTCTAGATGCATTTCAAGATTTATATAGTCACTGGCTTTATTTTCTAGATGCATTTCAAGATTTATATAGCCACTGGCTTTAATTTCTAGATGCATTTCAAGATTTATATAGCCACTGGCTTTAATTTCTAGATGCATTTCAAGATTTATATAGCCACTGGCTTTAATTTCTAGATACATTTCAAGATTTATATAGCCACTGGCTTTAATTTCTAGATGCATTTCAAGATTTATATAGCCACTGGCTTTAATTTCTAGATGCATTTCAAGATTTATATAGCCACTGGCTTTAATTTCTAGATGCATTTCAAGATTTATATAGCCACTGGCTGTAATTTCTATATGCATTTCAAGATTCATATAGTCACGGGCTTCAATTCTCATATTTTAGACATTTGTACCCTTTTGCCATGAAGAGGTTAAAGAAAACTGACGACCTGTATTTCATATTAACATTATTGTGTTTACGAATGTTAATTTCTGGGAAAATTTTAGAAAAACTCAATTTTCTTTCAGAGAAAGAAAATGGGGATAGTAGAAACATTGCATTTAGCAGCTTTGCAAGGTCTCTTTTACGTCGCTCTTTGAGTGTTTGCTAAATCATGGGTGATAAAGTGCTGATTGAAAAAAAAAAAAAACAATAATAAATGATATAAACAACATAAAAAGTTTTGCAGCACAAGTTATAGGTTAGATACTTAGAGGCAAGACATAGAGGCACTTACTTCTCTAGCAGCAAGAATGATGGTGGCTAACTGAGATCGATCTCCCCATTCGGCAAGGAAGGTCATGGTAAATGCTTGTAGAAAAACTCGCGATACTACAGCATGAATTCCACTGCGCACTTTAGGAGTGGTACCAACAGTTCCAGCTTCAACATCACCAGCCACTTCTCCGCTTTCCTCCAACTAGGAAATACAGAAAATGATTATCTATGTGTCTAGCAGGGTTTTTCAAAAGAGAAAAAATAAACAAAATTAGGCAATACTTTGAGGCTTCAAGTTACATTCTCCATATTGTTATATTGCCGTTTACCTATTACCGTTAATAATATTTTTTTACCATTAAGAGACATCCATTATGTCAAAAAATTAATTTTATTCATTTCATAATAGTCAGACGGTAATACAGCGATACAAAGAATGTTATATGTCATTATATCGTTATTACCTTTTATTACCGCTATTACCTTTTGGTTTTGGATAAACTTGCATTATCTAATTGTGTAGGTAGATGTGTATTTTCGATTCTGCAGCCTTACCACAACCCTTAGACTTTTGGATACTCTTACCTCTGCACTCTTGGGATAGATTGCAGAAAAAGGATAGCCAACAGGACAAAAAGCACGAAAAACAGCAAATTAAAGAATACAAAAAGTCACAGGGTTGCAAATCTCAATTACAATTTTTGTTTTCGTATCGAGGGAACTGCAGAGAGAAGGCATTCATTTACTACGAGGTTACACAATATATTATTCATATTGCTGAAGTGCCAAAGGGAAAATGAAGTGCAGCACTAACTGAAGTTATAAATCACACATGCACAAACAAAGTTTGTTTTTTTTTTAATTTCGTTTAAAACAATTAAGATTTTTCGAAAACTCAAGTTCAGAATGCAATGTGTTCCAGACATTAGGGGCCGGTGCGCCGAGTAGAAAACATTTCGACTTTTCCACAAATCGGCTGGTTTCCTGGCTCAAATATAATAACGCTGTGAATGATAATGAAAGGTTGCATGTTTTATGTATGTTTTAGGTTTAAAAACTAATTTGTGCATCTTGTTAATGCACTTGTGCATGCAGAATTCATATTCTGCATTAACAGTGGATTAAAGACAAATTTTCCAACCTTAGAATTTATCAGAAACAAATAAAAAGGTAGACTATTAATCGCAAGTTTTTTTTTGTAGTAGTACGTAACATAAGTTTCATCAACAATCCTCATTTCATAGATTTCTGTAGGAAGCAAATTATTTAACACGATGCTACTTTTTAGACTAAGAAATGCTTTACATAAAGTTTTAAAAAAGAACAGTATGACTTTAGATAAAGGTAAGAATGCATTGACCAAATTTTTCCCCTTAGATAAATAACTGAAAAGTATCTAAACCATCGAACCCCTTTAGTCCTCAATTTCAGAGATTGCGAACAGGCATTCGGCTCAGCTGTTAGAGAAACTCTAGTGAAGGTCCTATGCTGGTTTGATTTACCAAATAAGTACATTAAGCGAATAGCACTATGTATGGGACTAATTTTGCTACACATTAATGTAGAAAGCGAGTTTAATAGTTGGTTTGGTGTGGAATCAGGAGTTAATCAGGGTTGTATTCCATCCCCATTTATATGGATTATTTTAATGGACTTTGTCTTAAGGGACACAGCAAAGGTTATGGTAGAACATGGAATCAAATGATAAGGTAAAACTCTCCTAAATTTAGATTATGCAGATGGTTTGACCATCCTAGAAATACAAAGGTAATAACAAAATAAAAAAAGGTGGATAGCTTAAATTATCTGGGTACTATTATTAGTAGGGATGGTGGATTCAGTGAAAATGTAAAAAGTAGAAAATTCATGGCAAATCATTTTTTTCGACAGTTGAAAAAAAGCTTGGAAGAGTAGAAAGATAAGTCTTCGAATGAAGATTATAATCTTCATTATATTTAATATAATGAAAACCAAGGTGGTGCCTGCAGTCAAATATGGCTTTGAGACATAGGCGCTTCCAACGGCTCAGGAAGACATGTTTAATGTTTTTCAGAGATATTGTCCATGGATAGTTTCAAGTAATTATAATTGTTTCACTAAAAAACGCTAAAAACTTAAAAAAAATACATCAGAAATTTGTTTATATGCCTCTGCTGTTTTTACGAGTCGAACATTTTTTTTTTTGAAGGGGAGGGATTTTTAAGGAGAGGGATTTGTAATCCCCCTGGATATGCTCTTGATTGATGATCTGGGTATTTGATGACTCTAACTTCAATCTTTTTACTACAGAAGCGAAAAATTGAAATGGAGTCAATTGACTTTTACAGACAGGTGTCACCAACATTTGACTTGGGTTTGAGTTTCAACTATTCATTTAGTTTGCTTGTTTTTAGATGTGATTTCAGTGGGTAGGTACAATCTGTTCAAAAGTTTGCAGATAAATCCAAAAGTACTGACAGTAACTTCTCCCAACTATTTGGCACAGAGCAGTCACCTCTAACGAAGGGAAAATTGAAGATGCTATTACCTTTGAAAAACATGGTTATCATTTGGCTTCGTGCTGTTGGAGTGTCTGAGTGGTGATGGAGTTAGGAGATCCACAGCAAAGAGTGTTCGGAACCACATAGGAAACCTGGCAGATCCTCATGAGGATAGGAGATCCTCAGCAAAGAGTGTTCAAAACCACATAGGAAACCTGGCAGATCCTCATGAGGATAGGAGATCCACAGCAAAGAGTGTTCGGAACCACATAGGAAACCTGGCAGATCCTCATGAGGATAGGAGATCCTCAGCAAAGAGTGTTCGAAACCACATAATAGGCTGTGCAAGAGTCGTGGTCAATACAACTTTCTATGGATACAATGAAGGAAATGTTAAGAAGGCTAGTCACATTTTTCGGGTGAAGGATAAATAGATTGCCAAAGATCCATCCAGTCTGTCCATCTCGAGCCAAATAAAAAGCAAGTCGTTCCCCAGTAGGTTGGAAAAGAGGTAATAAGAAGGGATTTAAAGAAAATTGGAACTTGATGGGAGGGGCAAAGAGGGAGGCTTTGAATAGATTGATGTGGAGGAGCAGCGTCCAGAGCTGTTTTGGCCTCATGTGGCTTGCTGCAGCAATGAGTTGTTAGCAGTAGCAGCAGTAATTTTGGATGCAATAGTTAATAGCAAAAGACTTATTACTTTTTTTTGCTCGTCTAATTCATGGAGGGGGGGGAATCAGTTAATAGACTAGAATTACAACTTTGCAAATTCCGTGTCTCTCATATACCACCTTCTTTTTCCCCTTTTCGTTTTTTTTTTTTCTGAACAGATTTGGATAAACGTAATTCAAACCTACAGGAACCCAAACTGCTCCCACGCCAAGAGAGAAGACTCAAGAAAAAATACAGAGATGGTGAGTCATTTATAATACTATAAGTTACTTTACCACTTTATTGGGTGTCGTTGTGCCCCAAATCAATGGGTGTACCTTGTATTTATTTTTTATTTAGCAAAAGAAATCTCTGAAGCTCATTGAAACAATAATCTCCATTTAAATATTTAAGAAAGAATAAATTTATACAAATCACATTTTATATATTTCAGCTTATTCAGGTTTCGGATCTAATAAAAAAAAAAAGAAGATTAAAGTGTTTTAGGAACCATTTCTAATTTACTTTTGTTTCCTATATTCAAAAACATAATCTAGATTTTTTCTAGTACCCATAGTTATTGCACAATTATGATTGGCTTCTCTGGCAGTTCAGACATGTTTAAACCTGGCATACAAAACTCCAGAAAAAACTTTCCTAGGCTATCTTAATTTATTTGTTTCTACAATCATAAAACACAATTTTCTTAGTTTTATTTTTGTCTTATTTTTAACTTAAAGCATCAAGTTTCAAAAAGTAGCCTATATATATATTTTTGTTGTTGAAAAATTTCGCTTTTTAAAGCACGTAAATCACATGCATACCTGCAGACATTTGAGGGGATAGCAGGAATCCCCCTTCAATAAAAGTCAAGATCTAAAAGGGTACTTTTACTGTCCCCCCCCCCCCCCCGCCCACAGGATTAAAATTTAGTGTACCTATGTGATTCAGACGAATTAATATAGAAAACTATCAGCGGATTTTCAAAACAATCTGAAATACAACTTGGAAAATATTTTGCATATAAGAAGGTAAAGGATAAGGGTATTCCTCTCTGTAAGTGGACACAGACTTGGTCCCCAGCCAATTCACAAACTCTAAACCCATCTACCAAAAAACTTACTTTTTTAAAGAACTTGCGATCACTAACAAAACTCAAATAAAAAAGAAAAGAAACAAGAAATAAAAAAAAAAACTTCGACTTCCTACTAACTCTGTTTTATATACATATTGCTAAGAGCTTTTTTTTACCTCATCTTCCTTTTTCTTCAAGTCTGATTGCACTTCCTCCAACTCTTCCATGCCTTCATCTCCGCTCATGTTTATACCATCTTTAAGCATCTTCAGACCAAAGAAAGCAAATAGAGCCGTTGATATATAGAACGTATATACTCGTGGAATCACAGTAGTTACCCATCCAAACAAGGCTAAACAATATTAAAATTGACTTTAATTTTCCAAAATGGTCAGACATTTATTAAAGTAAGGGCTTGTAGAATCAGCTTTGGTAGGCCTACAAAATGACTGCTAATGGAGTCAGAGTAATTAGAAAGTAAGTAGATACTTTTGGAGACCACACTGCCTTTCCATGATGATAAATAAAAGTTCAAATATTGATAAAATCCTTTTAATAGACAGTGATAACTTTCACAAACAGTGATAAAATTTCACAAAAAATACTAGATATTTTGGTCACATATGCAGTGACCATCATCAGTAGTAAAACTACTTCATCTCATCAGCAGTAAAAGTTTTACTATTGATGATGGTCACTTCATATGTGACCGAAATATCTAGTATTTTTTGTGAAATTTTATCACTTGTTTGTGAAAGTTATCACTGTCTATTAAAAAGGATTTTTATCCCTACTTGAACTTTTATTTATCATTAGAAGATAAGGTATTGAATGCAGTTGGGACTAGAGCCTAGCATGCATAAGAATCACTCAATCTCTGACTGAAGAAGTGTCAGTCTAGATACATACTGAAAATTATTCAAAATTTATTAGTTGATATATTATAATCATAACATGGCCAGAAGTTCAAAATCAGAAAGTTCTTTGACGAGTTCTTGAGTTCACTTGTTTCATTACTCTGCTTGCCAAAGAACAGCTTACTTGCTTAGAGCACATCGCTTGACATAGTTTATTGAATGTTTTGTCAACTGCTTGGTACTAACATTTTAAATAAATAACAATGTCATAATAGTCCCTTGTTCACCTCATATGCAGAGATGAGAATTAAGAGGACAAAAAGGGAGGGGGGGAACCACCCCCTATGTTTTCAAAAATACATCTTTTGGTATTTTCATTTTTTTTTTTGGTGAATTTTGGTGAGCCTCTTGAAGTCACTTTTTGAAGCTGCACTGAATGATGCAAGCTAAGAGGTTCTCTGGAAGAATTTCTTCATTTTTTTTTTTTTTTTAAATGATTCAAAACCATCCTACATGTTCTTATCCAAAGGATGTCAATTTTAAATAACTAAGAAAGGAAAGATAACAGTTTTTTAAATTTATTGGACCCTTCAGACACCTAATTTTCTTTAGAGCCTTTTTTTAAAAAATCTGTCAACATTTTAACCAACTGAACACATGTCTTCACATACCTGAGTCTGTTGAGTTTGATATATACAAACTAGTAGATATATTCCAGAGATCAAAAGGCTTTTAAAGAAATTTAGTCTTCATGAATTGCAACTGCAACCAAAGAATGATGTTCTCAAAATTTTTCTTGCAAGGATCAGCCAATACAAAACAAATTATGTAAAATACACCAGTTATAGGAGAAGAAGAAGAGCAGATATTTTCATCTAAAGCAATAAATCCCACTAATCTTCAAAAGCTCAGATACCAGTCCAAAACAACATGTAACAAAGTAATTACCTGCTAAAACTGTCATAATTCCAAGGGCAAACATGGCCCCTAAAAATACAGTGGTTCTGGAATGCCTCATGGCCATTATTGCAGCAATGAAAAAAGTCTTATCTCCAAGTTCTGACACAATAATGACAGAAATTGATGCTACAAAGCCATGAATAAAGTCAGTTCTCTCGAGCACTGTATCCTTTACCTCACTTTCATCATCTAAGCTTCTTCCACCATCTTTCTCCTAAAAAAACATTGAAAGGTGAAAATATGCAATCAAGAAACAGATGCTATCAATCACACATATAATTCTCTAAGAAAATTGCCTAGGTCTTAGACCTATTTTTAGTCTAGAAATCTGGTCTAGAGTTAGTCTAGAATTATTAATTTGCTTTTACCCACCAAGTCATTCCCTAGTCCACCCTATACTTGTAGACAAACACCAGGCTTATATACATTCTGTTGGCTACATGTAACATTTCACATGAATTCATTTTCACATGAATGTAATACTTTTCTAGTATAAAGGTTTATTGACCCAGGCTACCTACAAAGAAAAGCAATATCTAAGCACAGCACAAGCATTAAAAGCACAAGCATGGGATAGGCACAACGGGGAATTAAGCACAAGCATTAAGCGGGAATTAAGCGGAATGCTACATCTTCCTTCTTTTGTCACTTAAACTGCCTGCATTTCCTCTTACACCAACACTCCACACTCGATCCCGTTCATCCACTGTGAGCGGGCTTGCACACTGTAATAAGTACCTTTGGAAAGGTATGTGTAAGAAGGCGCTAGGCTCACTTCTTACATATTCACTAACTAGTTCACTTCTTCTTCCTCTCATACTGTCTCTATTTACAAGTCTACTTTTAAAATCACTCTTTACAGGTTCAGTTTCAGGGGTTTTCTTACAATTCGGCCGTATCTCGTGCATGCTGTCGTTGGTGTCGCGCTTGATTCTAGGGGTGGCACCGCAGTAGCGCTCTGGCAGGGGCTAAGGATTTGATTCCAATCCTGGATCGGCAACGGGGACATGAACTGGTCAGCGTGTAATGGCGAGGGTGGTGACTTGGCAATCGCGTCTGGCACTATGGCATCGTCAAGTCCTTCGCGAACCAAACTCGTTCCTTTCGGACTCCGATGTGGGCAGGCTGATAGGTGTTTGCGGTTCCTCCACAGAATCGTACCTTCGTTTGTCTGCACCCGGTACGATCGTGGCTGTTTTGCATGAGACACCACAACGGCCTGTTTCCACGGTCCGTTGGGCATTTTCTGAATGTGGATCGCGTCGCCGGGGTTGAGCTGATTTAAAGCCTTGGCTGATTTGTCGTGGTAAAATTTCTGGCGTTTTTGCATTTCAGTTCTTTGCTGAGTGAACTGTTTGGTCGGGACGACTTTCTTCTTTAGGTGACGTGTGGTGCATGGTAGAATGGATCTTAGTTGGCGAGACATAAGGAGTTGAGCAGGAGATGCAAACCCATCGACTTGTGTATTCCGGTATTCTAATAGACCCAGAAAGGGGTCTTCTCCGTTTTCCATTGCCTTGGTCATGATGTTTTTTATAATCTGCACAGTTTTCTCGGCGAGTCCATTGGACTTGGGATACCCAGGGCTAGATGTGCTCAGTGAAATACCCCAGGCTTTGGCAAAATTGATGAATTCCCCGGAAGTGAACTGAGGGCCATTGTCAGACATTAGCTGTGATGGTATGCCATGCCGGGCAAAGTGGGCCTTAAGTCGCGTTATAACCGCGTTGGACGATGTCGTCGTAAGTCTGTCGACTTCGAAGAAACGGCTGTGATAATCGACAGTTGCTAGGAAACTGGAGCCATTCCATTCAAACAAGTCAGTAGCGATCTTTTGCCAAGGGAGCGTTTCTATGCTGTGGTTGATCATCGGCTCCTTCGAGTTGTTCAGCATGTGCTTGGAGCATGTTTGGCATTTTTCTATGTACTGTTTGATGTCTGCGCTGAGGCCTGGCCAGTACACTAACATCCTTGCTCGCTGTTTGGTTTTCTCGGTTCCAAGGTGGGCTGCATGTAGCTGCTGGAGTGTGGCTAACTGCAGGTTCTTGGGAATGATCAATCTGTCTCCCTTGAGAAGAATGCCTTTTGTGAAAGACAGCTCGTGTTGGACGTTCCAGTAGGTTAGGATGTTGGTTGGGCACTCTTTTCTAGTACTCGGCCAGCCCTCTTGAATCGTTTTGACTAGGGTGCTCAAGGTTTCATCCTGTGTTGTTTCCGTCCGTATCTGCTCAAGCTTCTGGTCACTGGCTTGAAGGTTCCGTACTACGTGGTGTACATAGATATCCAGATCTTCTTCCAGTTTTGGATCTGTATTGCTAAGATGGAGGCGTGACAGAGCGTCAGCGACAGGGATTTCGGATCCTGGTCGGAACCTCAGACTCAGGTCGTAAGGCTGGAGCTGAAGCATTAATCGTTGCACTCGTGGTGGGGCTTTGTGAATAGGATTTGCTACTACGGTTTCGAGGGGGCGGTGGTCAGTTGTGACGTCAACGTGGCGACCGTACAGATAATGATGGAAGTGTTTACAGCCATATAAAATGGCGTATAACTCTTTTTCGAGTTGCGAATACTTCTGCTCTGTCTTGCTGAGCGATCTCGATGCATACGCTGTGACCTGCCCTTCCGATACAAGGTGGGCGCCGAGTCCGTGGCTGGAGGCGTCAACAATGAGTTCGACGTTCTTGCTCTGATGGTTGAAGAACGGGATGTTCGACACTATAGAGCGTTTCAGGTCCTCGAGTGTTTGGGTGTGTTCCTCTGACCAGATGAATGGGTTTGCTTTGGTCAGGTCACGGAGTGGTTTGTTTTTTGTGGATAGGCTTGGTATGTATTTGGCGAGATAGTTGATCATCCCAAGGAGGGTTAGCAGTTCTCCTCGGCATGATGGGTTTCGGCATGTGGTTAATGGCGCGAATTTTTTCGGGATCTGGCCGCATCCCCGTGGAGCTGATTATGTGTCCGAAGTAGCTGACACTAGAGGCCGAAAACTCGCACTTATCTTTGTTGAAACGGATACCCTTAGCTAGGGCACGTTCGAGTATCGCTGCCAGGCGTTCATCGTGCTCTTCTTGCGTGGCACCGTACACGATCATGTCATCAATGATGATGAAGAAACCCTCTAGGCCTTCAAAGGCATCTTCCATCCTCCTCTGAAACTCATCTTGCGCTGAGATGATTCCGAAGGGCATTTGCTTGAAACGATATCTTCCGTATATTGTGCTGAATGTTGTGAGGTAAGACGAATCTTCGGAGAGCGGAATTGACCAGTAACCGGAACGGGCATCAAGTTTTGTGAATATTTTCGCTCCGTATAGCTTGGAGGTGACGTCGTCTAGAGTAGGAATGGGATAGTGAGGCCGTTTGATGGACTTGTTTAGGTTCACAGGGTCTATGCACAGTCTTATGGACCCATCCTTCTTCTCAACCATAACCATCGAATTGACCCACTCTGTTGGGGTAATGACCTTTTCGATAATCCTTAGATCTTCTAGGCGACTGAGTTCTTGTTTGAGTTTATCCTGCATGGCCGCGGGTACTCGTCTCGCTGGGTAGACAGTTGGAGTGGTATTGTCTTTCAGGTATATGTTGCATTCTCCTTCGAGTTTCCTGATTCCTTTAAACACTTCTTTGTGCTTTTCCTTCAGGAAGGGTACTCTTGAAGATGTTGAATTTACGTTCAGTACCAGTTTAATCAGGTCCAAATCAAGGCTTGAACGGTAGCCTATGATGGGGGCAGCTGAAGTTTCTACTACAAAGAATTGTTGCCTGCTGCTGAGGTTATCTTTGTAGCTGCATGATAATTCGCAGACTCCAGCTACAGGGATCCTTGCTCCACAGTAGCTGGTGAGGTGCTGGCTTGTGGGTTTCACGGTGGGCTTTGGGGTGATGAGGTCAAAGTACTTCCTTGGAATGATATTGACCTGGGCCCCTGTGTCGATTTTGAACTGGACAGAGAACTGATTGTTGATGATCAAGGGTATCACTGCTTCGTCTTTGTTTTTGCTTTGTTCAATGGAGTACAGGAATATGGTTTCATCACTGGAGTCTGCTTGGACAGTGTCTTCTTCGACTGAATTTACTGTCTTACTTTGACAAACTCGTGCGAAATGGTTGAGCTTTTTGCAGATGGAGCATGTCTTGCCCTTTGCTGGGCAGACATGGGAGGGGGAGTATGTTCCACCACAGAAGTAGCATGGTTTGCTCTTTGAGCCACTGGCTTCCTGTTTTTTTCTGCTGCTGTTCCGGTTTGGGTAGCGTGAGATGGCATCGATCTCTTGCTTTATGGGAATAGACTTAGTTCCATGGAATGTCTTAAGCTGTGCCTGGGTCACTTCGTGGGTTCTGCACATAATGGTTGCTTTTTCAAGCGTAAGTTCATCACCTTCAGCCAGGAGCTTCTCACGTACGTTTTGGTTTAGTATTCCGCATACTATGCGATCGCGGACCATTTCGTTTGGGTCTGAGTAAGAACATGGTTTCACTAATGTCTTGAGCTCTGTAATATATTTCTCTACACTTTCTGCCTCAGTTTGGTCTCGTTTTTGGAACAGATACCGTGCAAAAACTGTGTTCTTCTGTGGTGATGCATACGCCTTAAATTTCTCAAGGTACCGTTCAATTTTGTTCCGTTCCTCGTCTGCAATGGTGAAGGTGTTGAATATTTCTCGTCCTTTTGCTCCAGCCCAGATAAGTAGGTAGGCACAGAGAGCTTTCTCTGTTTTGCCTGCCAGTGGGCCTGCAAACATCAGTTGGGCGTGCTCTTGGAAACGGTCCCATTCTTCTGCTAGGGAGCTGGCTTCCCAGTTGATTGATGGCTGTAGTACATCCATGAGATCCCACTTCTGACACCATGTAATACTTTTCTAGTATAAAGGTTTATTGACCCAGGCTACCTACAAAGAAAAGCAATATCTAAGCACAGCACAAGCATTAAAAGCACAAGCATGGGATAGGCACAACGGGGAATTAAGCACAAGCATTAAGCGGGAATTAAGCGGAATGCTATAGATGTTGTTGCAACATCAAGAGGAAAAACGAGAACTGAGACAATGCAATAAGAAGTTCAAAAAGACTACACTTATATTCTAAACATAGAATAGTTTGGAGGAAGGGGAGCCTTAGGTACTCCTACTCTTTACACAAAGGAACTTGTAGAAACTCAATCATTTTTTTCTGAATTTCCAATTTACTGCTGCCTAAAAAATCACACAACCAAATCCTCCACTGCTATCAATTAGAATGGGGACTGAGGGCAAGTGTTGTATAAAAAAAAATCAAACAAATGTAAAAAGAAACAAGAAATTTATTATGCTGACTCTTAGAGCCCTTAAAAAAATACTGAATTTTAAATTTAGCTCACTTAGCAAGTGAACTGACCCAGCTTTACTGAAAATGCATTATGCAAGCAATAACTGATATATCTTATACTCGGGGCTCAGGAAGATGATCACAGGATGAAGAAACAGGGATGCAAAGATTTAAGAACTAGGGAATTTTCTGATTGTATAAACAATCTGTCTTAAAAGTTTTCCATACTTGATGCATACTAATCAACCTTCTACATAGTGATAAAAAGCCCATTCACTATTCTAAATTATTTCCATTTATTTATTTAACATACTGTATATCCTTAAGTATATGATAATTAATTCTGTACTGCTTTTTTTCCCTCTTCAGATTGATTAATAAATTAAACAACACAATAAAGGTGTCAAGAAGTTTAACAATAAAATATCTTGGACAGCTGGGAACATGCTAAAGAGTTCAGAAATCAAGCATTCGAGTTCAAATATAGTGGAGGAGCATCAAATGAATCCATCCTCAGATCAATGCAAAAACTACCAATAGTTTTTGCAACTGATGCTAATAGAAGTAGCTCCTATGCCACAAAAAGCATTGACAATACTTCATTTAACATAATCAGACTTCAGTGATGATTCTGATGAATTAATTTACAGTGAAATAAATCCCAATTGTCAAAGTTTGTCAAATAATAAAAGACCCAGTGCATAAATAATAAACTCACATATACCAAAGTGTTCAGAAAAGTCTAATCTATCAAAAGAAATTGACTGGAAAATAAAACACCAATCCATTCCCCAGATATAGGGTACTTCATTTGCAGTACAGTCCTGCCAACTATTAACTAGAGTTCCTCAACGTAGTTTAAACTGGATAAGGAGCACTGTGGACAGCTCTTTTCTTCAGCAAATGATTCATAGTGCTATCATAATCAGCAATGTGTATATAAACAAGTATCAATAGTTAGCCTACCAAATTGAGTACATAATAAACCAATTTGTTGACAATTGGCTAAGGTTTGTTGTTTCTTTATATATTTTGATTAGTTTCATTGAGTTTCATTTGCTGATTTAGTTGAATATATTATGTCCGGTAAGGCTTAGAGAAAGCACATAAGCCCAGTAAACGACTGTGACAGATGGGCTGCTTGTTCTATTGAATTGGATGAGGGGTCCTCTGCCATATCACCTTCCGCTGTCTTTTTGTTTATCAAAGTCTGTTGTTTGTTCTGGGAGTATGTCTAAGAGTCGTGGTGTACGTTCTAAATGGTTTTATAAGCCTGATTGGAATGATGCGAATTTTTCTGTTTATCTTATAACTTTGGCTTCACTTTTAAGTACGATTTATGTTCCTTATCAGCTTTTGCAGTGTAGTCAGAATTTTATTTATGCTAAATATGAAATAGACCGATATTATCATTCTATCCTCTCTGCTATGAAAGAAGCTGAAAAAATTTCTGTCCCAGTAAAGCGAATCCGAAAAAATACTCAAAAGCCTCTTTGGTCACTTGACCCTAACCTTAAGGCCTGTAAAAATAAAGCTAAATTTTGGCTAAAAATTTGGACAGATTGTGGTCAGCCTAGGTCCGGTAATGTTTTTCTTATTAAACAGAAAACTAAATTAGAATTTAAGAAGTATCTAAAAAGTGTCCGATACCGAGGGCTTGATTTTCCATCTTCGCCTAAGGATTGGAGGAATGTAATTAATTCAAGTAAAACAGACGATTCTGATGTAAGTAGTATTGATATTCCACCAAGTTCTTGGCATGCATATTATTCGAAGATTTTCTCCGTTTTGAATTATTCTGTTCATAAAAAGTTTGGTGAAGCGTTTGTTAAAATTGTCCCTAGATTTCTAAGTCAGCGCTTTGTTTTGCCTATATCGCGTTGTGAAGTTTTGAATGCTTTGAATCATCTTAAGTCAAAATCTATTGATGCTGATGGTATCTCTAAAATGCATCTAACTCCCCAATGTGCTGAACTTGTGTCACATCTTGCGCTTTTGTTTCAAATGTGCTTGGCATCTTCTGCTGTCCCGGAAAGTTTTTTGTGTGGCAGCGTGACTTCAATTTTAAAAAGAGGTAAACCGCCAACAGATTGCTCTTCTTACTGTCCAGTTTCTGTTTCTTGCAATATTAGCAAGGTCTTTGAGTATATTCTTTTACCTAATTTAACTCGAAATATTTCTTTCTTTGGTGAAAATCAACTTGGTTTCAGACCTGGTGTGGGGTGCCAACATGCTCATTGTGTCCTTTCTTCTATTCTACTTTCTAATTCTTCTAAGGGTAAAGGCGTATATCTCTGTACACTTGATCTTGCAAAGGCTTTTGATTCTGTTGTTCATAACCAGCTTTTCTTTTCTTTGGCTTCTTCTGGTGTTAATTTTTCGTTGATTTACCTTCTATGGTTTTGGTATTCTAATTCTTACCTCCGCCTGAAATCTTCTCCAGAAACAACTATTAAAGTGCTTCGTGGTGTTAGGCAGGGAGGTGTTTTATCACCAACCCTGTTTAAAATTTGTATTTCTACTGTTCTGGAAAAGATCTCAGGCACTTATTTTTCTGGTTCTACTGATGTTTCTTACATTGCCTATGCTGATGACAATCTGTTGATTAGTCGTACTAAGTCTGCTCTTTCTGTGATGGTTTCCTTAGTTTCTCAGTCTTTCCTAAATATTGGTCTATCCCTGAATCTTGACAAGTGTGAATTCTTATCTTATAATCTGTCTTCGTCTACTCCTCTGGTATGTAATGAATTTTCTGTACTTTCTGTCTCTTTCTTTTGGTGGCTTGGTATTACTGTTTCTAATTCTCTAGCTCTCTTTCGTAAACAGATTGTTGCTGATTCAGTAAGAAAAATTCAGTTCAGTTATTCAAAAATTGTAGCAAACCGTGGAAAATATAACAGAAGAGCTCTTGGGCACTTATTCTCGACTTTTTCTGATCATTCTGTGCTTTATTTTTTGGGTGTTCATTCTGTTCTTAAGCTAAAGGATTTAAAAAAGATTAAAGTTACTTATTTCAAATTTTGCAAATTTCTTCTTTCTCTGCCACCATGGACTAGAAATTGGTATCTAGTTAATAATTTTTATGTTACAGATGTAACTCAAAAGCTCAGTGTCCTACACAAAAAGCTTTCTGCAGATGCATTTTGTAAATTTGGCCCTGACCACAGTCTTTTACAGTTCTTTTTGTAGTTTAATTTAATTGCTAGTGTTTGTTGAGTTTTTTTTTGTTTTGTTTTTCTTTTTTATTATTATGTACTCCACTTGTACTACTTTTTGTTAGTTGTGGGTAATAAATGATTGATTGATTGATTGATGAGTGTGATATTTGTGAGAAGTGGATCTGTGGTTTATGTCTGGACCTTTCCCCTGGTGAATATAAGTTATTAAGCAAGATGATGCAATCCCTTACCTGTTCCTGGCCAGGTCCAGCCTGCAAACTTAACCCTCCTCCTCCCCCCCCCCCTCTAGTGAACAAGCTATGATAAATAAGCTAACACCTGTTATGGATAATTCCTTGAGATCTTTCAGGGAAGATCTTAAGAAGGAATTTGCCACCACTAGTCAGTTGACCCAAGCACTTTCCCAGCTGAGAACTGACAGTAAAAGTGACATTTCTGCCCAGGTTAGTGATATTGCAAACAGGGTATCTCATATTGAAAATTCTCTACAATTGGTTTGCTCTGTTTCAACTGTTCAGGACCTAATGGTTTCTACAGTGTCTTCTAAGTTGTCCCAACTTCCAGTAGCCCAATTAACCAAAACCAAACTTTGTCAGAGAGCACTTTCAGAGCACCAGCATTTTGAAAGATGTCGTAACATTGTTGCCAGGGGCAAATCTCCAGCATTTTTATTGGGGGGGGGGGGGGCAAGAGGGGTCCATAAAGAAAGAAAAACGAGCAAAAATGGGGTTTTTTATAGGCCAAATGAAAGTACAGAAAAAAACACAACAAAGCAAATATTTCGAGAGGACAAATGCCTCTCTTCTTCAGGGGTCCATATCAAGATAGTCAAAGGGCATGGGATGTATAATAATTTTTTCTTCACATTATTGGAGGGGCAACTGACCCCCCTTGCCACCACCAAACAAGGCACCTGATTGTTGCATATGGTATCCCCACCAGACAGATGATGCAGTTTTCTGTACAACTATCTATTACACAATTATGGAGTTGACATCAGTGCCCACCCAGCCCAAGTAAAAAGACTTTCTAATAGCATCAGCTGTCTGGTAGCTGCCCCCCTTGTCTTCTCTTCTCTGTACCATCAACTGAATTTAGAAAGCAAATAATATGGAAATCCTTTGAAACAAAAGGATCAATCAGCTTCTATGGTGATAGTCCTAAGGAAGATTGCATAAAACACAAAGCTCTAGTTGAGGAGCTGAAATGCAGAATAGCAAAGGGAGAGGAAGATTTGATAATTTGTAATGGTATCATCATCCAAAAAAACTTGCCAGTTAGAGCAATCCCCCAAACTGCTCCAATATCCCACTAATGTATATGCCTCCTTCTATCTCTGTTAATTAATTGTTTAAGTGTTAATGGACTTGCATCACCAAATTCTGTCTCTCAATGGTCTAGTAGTGAACATAATAATAATATTTCCCTGTTTGATGCTGACATTTCTCTCTAGTTTCTTCAGCAATGACATGCTTACCTGATGTTTCTTCTTTTTCGTTTCATAATGCTGTATCCAACAACCTTACCAGTCCTTTAGTTCCTGCATCCTCTCAGATTCCTACCTCTCAGAGAATGAGGTGCCTTAGCTCCAATGTTGATAGCCTCCGTAATAAGCTATCTGAACTTTCCTTTTGTATTAAATCTGAAGGAGTGGATGTTGCAGCAGTTACAGAAGTTTCACTAAAAAATACCTTGTCAGTCTTAACTCCTGATGAAATCAAAATCAATGGTTACCAACTATTTTCTAATCTGAATTCCCTACTTTGTCACAGAGGAGTGTCTCTTTATATTAGAGATGGACTAAATGTTAGTCTCATTCAATTCAATTCTCTGAATAGTGATGGGATTGAGTCTGTGTGGATACACAATCAAATAATTTCAACTGTAGTGGGTGTTGTTCACAGAAGTCCCAGTGCTCTGTGTGTTTTGAACTATGAATCTAATTTGGCTGCTATGTTGTCTCATATGATGTCCAAATTTGCCAGCTATGATCTTGTCCTTTTGGGGGACTTTAATCTTCCTGAAATCCAATGGATTTATGAATCTGCTTTTTGTACTAGAGATTCTCCTTTTTTGTCTTCCCTCTCTGATAATTCCCTCTGTCAAAAAATCTCACAACCAACCCATTACAGGGAAGGTCAAATCTCCAACATTCTTGATCTGGTTATACTCAGTAACCCTGACCTTCTTATTAAGAATGTAATAACCACACTTACTAGCAATAGCAACCATGTAGTAATTATTTCAGAGCCATGTCTGCCTACCAAACAACCTTCCTCTAAACAACAAAAATATTTAAACTACAA
Organism: Artemia sinica; assembly: GCA_027921565.1. Classification (NCBI taxonomy): domain Eukaryota; kingdom Metazoa; phylum Arthropoda; class Branchiopoda; order Anostraca; family Artemiidae; genus Artemia; species Artemia sinica. Next base: position 7,428,389 of record CM051257.1, on the reverse strand, counting down.
AATAGTCTCTAATAAACTTGCCAAAGTCAACTGGAAAATGCTTATTACTGATGATATTGAGGAGAGGTGGTCAAGTGTAAAAACAGAAATTCTAAATGTTGAAAAGTCATGCACCAGAATTTGTCACGTAAAACAGGCAAAACGTTTACCTTTTTTAACTACCAAAGTAAGCAAGCTAATCAATTGAAAACACAGAGCATGGAACTGCTATAGAAAAATAAGACCACAGAAAATTATCTAGTCTTCAAATTCTTTGTAATCAAACAACCAACCAAGTAAAGGAGTTGAAGAGAAGGTTTGAGGAAAAACTGGCAGAGGAAGTTAAGGATAAACCTAGATCTTTCTGACATTATGCCACTCAAAAATGTAGCAGCAGACACACAATCCCAGATATCAACATTTTACCTTAACTTTCAGTTATCAGTCTCCTTTTCTCTAGTTGTAGTTCTGAAAATGCAATTCCTGTTATTTGAGCAGAATTTTAAGCCATATACCTGTTTATCTCCTAAAATAAGAAAATGTATTTGCAGATCTTTGAAACCTCATAAATTGGGATTGATCAAAGTTGTGAAGCTGGAAACAGTTTTCTTGTACTTTGTTTAAGCAGAAGATTTATTTTGCAAAGTTTTGCTTTTATAACACAAGTATTTTTAAAGGTCAGTGTCTTCTAAAGGGAGAAGGGGTGGCAGTAGGTACTTCAAAATACCTTCCTGCAACAAACTTTAGTCTGTAGGCCCATCCCTAAAAGTTTAATTTTCCTAACCTAACTCCTTTCTAAGATAGCAGGAAGTGGCTAAAATAGAATTTTACCATACCACCACAACTGGTAAATTTAAAGTAGGGTAAAAGACCTCTTTTTGGGAAAGACCACTTTTCTTTGGCCTTCCGGAAAAATAGCAATGGGTTTTTGGACCACCCCTAATTTACTACAGCATGATACAATGTGAGGGTAGCAACAAGAACTCCTCCTTCTTGGTCAATTATGTCCAGGGAAGGTATTTTGAAGCACCTACCTCCACATCTTCTCTCTCTAGAGGGTCCTGAAATTTGCCTACATGACAGGTCTATACCTATTGAAATTTTGACAAAACAACATTTTACCTTAATTTTTAGTTATCAGTTTCTTTTTCTCTGGCTTTAATTCTGAAAATACAATTCCTGTTACTTGAGTAGAATTTTAAGCTATATCAGTGGGTTTTTTTTTCAAAATTTAGGAAATGTATTTGCATGTCTTTAAAACCTTATAAACTGGGATTGAACAAAGTTGTGAAGCTGAAAACAATTTTGCTGTACTTCATTCAAGCAGAAGATCTATTTTGCATGGTTTCAATTTTATAACACACAGATTTTTAAAGGTCATCAAAGGTCAGGACCCAGCAGAGAGAGAAGGAGTGGGGGTAGGTACTTCAAAATACCTTCCCAGTACATACTTTAGCCTATAGACCCATCCCTGAAAGTTTCAGTTTCCTAACCTAACCCCTTTCCAAGATAGCCAAAAGTAGCTAAAGTAGAATTTTACCACTAATAATTTTAAGTGTTGATCTTAAATAATTTTAATAAAAACCATATTAATGTATAGCTTAGATTATTGGCTTTTCTCTGATATATACAATTCTTCTCAATTCCTCTTTGGTAACAAAATGTGAGGATTTTAGTCTTACATAATTTTACTCTATTGGATACTGGTGTTTTAGCCTAAGCCTATAGGCTAGGACAGAAATTAGGTAGCCATGAAAAAAAAGAATATGGTACCATTTAATTTCCCTATAAAATTTTTACCTTGAAGCCTAGCATACCTTTACCCATGTATTACTTACTTACTTAAAGCTCTTGCTCGGCAGCGTCGCCAGCGTAGAGGGAACCAGTCGTCAGCGCTGTCAGTCTTCTCCAGAGTGGTCGGTTCAGGGCGAGGGTTGTCACTTCAGCCGGGTTGATGTTTCTGGAGGCAAGCCGATCACGGATGACGTCCGCCCATCTGGTGCTCGGTCTTCCCCTAGGACGCCTCCAGCCATTTGCAGCTGGGTCGAAATCGAAGATGAGTCGGGCGGGTGTTTGGGCAGGCAGACAGAGCAGATGACCATACCAACGCAGCGAGCGAGACTCAAGCTGCTTGGACAGGGGTGGGAGTTTGAAGGACCTGAGGATTTCCGAATTTCGTACCCTGTCAGGCCATCGGGAGCCTTCGATTTTTCGGAGGTGTTTTCGTCTGGATGGCATCTACCTTCAGCGTCTGTGTCTGAGTCAGCGACCAAGTCTCAGCAGAATAGAGCATAACGCTGGCAACCGAAGCAGAATATATTCGTGCTTTGGTGAGATGGCTGATCTGGGGTTTATGGAAGACTGTTTTTAGAAGGCGACCAAAGACAGAGTTTGCTTTTGCTGCTCTTGCTGATATTTTGGCATCTAGGCTTCCGTTTGAGCAGACAATTGAACCAAGGTAGGTAAACTGCTTGACTACCTCTACAGTCTGGCCACAAATTTCCACAGATGAAAGGGGTTGGATGGCTTTTTCTCAACGGGCATTATCTTGGTCTTTGACCAATTTATTTTCAGACCGAATTTCTCAGCGGCAGAGGCCAGTGTTTCCAGTGTAGTTTTGAGGTCACTAATGTTTTCGCATATTAGCGCCATGTCGTTGGCAAAGTCAACGTCTGAAAGAACTCTTCCAGCAAAGTCCTATGCCAAACGGCTGCACCTGCTGTGTTTTATTCAGGATGTGGTCTATTACACAGTTAAAGAGCTCAGGTGCAGCAGCACATCCTTGCCGGACACCATTTTTAATTTTGAAATATCCAGAAGGCCGTCCATTTACGATCACCGCACTTTCAGTGTTATTATACAGCTCTTTGAGGAGACGGACGATTTTCGTGGGTACGCCAGCAGACTGGAGGATTAGCCATAGTGACTGCCTATCGACAGTGTCGAAGGCAGATCGAAAATCTACAAAGGCAATGTACGCCTTCCTCTTATATTCAAGAGTTTTCTCTACTAGCTGTCTAATTGTATGGATTTGCTCGGTGGTGGACCTGCCTGGCATGAAGCCAGCTTGCTGGGGGCAACGCAGGGCATGGAGGTATCTTGTTGCCCATTTGAGAAGCAGCATAGCGAAGAGCTTTCCAGGAACTGAGAGTAAAGTTATGCCACAATAATTGATACATTCTGCTTTGCTCCCCTTCCTCTTGTAGATTGGCACAAGTAGGCCCTTCTTCCAGTCTGAGGGGATTTTTTCAGAGTGCCACACAAGGTTAAACAGCATTTGTAGCCAGAGGATCATGGCTGGACCCCCATTTTTAAGGAATTCCGATGTTAGGCCACATATTCCTGGCGCTTTGTTATTCTTTAGCTTGCGGGTGGCAGCTTTTATCTCCTCTGCTGTAAATTCAGGACCATCAGGAACAGGTATGGTAGTGGCCGCAGCAGCTGCTAGCTCATGGTCCGTCTGGTCTGGTGGATCTGAGTTGAGCAGTTTCTCAAAGTGGTCCTCCCACTGGCGGAGGCATTGTGATTGGTTGTAGATATTCTCCCCGCTAGCGCTTCGAAGGTATGGCGTAGTTTGAGTGTGCTGACCTGACAGCTCACGAAGAATCTTGTAGGTGGCTCCACTGTCCTTTTTCTTGGCGGCCTCTTGCAGTTCGGATGCCTTGCTGTCAATAAAAGCCTTGCGGTCTTTATGCAACATGGAATTGCGCTCTTTGTTTAGCAATCTGTATGTAGCCCATGTCCCCGCCAAGATGTGCTTCTCGCCTGAGCTCTATGATGGCAAGGGGAGTGATTACTGATCCAGTCCTTTTTCTTCCGTTGCCTCATTCCAACAACGTCAGTTGCTGCCGCAAGAGTGTTCTCTTTGAAGGACTTCCGTGCAACTTCACTATCATTGCATTGGCCAAGGACCTCAAATCTGTTGGATATCACCACATGGTACCGCTCAGCCAGAGCGGGTCCTGTTGGATGCGACCAGCATCAATTTTCCGAGAAGACTGGCTGTTCTTCATAGCTTTGAGGCGGAGCTTAATTTTGGCTGCTACCAGCCGGTGGTCGGTGTTCCCAAGCTTGGCGCCACGGTAGGTACCCATGTATAGTCTGCAAAAATTGGCTTAAATTCTTGTTTAGGTGCTTATTCCTACCTTGGAAAGTGGTTGAGACAGGCAAATACATACTCTCAGCAATGAATCCAGGGCCATAAATACAGGCTACCCTGGGAAGGTATTGTTGGCCTACTATGGCTGCCCTTTTATTGTATTATTAGGGCTTTGGCCTTGAAGATTTTGTATAGCCCTAGGTGTATCACAGATCTATAGGCTTATTTGTCTGAATTCTGGCAAAAAAAAAAGAGTTTTACTTTAATTGTATTTAGGCCTAACACAATTTGAATGCACTTTGGTAAATTTCTACCAAATCATATTATTGAGTTAGGAATAAAGTGAATACACCATTTGATGCCTTTTTTATTGCTGATTACAAATATAATAATCATTTCTATCAGAAATGATTTTCAGCCCACCTCCCCCCCCCTATATATGCCAATTCAGGGTATATATTTCTACAACCTAACCTAACCCTGAATGAATGAAATGATTACTATATTTGTAATCAGCATAAAAAAGGCATCAAGTGGTATATTCACTTTATGCATAAGTCAATAATATGATTTGGTAGAAATTTACTGGCACTTTTATTATACTTTACCCCCAACCCCTTTATGTTAAAATATAGCCTATAGCCAAAATCATAGATTTACTAGGCTATTTGTTTTTCTGTTTCTTGAATAGACTACACCAGCAATGATTCAATCAAGAAGCATTTCTAAATTTTAGAGATAGCCTAATTGGGTAAATATTTACCAAATCATATTTTTGAGTTACAACTAAAGTGAATATACCACTTGATGCCTTTTTTTATGCTCTTTACAAATATAATAAGCCTAATCATTTTTGTTGGAAATGAATTTTAGCCCCCACCCCTATATACACCAATTCAGGGTATATATTTGCACATTAGGGAGGTGGGGGGAAAGTTTGGTAAATTTTTACCAAATCATATTATTGACTTAAAATAAAGTGAATATACCACTTAATGCCTTTTTTGTGCTCTTTACAAATATAATAATCATTTTTGTTGGAAATGAATTTTGGCCCCCACCCCCATATATACCAATTCAGGGTATATATTTGCACATTAGGGGGGTGGGGGAAAGTCTAATCTTACCTCTTGTTTACATCAGAAATAAAATTTACCCCCACCCCCTAATGTGCAAATATATACCCTGAATTGGTATAAATAGGGGTGGGGGTAAAATTCATTTCTGACAAAAATCATTATTATATTTGGAAAGAGCATAAAAAAGGCATCAAGCAGTATGTTTACTTTATTTTTAAGTCAATAATATGATTTGGTAAAAATTTACTGAAAGTTTAAACTTACCTCTCATTTACATCAGAAATAAAATTACCCCCACCCCCTAATGTGCAAATAGGCATACCCTGAATTGGTATATATAGGGGTGGGGGCTAAAATTCATTTCCAACAAAAATGATTATTATATTTGTAAAGAGCATAGGCTAAAAAAAAGGCATGGAGTGGTATATTCACTTTAGTTGTAACTCAATAGCCTAATATGATTTGGTAAATATTTACTGCCTAATTGTATACATTTCAGTCTCTGTATGGACCTTAATATCACTCCAAAGTTCAAATTAAGGTAGATTAATTAGTTAAGGTAGGCTAATAATCCTGGAACTTGTGGAAAAATTCATCTAGATCCAATTCAGAGGTAGGCTAGCCTAGACTGGTTGAAACAAGAGTGATGCCTGGCAAAATATGTTGGAAATAAATAAACCAGTTTGGGTGACATACTTCCAGACTAGGAGGGGGAGGGGTAAGTTATAGTGTAACTGCCTTCAAAGTGTGTTAGGCTTAGGCCAACAATTATTCTGCATATTATGAAATAAAAATGTTTTCTCAGCATGTTTCCTTCTCAAAAGCCCTAATTCTAGGCTTATACCCTAAAATAAATTGCACTGTGGATTCAGTAAAACACAATTGTCCTATGAATCTGTTTTGAAAATGATGTTTTAGTAGGCTAAGTTTACCTGGTTTTGGGTTTTCATTCTTTCAACACTACCACTTTCAGCTGATTCTTCTGCCTTCACATGAATGAAAGTGCTTAATAACATAAGAGAAAGTAGAAAAGGCAAAATACGAGAACATTTTCTTATTTTGATCATTTCTACTGCTTTATTTTTCTTTTTTTCTTCTCTTTCTTCTTTGAAAAGCCAAGCAAAATATTTAAACGGATAGCCTGTATTATGCAGGTTTCGTATTGGCTAAGTGGGCCTTTCACATGAGTTTATTAAGGCCAGAAGTCCCATAGGCTATGAAGGTCTAAATCGGGTCAAAACGTCCCAAATTCTCGTAGATAATTTTCCCAAATTTCGTTGATTATCAACGCGAATTTGGGAAGTTTTGACCCGATTTAGACCGTCGGGTCAAAACTTCCCAAATTTTCCTTGAAAATTTCAACGAAATTTGGGAAAATTATGTACGAGAATTTGGGAAGTTTTGACCCGATTTAGACCTTCATAACCTGGAAGCAATTTACATAAACTCCGTAGTAAGGCACTCAGGGTACACGATAAAGTGGCAATATGAAGCCAGCTTCAACGTAGGCATTTGCTGCAGGTGAATAACCCCCAACCAATAGCACAATAAGTGATACCTGATCTGGCTCAATGAATATTGACTGAAGTGACACCCAAGCAAGCTAGTGATTACAAAAGGCACAGAATAATCGAGTGATACGAATGTATATGACCGATTGGTCGAACGTGTCAAACCCCAAAGAACATGAAGCCAGCAATAGCTTAAGCTAGCTATACCTAATTTATAATAAATTCTTACCTTCTATTTTTATTTTCCTGGAAAGTTTCTCGCAGGCCTTAAGGATTAAATGTTTTTCTGAACGGTCCTCATGTCCTTTTGATACATTTTTAATTAACTACTTCTGACAAAATTAGTTTCTCAGTTGTTTCCATTGCATGGTTCAAAAAATGTTTCTATTCAAAATAGCTGGTGCTTTTTTAACGGCCCAGTAGAAATATTTCGATGCAGCCGCTGAGCAGTTCTACGCATATGCTTTCAGTAAAATCTATGAAATTGGACAGATCACACAAAAATGGCTGCTGTAAAAACGTGTCAATGTGGAACGAAACAGTGTGAACCTGTCAAACTCTATAGATATTCCTATGAAATTCAATGTTTAATATTCTGTGATAGATTTTGCGTTGTAAGAATGCTATTCATCACTCTTACAGTCCCTTCAATCATAAATTAACCTGCTTTTGACACTGTATTTAAATTATTTGTACTGCAAGATCAACGAACTTGGTTAAAACTCAATTAAAGATTGTGCTTGCTCTAGGTATGAAATAACGTCTTTCTAAAATAAGCTTTTAAGTTGTAAATATTGCTGGATTTTCATGAATACGATTTTTTGACAAAATATCGCAATCAAACAATTAAACTTGACAAGTGCAGGCTAACACGATAATTATTACAGGGGGTCACACTGAACCATTATATGCATCTAAATTTAAATGACAAAAGGCTGAAGAAAGGGAATATCACTTCTAAGTTCCAGAAAAAGGAGGCTTATAGCATTATACCTTCTTCATGACGAAGCTAAAACCGAAAAATATAAAAAAAATACGATACGGTAAATATAGGACGAAGAGGTGTTTGCTATTTTGGACAGTAGCTGAGTTATAAATGAAAGTTTCAAGAATGTAGCCTAAATTATAGCCTAAGTAGGTCTTCTGAAGTTTGTAACTCTACCAATTCGGTACTGAACTTTAATAAACTTAAATGCGTTTTGAAAATAAAACTTCCACACACATATGCTCCACATGACACTAAAATGCTCATTTCAAACATACTAATCCATACCCACACAAATGTAGGGGTATCACTACTCCGAGCTCCCCCTCTTCAATGGAGCTAGCTATAACCCTAGGCTATATACAAAAGTTTTACTGACTTTCTTGCTAGCAATATTTTCTGTGCTTATTTCTCATCGATAATTGGTTCCTAATGCCAAACATAGCTAATTAGAAATAAAGAAAGAAAAGACAACAATAACAAAATAAACAAACTTTTATAAATAGTTTGCATAAGTTAGAGGGAGGATTTTAATAAGAATAATTTTTATTTTGGAAATAATAATCATTGCAAATCGATTGGTAAATACATTCTTTTTCTATTTGATTTCTGTCCTAAGTTAAAAGCAAATTACTGCTTAAAATTTTATTATCAGTGTTAACCTACCCAGTGCTTATCTAAATATTTGACTACAAAGCTAGTAACTACTGCACCCATTAAAAGTTTGTTTACATAGGAACCAGGGTATATTGCTCAAAACAATACAAGCTGGCCAATATTTTTCAAAACTAGGCCCAGCCTACTAGTCTCACCTTGAACTCATACTTCTTCTGAAATCTTATCCCATGCTTTCATGATCAGCAGCCTATCAGTGGGGACCTTGTGAGCTTCTGTGCGCAAAATTGCATGATGCCTTAAAGACAAAATCAATCTTTCAATATCTATTTTGGTTTCTTCTGCCCATTTCAGGAATTTACATGCGATTTATCTGTTTAAAAAAAGATTAATAAACTTGGATGATAATTCGAAAAATTAGATACCTTTTATCAAAAATTCGCACATAGCTCCGAATTATCGTGCATGAGTGAGCCCAGGATATAAAAAATAAAATACATTTTTCAGAGGCAATGCTATAGCGTTGCCTATAGTAAATGCCATACGGCTCCAATGTTTTATTATTATTATTTTTTTTTTTTCCCAGAGGCACTTCATATGGAAGTGGTCGTCGTCAAAACTTCAAAGGGGCTCACTCGATTGGAAATCGAGAGTTCTAGTGCCCTTTATAAGGGTCAAAAGGGGTTGGAAGGCAACGAACACCCCTTCCACGCCCACCATTTCCCCAAACACATCCAACCAAGATTTTGAGATAGCCATTTTGTTCTACGTAGTTGATTTCCATATAGAAATTATGCTTTTGCGGAGGACACTCCCCCAGAGCCCTCAGGGCAAGGGTTATAAGTTACACCCTGGGGGGCAAATAAGCTTTTTATAGAACGCTTTGTCGTAGAAACTTCAAAAAGGGCTCATTCGATTGGAAATTCAAAGAGCTAATACTCTTTTTAACAGTCGAAAGTGATTCGAGGGAAACTAACCCCCCTCTCACACCTACCTTTTCCCCAAACACATCCAGTCAAAAATTTGAGATAGCCATTTTGTTCAACGTGGTTGAAAATTCTGAAAATTAGGTCTTTGAGGATGACAAACCCCCCACAGCCTTCAGGGCAAGGGTTGTAATTTATGCCCTGGGGGCATATAAGGTTTTTTATAGAAAGCGTTGTCGTAGAAACTTCAAAAAGGGCTCATTCGATTGGAAATTTAAATGGCTTAAAGCGCCAATGACGCAATAGGTTTTAGACTTTTACAGTAAGAAGGAGGCGATACCCAAACTCTGGTTTGTAGTGGTTTTTATTCGTTTCAAGCTTGATTTGCATATTCAATTTAAGTTTCACTCGTTTTAACATTTATTTATTCGTTTAGAATAGTATCTATTGTATATTTGTTTGCATTGATTGTTTATTTAATTTCTGTTCGTTTTAAGTTTCATTTATGCTTCAATAGCAAAATATTTTTTTTTGTTTTAAGCTTGATTTTCATATTCAATCTAAGCATTACTCGCTTTAAGATCTATTTTTTCATTTATATTATTACTTGTTGTATGTTTTTTTCTATGATTGTTTATTTAATTTCTATTCGTTTTGGGTTTCATTTATTCTTTAATAGTGATTTTTGGTCATTTTGAGTTTGAATTTTAACAGGTATTTTTATCTGCTGAGCTTAAGTTTAAAATGACCTTTACTTTTCTTTAAAAACTTATTATTCGGAAAGTTTTTTTTAATTAATGAGGGAATAGATTGAATAGAGGAGTTAGTCGGATATACTTTTCGTGTCAAAAAGTACTGCAAAAACAGTGCATTTTGGGTATACAGTCAAGTTATTTCTATGTTTAACAACAAAGGACTAAAAACAATACATCCGGCCTCAGATGGACGATCGAAGAGCAACAGTTTTGAGAATCAAACGTATCATCCTTCAACCGTAAAACATGGCCTAGCCATTTTAAGCTTTCTTTCGTAATAACTCTAGAAAGTAGGATCAAACCACATTTTTTGTAAAGCGTATTACTTGACATACGGTTAGTTACTGGATTTTCTCACTAGTCTATTTTTATACTTCATAAAAGGAAGACGTGTTTTTCAAACAATTCGTGATAACGAGCTGTAAGTAAGGAGCGATGCGGCTCAAAAGTAACCGAAAATGTAAGAAACAGAGTCTTGATAATAATAGATAAGTAAACAGAATCCAATTTTGATGCTTATTCGAAATATATAAATGTTCATAAGTTTAATGTTACCCATCAAAATTTACGAGCCTGGGGATATTTGCCTAATTTTGGAAAAGGGAAGAAAAACCCCTACAAAATCGAAGTGATCTTAATAAAAATCACACCATGAGATTCAGCATATCAGAGAACCCTGCCGTAGAGGTTTCAAGCTCCTATATACAAAAATGTAGAATTTTGAATATATTGCCAGAAGCAAGATCACGGATGCGTGTTTATTATTTTTTTTTTCCCCCAGTGGTGATGATATCAAACCAGTGATCCTAGAAGATCCGGAGAGGATCTTCTCCTTTGATCGGAAATCAAGACTTCTAGTGTCCTTTTTAAGTGACCCAAAATACTGGAGGGGAGCTAGCCCCTCCCATCACCCTTTTTTACCCAAAATTGTCCGATCAAAATTTTGAGACAACTATTTTTTTCAGCATAGTCGAAAGATCTAATAGCTACGTCTTTAAGGATGACTTGACCTCCCGCAGCCCCCGGGGGAAGGGATGCAAATTATGAACTTTGCCCATTGCTTACATATAGTACTGACTATAGGGAAATATAAAGATATTTTCAGAGGGGGGGGGGAGGGGGAAATTCTGGCGGGGTTGTTTCCATGGTAGGATCTTTCCATGGAGGAATTTTCGTGGGAGAAGGGAATTTTCCATAGAGGGGGAGCTGGATTCCCTGGTATTAATTAAAACACAATCAGAAATTAAATAAAATAAACAAGTTTTTTCAACTGAAAGTAAGGAGCAGCATTAAAACTTAAAACGAACAGAAAGTACTACGTATAAGAAGGGGGCTGCCCCCTCCTCAGTACCTCACTCTTTACGCTAAAGTGTTTTTGATTTTTTTTTAAAGCTTATTATTCTAATTAAACGGTCCTTGTGTACCAAATAGTTGAAACAAAAAGTCAAACTTTAGCGTAAAGAGCGAGTTAATGAGGAGGAGGCAACCCCCCATCACATCCGTAATAATTTCTGTTCATTTTAAGTCTTAATGTTGCTCCTTACTTTAAGTTGAAAAAAACTTGTTTTTTTTTTTTTAATTTAATTTTAAATGAAATGATAGCGTTCCTTTGGTTTTTGACTAATTATTTCAATTCAGTGGCAATTTTATTTTTCGAATTATTTTGTATTCTAGTACATTTGGAAAAGTTCAAAGGATTACCTTTGAAGCAATTTCATAATTTTGACAAGAACTTAAAAATAAAAATAAGTTGCTTTTCACGGTGAAATTCAGAAGTCAAAAAGTTTAAAATTGCTCGTCAAAAGTCCTGAGCCCGAGAAAATGTTTTCGCTACTACTACGTACTTACTTAAACTTAGATCCTTCGACTCCTAGTGGTATATAGGGTAGAAATGGTTGACATCCACGTCGGACGATCCTGGGATGAACCCCATGTCATTGATGGATCATCGCTTAACTATTGCCTCATTTTCAGGGAACGACCAATAGTGATCCGTTGTCTACCACTCTTCAAGAGGCCCGGAGGAGTCCAGCACCAAACGTCACAAACGTCTCATTCGAGTCATGTGACCCCTGTATCGCCACCTTCTAAGGCGGAGCTCGTCGGTTATTCGTGGTTGCTTGATGAAAAAACCTGATCTGGTTGTTAGGTACTCCATCAGCCCAGCGAATCACAGGAAACTATTCTCAAATCCAAGTAGGTTTTTCTCCACGGCTCTTGACGGGCTCCAGGATTCGCACCCATATGTCAATATGGAGATAAAGTTGCAGTTTCCGGGCGCCATTGAAAATACGTAGTTTCAACTTCAACTAAGATTGCTAGATCTTAAAATTTTATTTAACTTAGAAAATGCAACCGCAACTGCTTTTTTGATTTAGTGTGCTACCTAGATATTTGAATTTGTTGACTTCTTCAATTTCTATTTCCCTAGGTTTGAGACCTTCAGCTAGCAAAGTGATAACTAATACTACTAATTTTCCAAATGCAGCAGTTGCTACCATGACAATTGCATCCCCACCCAACCCCCTAATACTTGTGCTTAGTTCTAAGATATATACAAAATTTGGCCGAACAAAACAAAGGATTAAAGATAACACAAAATAGCCTTTATATTACCCTCATAGCGGTTAAGAGAGCTTATTTGACTTATTCATTACAAGTTTGTTAGTTGTTTTTCTGGGAATTAATCTAGAGTTCTTCCAATACATTTGACTTTTTTCCATTGATAACAGCCATCTGGCAGAAACACTGTGGTGCCTTGACAAGCACGAAGACATTTCGCACAGTTTTGGCACGAGGTATCTATTTTTGAAAAATGTAAGTATCTGATACTTTTTATTCAAAAAACGATCCGGAATCTGAAAAAGATATGTTATGTTCGTTTTTATCAACTAGTTACATTTCCAGGGCCAAATAACCTTTTGAATTGTAGAGAGAACCCGCGAGGATTGCCATAACATATTTTCAGTAAATATAATTAAAAATATTTGACAAAATTTCATACAACACCTACCGAACTGAAGCAACATTTTTCAGCACAGTATTGTAATTCCTCCATTTTTTTTGTTTGTTTCAATCCTCGAGAAAATAAGATATTCGCAAAAAGCTTAATGGCCTTATTTATGATTGATGATAACGAACAATGTGTTGTCGACGCCACTGTCTTATAGAAAAATTACATGCTAAAGCATTCGTTTTGTATTAATCTCTCCTTTTTCAGACCTCTCTTTAATAGAACTAAAAAAAATAATTTTTTTTGGAGATGCAGATGAAGCATACAAAGCAGCAGATTACTTTTTTTATCTTTACTTTTTTTTATTTATGTTTACTTTTTTTATTTATTTTTACTTTTTTTTATTTATGTTTACTTTTTTTATTTATGTTTACTTTTTTATGTTTACTTTTTTTATTTATGTTTCCTTTTTTTTATTTGTGTTTACTTTTTTTATTTATGTTTACTTTTTTATTTATGTTTACTGACAAACACTATGGTAGTACTAAACTCGACCTTGTTGACAATGCAGTTGATATACTAAACTGGCAAGGCATGTTTTGCATTTATTAAAACAATACACAAAATGAAAAGCTCAATAAATGAATTATATTCTTTTAATAGATTTTATAAATAATTCTGGTATCAAAGCTGAAATTTCTTAAAACAGCATCAAGAATTTTAGTCAAAACAGTAGTGAGACGATTTTGTAGATTGTGCAAAAACAGAAAGCAGAAAACAGACAAAAAGATCCAATAATTTAACTCCAAATCAAATAATTTTAATCAAAGATATGCTTGAATTAAGACATCGCAGACGGCAGATGGTGGTAAAATTCCTAAGTCGGTACAGACAAGCGTGATCAGATCAGGTGGCGTGTAGTCTACAATGGGATGCTCTGTCTCCAGGTTTTTCTTCGATTTAATAACAATTGGTTGAAACTGAAAGAGAGATTAAACTAGAATAAATGAAAAAGAAGAAGCAGATTAATCATCAAAGACATGTACCATCATATTACGCATATTCTTAAGATGGTGATACCTTGAGTCTAACTTACGGTTAAACAAATTCCAGAATAACATCTAGATTAAAACGCCTGGTCCTACTGCAAGAACCAGAAGAATAAGATACAGAAGATATTGAAGACATATAGGACCGGTGCAACAAAACATGTTGCGCAGCAGTCAAATCACAGGCAGCTCAATAGCGCTGCCTAAGCAAAGAACGATGTTGGCACAATGTATTATCCATTATTTTTTTTTGGTTGGTTTTAGGCCAGGGCACTTCCTATGGAAGGAGTTGTCATAGAAACTTGGAAAAGGGCTCATTCGATTGGAAATTGGAAGGGCTTATACCCTTTTTAACAGTCGAAAGTGATTGGAAGGGAACTAACACCCCCTGCACGCCCACCCTTTCACCAAACACAACCAATCAAAATTTTGCTATAGCCATTTTGTTCAACGTAGTTAAAAGACCTAGAAATTATGTCTTTGAGGAGGACACTCCCCCCATAATCCTCAGGGCAAGGATTGTAATTTATGCCCTGGGCATATAAGGTTTTTATTGAAAGCGTTGTCATAGAAACTTCAAAAAGGGCTCATTCAATTGGAAATTCAAAGGGCTAGTGCCCTTTTTAATAGTCAAAAGTGATTGGAGCGCGATTAACCCCCCTCTCACGCAGCCCTCAGGGCAAGGATTGTAATTTATGCCCTGAGGGCATATAAGGTTTTTTATAGAAAGCGTTGTCGTAAAAACTTCAAAAAGGGCTCATTCAATTGGAAATCGAAATGAATAGTGCCCTTTTTAATAGTTGAAAGTGATTGGAGGGCAACTAACTGCCCTCTCACGGCCACCATTTCCCCAAACACATTCAATCAAAATTTTGAGACATCCATTTTGTTCAACGCAGTTGAAAGTCTTAGAAATTAGATCTCTGAGGATGATAATCCCCTCAGAGCCCTCAGGGTAAGGGTTTTAAGTTATGGCCCTGGAGGCATATAAGGTTTTTATAGAAAGTGTTGTCGTAGAAACTTCAAAAAGGGCTCATTCGCTTGGAAATTGAAAGGGCTAGTGCCCTTTAATAGTGGAAAGTGATTGGAGGGCAACAAACCCCCCTCTCGCGCCGACCATTTCCCCAAACACATCCAATCAAAATTTTGAGATAGCTATTTTTCAACGTAGCTGAGAGTTAAAAAGATTAGGTCTATAAGACTGACACCCAGCCCTCCCCCCACACCCCTCAGGGTAAGGGTTGTAAATTATGCCCTGGGAGCATATAAGTTGTTATAGAAAGCGGTGTTGTAGAAACTTAAAAAAGGGCTCATTCTATTGGAAATTGAGAGAGCTAGTACCCTCTTTAATAGTTGAAAGTGATTGAAGGGCAACAAACCCCCCTCTCACACCCACCATTTCCCCAAACACATCCAATCAGAATTTTGAGATAACCATTTTGTTCAACGTAGTTTAAAGTTCAGGAAATTAGGTCTTGGAGGTTGACCCCCCCCTCACAACCCTCAGGGAAGGGTTGTAAGTTATGCCCTGGGGGCATATAAGGTTGTTATAGAAAGTGTTGTCATAGAAACTTCAAAAAGGGCTCATTCGATTGGAAATTAGAAGGGCCAGTGTCCTTTTTAATAGTTGAAAGTGATTGGAGGGCAACAAACCCCCCCTCTCACACCCACCATTTCCCCAAACACATCCAATCAGAATTTTGAGATAACCATTTTGTTCAACGTAGTTTAAAGTTCAGGAAATTAGGTCTTTGAGGTTGACCCCCCCTCACAACCCTCAGGGAAGGGTTGTAAGTTATGCCCTGGGGGCATATAAGGTTGTTATAGAAAGTGTTGTCGTAGAAAACTTCAAAAAGGGCTCATTCGATTGGAAATTAGAAGGGCCAGTGCCCTTTTTAATAGTTGAAAGTGATTGGAGGGCAACAAACCCCCCTCTCACACCCACCATTTCCCCAAACACATCCAATCAGAATTTTGAGATAACCATTTTGTTCAACGTAGTTTAAAGTTCAGGAAATTAGGTCTTTGAGGTTGACCCCCCTCACAACCCTCAGGGAAGGGTTGTAAGTTATGCCCTGGGGGCATATAAGGTTGTTATAGAAAGTGTTGTCGTAGAAACTTCAAAAAGGGCTCATTCGATTGGAAATTCAAAGGGCTAGTGCCCTTTTTAATAGTTGAAAGTGATTGGAGGGCAACTAACCCCCTCTCACGCCCGCCATTTTCCCAAACACATCCAATCTAAATTTTGAGATAGCCATTTTGTTCAACGTAGTTGAAAGTTCTGGAAATTGAAAAACCCCCAGAGCCCCCAAGGCAAAGGTTGTAAGTTATACCCTGGGGGCACATAAGGTTTTTATACAAAGCATTGTCATAGAAACTTCAAAACGGGCTCATTCAACTGGGAATTGAGAGGGCTAGTGTCCTTATTAATAGCCAAAAGCGATTGGATGGCGAATTCCCCCCCCCCTCCGCGCCCATCATTTCCCCGAACACTTCCGATCAACATTTTGATACAGCAATTTTGCTGAACGTAGTTGAAGGGTCCAAAAATTAAGTTTGTGAGTACGACATCCCCCCCCCCCACAGCCCTCAGGGCTAAAGTTATAAGTTATGCACTGAGGGAATATAAGGTTTTTTTTATAGAATGCCTTGTCGTAGAAACTTCAAAAAGGGCTCATTCAATTGGGAATTGAGATGACTAGTGTCATTATTGATAGTCAAAAACGATCGGAGGGCGAAAGCCCCCCCCCCCCCCCCCCCGCAGCTGCACCCATCATTTCCCCAAACACTTCCAATCAACATTTAGATATAGCCATTTTGTTGAACGTAAATGAAGGGTCCGGAAATTATGTTTTTGAGTATGACACCCCTGCCCCCACAGCCCTCAGGGCTAAGATTGTAAGTTATACCCTGGGGGAATATAGTGTTCTTATTGAAAGCGTTGTCGTAAAAACTTCAAAAAAAGGTCATTGGATTGAAAATTGAGAAGGCTATTGTCCTTTTTAATAGTCAAAAGTAATCAGAGGGAGAATCACTCCCGCCCCATGCCCATGATTTCCCCAAACATTTTCGATCAATATTTTGATATGGCCATTTTGTTCAACGTAGTTGAAAGGTCTGGAAATTATGTCTTTGGGGATGAAAACCTTCCCCCCCATAGCCCTCATTGGGCATATAAGGTTTTTGTATACAAAGTTTTGTCGTAGAAGCTTCAAAAAGGGTTTATTCGATTGGAAATTGAAAGGACTAGTTCCTTTTTTATTAATCGAAAGTGATCAGAGGGCAAATGCCCCCCCCCCGTGCTCATCATTTCCCCAAACGCTTAAAATCAAAATTTTGAGATAGCCATTTTGTTCAGCATATCAGAAAGGTCGGGAAATTATGTTTTTGAGGATAAAAATCCCCCCAGCCCTCAGGGCAAGGGTTGTAAGTTATGTCCTGGGGACATATAAGGTTTTTATAGAAAGCGTGGCCATATAAACCTCGGAGGGGGCCAATTGGATTGGTAATCAGACGCTCTAGTGCTCTTTTCAAGAGTCAAAGTGATCGGAGGGCAGCTACCCCCCCCCCCCCCCCTCCTCACACACACACACAGTCTTATCGCCCCCAAATGCATCTATTAGAAATTTTCAGATAGCCATTCTATTCAAAATAGTCTAAATATGATATAACAAGGCTTTTGGGGTTGAAAAAAACCCCAGAGTTTAGGGGCAAGGGTTGTAAGTCATGCACAGGGGGTATTTAAGGTTTTTATTGAAGGAATGGTTGTTTAACTTTAGAAGAGGCTCGGTCTTTCTCCCTGAAAAAGACCATGTCAATATAAAACGGACAGAAATTAACTAACAAATTTTTCCACAAAATAAGTTTTTCAAAAAAAAGTAAAGAACTCAAATCAAAAATGAATAAAATAATCAAATAATAATCTACCAAGCATACAACTACTACAAATCAGTATCAATAAATAAATGAAACCCAAAGCAAACAGAAATTAAAATAAATAACAGAGTCAAACTCGAAACGAGCAGAAATTAATATGAGTAGGGTTCTAAACCCCATGCTTTCTAAAAGCCAGAATATAATTTGTACTTTACTGAAAAATTCTATTAGTTCACTTTTATAACTTTAAGAAATCAAAAATTAATTAAGTTTTTAACGAATAAAACTGACATATTTATTAAATGTCAGTATATTAAACTGACAATGCAAATTTTTTTCGGTTAATTCATTTGAATTTTTTCAGTAAAGTAAAAATTATATTCAGACTTTTAGAAAGCATGGGGTTTAGAACCCTACTCATATTAATTTCTGCTCGTTTTGAGTTTGACTCTGTTATTCATTTTAATTTCTGTTTGCTTTGGGTTTCATTTATTTATTGATACTGATTTGTGGTAGCTGTATGCTTCGTTAGATTAGATTATTTGATTCTATTTTTTTTTCATTTTTCGTTTAATGGAGTTCTTTACTTTTTTTTGAAAAACTTATTTTGTGGAAAAAGTTTTTTTTAATCAATACCAATAAACAATGATAAGAGTAATGATACAGTAATAAGCCGATCCTCCCACAATAAAGCTGTATATTTTGATTTAACATACAGAGCAGAGTGCCTCACATTAAGGGATGGAGCGATGAATATGGAAAGCTTAAAAGAGTGGAAACTGACACTAGTGTCGGCAAAAAAAAACATCAACACCATGTAGCGTTTGGCAACACTTGGCATTTTTTCAAGCTTCTTAATCATTTTTCTGCCAGGAGCTGAGATCAAACACCATTACACTAGTTGTACCAACTACACAATTTAAATTAATTATTCTTATTATTAAACTGAAAAAAAACAAGTGTCGTCAAATGATAGATGGCTTTAAGGGTCATTTCTTTGTCGACACCAATGCCAGTTCCCACTCCTGTAAGTTAACCATGCTTCTTGGAATTCAGTGCAGAGAGAGGATAGCCAACAGACCATAGAAACATGAAAAACACCAATTAAAGAATAACAAAGATCACAAGGTTGCAAAGTTCAACTGCAATTTTTTTTTTCGTATCAAGGGTACCGCACAGAGGAGACATTTATTTACCACGACGCTACCCAATATATTATTCATATACCCAATATATTCATATCACTGAAGTGTCAAAGTAAAACTGAGCGCAGCACTAATTAAAATTATTAATTACACATGCACAATTTTTTTTTTAAATTTTGTTTGAAGCCATTAAGATTTTCTGGAAACTCAAGTTCAGAATGTAATATGTTCCAGACATTAGGGGCTGGTGTGTCTAGAAGAAAAATCTCGACTTTTCTACAAGTCAGCTGATTTCTAGGCTCAAATATAATGACGCAGTGAATGGTAAAGAAAAGTCGCATGTTTTAGGTCTAATAACTAACATGTGCATCTTGTTAATGCACTTCTGCATGCAGAATTCATATTCTGCACAAACACTTCCAAGAAGACAAATTATTCTACTCAGTTCATGCAGAATTCATAGTCTGCATACACACTCGAGTAAAGACAAATTATCCTACCTTAGAATTTATCAGAAATAAAAAAAAAAAGGTAGACCATTAATCACAAGTATGGAACCCCTACCCTGTAACAGCACAATGGAATGATGATCTGCTTGGCAATACGGTGCCCCGGGATCTATTCCCTTTGCTGCAAGATTAGACGAAAGGATTGAAACTTTTCTCTGTAAAAGAAAACACAGCAACCGAAATTTTGTTTCGACCCTATAGGCTAGCTATGGATTTGGAGGATCTATATCCTTTCTTCGCCCCTGAAGTGGAACAATCTTACGATTCACGCTTAGAAATCACTCTTTTTGATAAGAGGAAAATCCCGGAGTTCTGAAAATTTAAAGCCTACAAGCACCTGGGCAGTTTACAATTGCTTAATTAACGCCACTATGGCTGTAAGTACTCTCCTGCTAAATATCAAGTGAATGCTGACACTTTAGTGTGGAGGGTAGGGGGAGACTTAAAGTGGTGAACATAGAACTGTGTTTGCCAAATAAGATTTTCGTAAAATGCAAATAACAATCAAAGAGATAATGCAACTATTTTCATCACCAATTATTGCAAGAGGGAGAGGGCGTTATTCAATATTCATTTTTCACGGATTGGAGAGAATTATGATGCAGGTGAAAACTGTAACACTAAAATATTTTAAGGAAATTCGAATTTTAAATGACTTTTAGAGACTGTTTATGTAACCTTCTATAAAGATGGACTTTTCTATCTGTCATTTGTTACATCGAATCCAAGGTAGTTTTGACACAAAATCTAAATTATTAAATGTTCTACTATGCAGGACTTTTACAATATAGACATACAATATGTAGCCAAAACTACTGCGTACTAGTGACCCTTTAAAGCAGTCAACGGGTCGTTTTATGACAGTTTGGGCAAAAATGTGACTGAATATGAAAATTTCCTTTTATTTACTGTACTGGCATTTTATTCACTATTGTTTTTTTTTTAACTCCATAATTTTAGTCGTAATCTATGCAGTTTTTGAAGAGTTGACGGACTGAAATAGATAAAGGGTTTTTATGCAGTCTGCTTTATACTCTTGTTTGCTGGTAGACTACCTGCATAAAATCAAATTATGACACCACCAATTCACATATAACACGTGATTGACATATTCTAAAAATAGCAGCCAGAGGGAAAACCAATCCAGTTAGATAATAAGGGGGTCTTGGATGGTGTTGTGTGAAGTATGCTGCTAGACATGTGCAATGTCTGTCGAGTGGTTTCTGTAGCATTATGTATTATATTTGTTTCTGTTTGCTTGTGGATTGTTTGTGTATGCTTTTGCTCATATTGCTTGCTTGTGCTAATTATGATTTTATTCTAGGTGCTTCGGTCTAGATTAAACCATTGAATCGAAGAATTCTACATGGTGTCAGAAGTCATGGATATAAGTTAACCATCAATCAACTCGAACACCGATGATCTCGCTTCTGAATGGACCAAGTTCGAGATTCATGTAACACTGATGTGCGAAGGTCCCCTTGCTGAAAAGTCAGAGAAACTGCAATGTGCCTACCTTCTCATATGGGTTGGTACTCAAGGGCGAGAGATATTCAGCACGTTTGAGCTCACAGAAGCAGATAAAGAAAAATTCAAGGTGTATTTGAAAAAGCTCAGAAAGTGTGCACCCCCTAAGAAAAACCAAGTGTCTCACGCTACATCATTCAAAAGCGAGACCAAAGAGTTACTGAAAATGTTCAGAAATACATAACAGAACTAAAATTCTAGTCAAACCATGCGGATATACTGATGAAAGTGAGATTGTGAGAGACAAAATAGTATGTGGAATGACAAATCCTAGACTGCGTGAGAAACTCTTGGGAATTGGTGACAGTCTCACACTTACCCAAGCTGTCACAATTTGTCGTGCACATGAATCGATCCAAGCACAACTCAAAAGGTTTGAACAGAAAGAAATAAGCAAGAAGTGGATGCCATCTCGAAAAACAAATACTATCCGCCTTATAGTGCTACTTTTTCGGTGGCACCTACTCTCTCCAACACATATGCCCTGTTAAAGGAAAAACATGTTCGAAGTGCAAAAAGAATAACCACTTCGCCAAAGTCTGCAGAAGCAAGGCAGTGAATGCTGTTGGCAATGGTGCAACAGAAAGCCCTATTTTCACTAGTGAACTACAAAATCAGGAAGAAACCGAGGTATTTCTATATGCGATTGGAAAGGACTCCAGCAGTGATGAAGTTTTTGCAGAAACATCTGCCAGCAGAGAGCTGAAGATCAAATTCAAGGTTCACACTGGTGCTCAGGTCAACATACTCCCATCTCAATACTTAAGTAAACTGTCAGAAAAGCCAAAGCTATCCAAAACCACTCAACGACTCACCAGCTACTGTGGCTCAGCCATACCCTACCTTGGGGTATGCAGCCTGTCATGCAGCTACAAAAATGGACCTACACAATCGCATGTATTATACATAGTCAAATCGAATACCACACCCATAATTAGCCTCAAGGCAAGCAAAGGTCTGAACCTGATCAAGCTTGTTTTGAATATTGAACAGTGTCCAAAAGCTGAAAATGTTGATGTGTTTAAAGGCATACGGAAGTTGAAACAGAATGCAAGATACACTTGAAGAACAATGCAACCCCAAATATACACCCAGCTAGAAAAGTACCACTAGCAATGAAAGACAAGCTAAAAAACAAACTAGACAGGTTGGAATCCCTTGACATCATTGAAAAGGTTAGGGAACCAACAGATTGGGTAAATGCCATGGTAATAGTTGAGAAAAAGGATAGAACTGTAGGATTATGTATCGACCCTGTGGACCTTAATAAGGCCATAAAACCTCCACACTGCCCTAACCCGACCTTCGATGATGCTGTTGCCGAGTTAGATGGAGTAGTTGTGTTCAGCAAACTAGACACTCGTTCAGGCTATTGGATACTAGCACTCTCTATTCGATCTCCGCACCTAACAACTTTCAGCATAATATTCGAACGCTATAGGTGGAAGAGATATCCCTTTGGCCTTGTGTCGGCACAAGATGAGTTCCAGAGGAAAAGGGAAGAAGCATTTGAAGGTCTTAAAGGCATCAGAATACTTATGGATGGCATTCGGGTATACGGAAAATCCCGCAAAGAGCATAACGAAAGGCTTACTGCAATTCTCAACAGAGCTGAAGAAACCGGAATTCGATTCAATAAAGACAAATGTGAATTTGCGAAAGATCAGGTCAAATACTTCGGACACATCATCGACAAAGAGGGAATAAAGCCTGATCCTGAAAAAATAAAAGCAATAAAGGATATGCCAAATCCCAAGTCAAAAGAGGAGCTTCAGACGTTACTCGGAATGTTGAATTTTCTATCGAAATACATACCTGATCTATCTTCAAAGAGCAAGGCATTGAGAGACCTGACTAAAGCCACAGAATTCAAGTGGGAAGCTGTCCACGAATCATCGATGGAAGAAATAAAAAGGTCTATATCAGACAGCTTATCTTTTTTTAACATGATTGCAAAACACTGGATCTTAAAGTCGATGCATCGAAACATGGGCTGGCAGCTGAACTATCCTTGAAAGGAAAAATCTTTGGTTTTGCTTCACGGGCGCTAAGCAAGACAGAACAGAACTATTCACTAATGGAGAAAGAGCTGTATGTCATCGTGTTTGGATGCAAACACTTCCACCACTACATCTACAGTCGCAAAGTCTTCGTTACAACTGGCCATCGCCCACTAGAGACTATCCTATCACGCCCACTCCATGATGCACCCGCCTGGCTCCAGCAAATGATGATACAGATTCAGCCCTACGACTTAGAAGTCCGATACAGCCCTGGAGCAGAAATACCCATACCAGATGCACTATCACGTCTTCACTTCCCTGACACGGACACTCAATTACAGAACAACATTGAAGTTTTTGTTCATTTGTAAACTGAGGAAATCCGGCATGAGACATGCCAAGATGCCCAACTAGCGACACTCGCATCCTTTGTACGTGATGGTTGTATTTCAAAACGTCAGTCATGCCCGATGGAAGTTTTGGCCTTCTGGAATACCCAGCACGAACTGAGCGTCCACGACGGTATGCTATTGAAAGGACAGCGGATCATCATGCCTCACACGCTGAGAACTAACATTCTACACCAACTCCACCATGCTCACCTGGGAATACACAAAACTAAACAGCGCGCAAGAATGATCGTATACTGACCAAAGATGAAAGCAGATATAGAGAGGTTCGTCCAGAATTGCCAAATATGTTCGAAACTGCTGCCAACAACCGGAAGAAACCACTAAGATGCATCCAAATACCATCACTCCCACGGCAACACCTCGGTATTGACCTATTCAAGTTGAACAGAGCTTGCTACCTCATAATCAGTGATTATTATAGAAAGTTTTTTGAAGTTGAAAAATTGCCAAGCCAAACTTCGTCCACCCTTATAGAAAAAATGAAAACCATTTTTTCATGTTTTGGGATTCCCCAGCTCATATCCTCTGACAACGGTCCACAACTGTTCTCCCAGGAATTCAAAGATTTTGCTCAGTCCTGGGGAATCAGGCTGAAAACATCTAGCTCCATATACCCAAGATCCAACGGGCTTGTAGAAAAGTCAGTCCAAATCTGCAGGAAAATACTCAATAAAGCAAAAGAAGCTGGAGCCGACCCTCCTATTACTCTTTTGGAATATAGGAATAGCCCAGTTAACAGTTATGCTTCACTGGCCCAGCTACTAATGATTCTTCAGCTTCGGTCAATCCTACCATAAACATACCAACAGCTAAAACCCAGAATCGTCCCAACAAAAGATTTCACCAGAGGTTGGTTGAACAGAAAAGGCAGAAATCTTACTACAACAAATCAGCAAAGCAACTCCCGGAACTCCAGACGGGTGACAAAGTCTTCGTCCAGAAAATGGTAAATAGCTCTTGGACGAAAGCCAAAATCATTTTCCGTCATGAAAATCCTAGGTACTACGTAGTTGAAACTCCTCACGGATCTAGGCTGCGATGAAACAGAACCTATATCTCTCGACGCCGTTTCCCTTCCCCCGCGTCATCGAGCACCCCGGCAACTCGAAACAAAAACAATGACACAGCCTATCCGGACACCTCCCATGTCGCAAATCTGCACATTGATTCTTATCCAACGTAAGAAGCCCGAGAAATTGATCAGGAGTCACGCGAAGAAGAGGCGCCACTTTCGCCCAACTCATCACCAAACGTCAGACCTGCCTCCCCACGCTATGCGGACACCATGTGTATGTGCGGAAGTTACACCACTCCCTTCTGCGTCAGTGAACTTGCCCCGGACCCACAGTGGCAGAGTGATTAGGCCAGTAACACGGCTTGATATATAGACTTTGTTAAGTGTGAAGAAGGGAGATGTAGCATTATCTATTATATTTGCTTGTGCTTGCTTGTATATTGCTTGTGTATGCTTTTGCCTATATTGCTTGCTTGTGCTTATCATGATTTTATTATAGATGCTTGGGTCTAAATTAAACCATTGAATCGAAGAATTCTACGGTTTCTAATGTCAAAGACCATCGTGGAACAACCTTGTCAAAGTTTTACTAATAAATTGAAACAGTAAATATGAAGTTCTTCTAGATATTACACCAAACCTACATACCAAAGCTAATAGTACTGTGTATATATATATATATATATATATATAAATATATAAATATATATATATATATATATATATATATATATATATATATATATATATATATATATATATATATATATATATATAATATATATATATATATATATATATATATATATATATATATATATATATATATATATATATATATATATATATATATATATATATATATATATATATATATAATATATATATATATATATATATATATATATATATATATATATATATATATATATATATATATATATATATATATATATATATATATATACATATATATATAGCCGGAAAATCTGAGAGAAAAGAACGTCATGCAATTTTTACGTACGATTTTTACGTGACAAACAGAAATCAAATACACTTTTAAAAAAAGTACTTTCGATGCATATTAGTTTTCTCACCAAAAAAAAAAAAACGCTAAAATTTATTGCTCCGTCTAATATTGAGTGTGTTCCAGCATCAAATTACCGTTCAGGATAATTAACTATTTGTTCCAAGATAACAGACAACACAAAATTATAAGTAATTCATATTGCTGAAAGTGATGGGACTGTCTACAATGTTAGTCCCTTTTATGTATAATAAGCATTTTAAGGGTTATATTTGTTGTTTTCTGCAATTTAAGCATGAAAGTAGTCACAAACAATCAATGATCATTAATGACGGCCGAGTTTTGGAACACACTCATTATACAAGGAACACATATATGTATATATCCTTACCTTCACATTATCTGGCAATGTCCTTTCGTTAAAAGGATGGATCTTGACAAACTTAAATGTTTCAGCTAAAACATAAAATGCCTTGTTCAGCTTTTTTGCACATATTGCCAACTGGTAGGTCCCAACCTGAAAAAAATATTCCAAGGATTGACCTAAACTACCATCAAGTTAAATGAGAGCTTTTAAAGGAAAGGTAACGAAGATCTTCATAAAAATATGGCAAAAATTGATTATAAAGCCTTATATTTGCCTTTTCAATGCTGCAAATACTGAAAATAAATTCAAATTCTTAAAATTCCTGAAAGTTGTCAACCTGACGGTCAAGGAGGAAACTATTTCATGTTTGCATCTACAAATAGTGAAGATAAGTCAAATAATTCTGAATTTACTACCTGTAGCGTTGGAAATATAAGTGAAGTTTTGAACGCTGAGGGGAAGAAGAAAAACTGCTTTTCAGGAAATTTCAGGTCTGCTCAAAGACGTATTGATAGGAAACGGAGAGGGGGGTTGCGATTATTTAAACGTCGACTCATTTTGTAAAATCATTTTAACTTCTTCTGGAAAAAAATTGAAAAAAACAAGAAAATCGCCTGCTTATGTATTATAGCAACCCCACTCAAAAAGTGAAGATGGGTTAATCCTATTGAAATATACCTAAATATAAGGAAAATATAATACTTTATTAACAAAATTATGGAAACTACAAAAAAGAATTATGGAAAGCAGGCCGCCGAGAACGTGCTAAATTAAATACCTAATCTAACCTAACCAAAATACCAACTCTATATATTAAATATTTAATTAGAATATACCTATAAAGTATCTCACTGTGCCTAAGCAAATTGTCTTCGAATACAGACAGACAAACCAGTTTTACGCAGACAGATCAGATCAAACTCCCTATAATACATAAGTACCAGAAAATGTAAAGACAGAAACATTTCTATAATATAAAGAAGTCTTTCTACAAAATAAAGAAATATTTTTATAAAACATAGAAATATTTCTATAAGGACAAAGACAAAAAAAAAATACTATATTAAAAATAAAGAAAGACACGAGAATAAAAAAATTATCAGGAAGCATAAAATTTTCCATTTTAGTAGCTAATTCGAAGCTTTGAATTCAAAAAACGAGTTCAAATCTTAGAATTCCTGATGTGTTTTCTTTTATGTAACAAAGTTATAATGTTTGGATGACGAAAAAGTGCAACGACAAGCCCTTTAAGAGCAAAATTATGAATGTCATTCAGGAACTCATTTTGTTTATAATGCCGCCGCCTAGGGTATTTAGCTTAGTGAAGTTTTTTTTTTATTTAGCTTAATTCAGCTACGATGCTTATGACACTAGTGCTTTGCTATTCTTTGTTTAGATTGTATCCTTTTTTGTCTTTTAAATCATGCATTTTGCGAAGTGGCCAAATGTCAGCTCAGACTCAAAAGTTCTTTTATCTTAAAAATGCAAATTAAAATACATTTAAATACAGAAAATTTTACAATTTTTATGATTCTCTCTTATTTTTCCATTTTTTTTCTTAATTTGGATTAGAAATACGCAACAGAAAATATAGAAAGCTTTACTAGAGTGAAGATTACATAGTGAAACATTACAAAGTGGTTCCATACTTTACTGATTATTTTTTCACCCAGTTCTACCTTCTTAAATAGTGCTTCATCAAAAAACAAGCTATGAAAAAGGTATATGAAAAAGGTATACTATGTAAATTATTGAAAATTTTTCTGTCTTTTAACAAGACGAGGATCTAGAAACGATATTGAAAAAAAACTAAAATAAAATAAAAAGAAAAGAAATTTTTTATCTAGAAAAAAAAAACGGATCCGTTTCTGATACATAGTTCTCTATCCCCACCCTTCAAGTTCATAGAGCAAAAAATTAGTTTAAAAATATGCGGAAATTATTATTGCAGTATTGTTGGTTTAGCACGAGCTCAAATGAGTACTATAAGCACACAGAAACCGACACTTGAACCATTTCTAGACCAATTTAACAAGTTTATATAAACAACTTGGAAAAGAGGCATACAGAGGCATTATAGGAGGATGTCCAAAATTGCCAAAGACTGATGAAAAAATACAACATTTTTCTTATAGATAGAATATAGACGAATAATTCGGAATTTCAGTTTAACGTGATTTGTTTTTAGCTGGGGACTAGAGGATCCAGACAACCAAAATAGAAGATTAGATTATTCGCTAAAACTTAAAAATAAGGGCAGCGGGGAGGGGGATAACTATAGTCCCCTCTGCTAAATTTAAAAATTATCATTTTCACGTTTTCTTTAAAAAGAAAACAGGAAAACAAAAAGACCCTCCCCATAGATTTTTAAATATATATTTTTTTTTATATTTTCATAAAAAATGAATGAAAAAACTCCTCTCCCCTACATTTTGTGAATAGGCATCACTGAAAGTGATGCCAATTCAGTGATACTCCTTTCACTGAAAGTGATGCCAATTTACAGTGATACTCCTATCACTGAAAGATTCAAACCATTTACGCAGCGTTGAGATGTGCATATGGAACGTGACAATGTTCGAGCTACTGTTTGATTTAGACTTTTCTTTTATTCTGTTCAGGTAGAGAGGGAAAACTATTGAGTGCAAGGGCGTCAAAATTCCACGTAGAAGGTGTCAAGTCTACAAAGCATCAATAGCGGATTTTATCTCTGTTCTTCGTTTAAAACACTTGAGGCAGAATAGCCAGTAATCGTGTGATAATTAAAAACACGTTAAAAACAACAGAAAAGCTCAGTTTTTCTGACAGATGTAAAGAACAAAGTTAAAACAAACAAATAAAATGAGCCATTAAACAGCGCTCTACAATGTTCCAGTGCTAAGCTACCCGAGGACGAAAAAAGATTCATATATGCAGAACATCGTAGTTCAAACAACTTATCTTGTTTTTCAAGACAATAGATTTTCCTCGTTATTCAAGCCAAGGGACGGTAAGTTTCCGATATAGGGGTTTCGGACAAGGCGTTTCTAATAGTGTACTTTTTGTTTTGATCTGACACTATTTTCAGGAGTTATGGGCTATTACATTTCCTAGCATTGGATGTGATCGTCTCTTACTGGGTTGCAGCGGTAGCTAGCAACCCAGTCCAATATAATTGTAAAAATTAGGATTGACACAGTTTTT
This sequence comes from Artemia sinica, assembly GCA_027921565.1. Lineage (NCBI taxonomy): Eukaryota > Metazoa > Arthropoda > Branchiopoda > Anostraca > Artemiidae > Artemia > Artemia sinica. The sequence goes on along the minus strand of CM051257.1, from coordinate 7,399,373 downwards.
AAAAATCAAACCATTACCTTATTTATTATCCCGCCACTTATGCAAACACCTTCTGCTCCAACAATAACTATATCAACAGATTCCATGATGAAACCCATGGCTGAATCCAAAACTAAAGTGCAAGGGATATTTCTCTCGTCCAATAGCTTTTTTACCTCTACCCTGAAACAAAAAGGATATTAAAACATCGGAATAGAAATTCGTGTCTAAATGTAAGAATTTGTATTTATACAGTAGATACTACCATTAGTACTAAACTCACTGCAGCATCAAACGGCCAGATGCCAGGACAGCTACACACGCTCCTCCTCCATCCCAATCTATTTAAAGCCTCCCTCTTTACACCCTCCCAAGGAGTTCCCATTTCCCTTAAATAGCTAAAAAGTAGAGCAAAATCCGAACTTCGCAAAATGGAATTTTATCATAACTGATTTGCAATGTTTTCTGTCTTATTTTCCGTCTTGTTTTCTTACTTATTTATAGTCTTATATCTATATCTATTTTTACCTTATTTTGTGTCTTATTTTCTTGTTTTTCAGTACCGTGCGCAGCAGAAGTACCACCCTTTTTAATTTCGTACCTTGTAATATATACTTTCTTAACTATTTCGTTCTAGTAATCATATGCAGGGCAATAGCGCTGTCTAAGTAAAGAACGATGTCGACACAATGTATTATTTATTTATTTTTCTTTCTTTTTTTTTGTTTTAGACCAGGACACTTCGTATCGAAGGAGTTGCCGTAGAAACTTCGAACATGCCTCATTCAATTGGAAATAGGAAGGGCTTGTGCACTTTTAATAGCCAAAAGTGATTGGAAGGCAACTGAAACCCCTTCCACGCCCACCATTTCCCCAAACAAATCCAATCGAAATTTTAAAATAGCCATTTTGTTCAACTTAGTTGAAAGATCTGAAAAATATGTCTTTGAGGAGGACACTCCCCCCTCAGCCCTAAGGGTAAGGGTTTTAAGTTATGCCCTGGGGGCATGTAAGATGTTTTATAGAAAGCATCGTCGTAGAAGCTTCAAAAGTGGCTCATTCGATTTGAAATTCAAAGGGCTAGTGCTCTTTTTAATAGTCAAAATTGATTGGAGGGCAACTAACCCCCATCTCACGCCCACCATTTCCCCAAACACATCCAATCAAAACTTTGAGATAGCCTTTTTTTCAACGTAGTCAAAAGTTGTGGAAATTAGGTCATTGAGGATAACACCCCCCCCCCCTACAGCCCTTAGGGCACGGGTTGTAAGTTATGCCCTGGGGGCATATAAGATTTTTATAGAAAGCGTTATCGTAGAAACTTCAAAAAGGGCTCATTTGATTGGGAAATGAAAGAGCTATTGCCCTTAGTTGAAAGTGATTGGAAGGCAACTAACCCCCTCTCACGCCTATCGTTTCCCCAAACACAGCCAATCAGCATTTTGAGATAACCATTTTGTTCAATGTAGTTGATTGAAAGTTCTGTAAATTAGGTTTTTGAGGATGATACCCCCTCAGAGCCTCAGAGCCCTCAGCCTCTTCTGTTTGTTTTGGGTCTCATTAATTTATTGATACTAATTTGTGGTAGTTGTATGCTTGGTAGATTATTTGATTCTATTTTTGTTCATTTTTGGTTTAATGGAGTTTTTGCTTTTTTTTGAAAAACTTATTTTATGGAAATTTTTTTTTAATTTATTTCTGTTCGTTTTACATTGACATAGTATTTTTCGGGGAGAAAGACTGAGCCTCTTCTAAATTTAAACAACTATCCCTTCCATAAAAACCTTAAATACCCCCTGGGCATAACTTAGAGTCCTTGTCCCTAATTTCTCGGGTTTGTTTCAACCCCAATAGCCTTGTTATATGATATTTAGACTATCTTGAATAGAATGGCTATCTCAAAATTTCTATTAGATACATTTCAGGACAATACAACGTGTGTGTGTGTGTGTGTGTGGGGGGGGGGGCAGGGGGATAGCTGCCCTTCGATCACTTTGACTCTTAAAAAGAGCACTAGAGCGTCTAATTACCAATCCAATGAGCTCCATCCGAAGTTTATATGACCACGCTTTCAATAAAAACCTTATATGTCCCCAGGGCATAACTTACAACCCTTGCCCTGAGGGCTGGGGGATTTTTTATCCTCAAAAATATAATTTTCAGACCTTTCTGATATGCTGAACAAAATGGCTATCTCAAAATTTTGATTGTAAGTGTTAGGGGAAATAAAGGGCATGGCGGGCATTCGCCCTCTGATCACTTTCGACTAATAAAAAAGACACTAGTCCTCTCAGTTTCCAATCGGATGAGCCCTTTTTGAAGCTTCTACGACAAAAAAAATCTACTAAACATTAATGTCCCATGGCATTCTCTTAGGACCCTTGTCCTGAGGGCTATGGGGGAGGGTTGTCATCCTCAAAGACATAATTTCCAGACCTGTCAACTACGTTGAACAAAATGGCCATATCAAAATGTTGATCGGAAATGTTTTGGGATATGATGGGCATGGGGCGGGGGTGATTCTCCCTCCGATTACTTTCGACTATTAAAAAAGACAATAGCCCTCTCAATTTCAAATCCAGTCACCCCTTTTTGAAGTTTCTAGGTCAACGCTTTCTATAAAAACATAATATGTCCCCAGGGCATAACTTACAATCTTAGCCCAGAGGGCTGTGGGGGGGGGGCATCACTCAAAAACATAATTTTTAGACCCTACAACTACGTTCAACAAAATGGCTATGTCAAAACGTTGATAGGAAGTGTTTGGAGAAATGATGGACTTGGGCGTGGGGGGGGGGGGAATTCACCCTCCTATCGCTTTTGACTATCAATATGGACACTAGCCATCTCAATTCCCAATAGAATGAGCCCCTTTTGAAGTTTCTACAACAACGCATTCTATAAAAACCTTATATGCCCCCAGGGCCCTTCAACTACGTTCAACAAAATGGCTATATCAAAATGTTGATCGGAAGTGTTTGGGGAAATGATGGGCATGGGGGGGAGCATTCGCCCTCCAGTCACTTTTCACTATTAATAAGGGCACTAGCCCTCTCAATTCCCAATTGAATGAGTCCTTTTTGAAGTTTCTACGACAACTCTTTGTATAAAAATCTTATATGCCCCCAGGGCATAACTTACAACCCTTGACTTGGGGGTTGTTGAGGGTTTGTCATTCTCAAAGGCATAATTTCTGGACCTTTGAACTACGTTTAGCAAAATGGCTATCTCAAAATTTTTATTGAATGTGTTCGGGAAAATGGTGGGCGTGACAGGGGGTTAGTTGCCCTCCAATCACTTTCGACTATTAAAAAGGGCACTAGCCCTTTCAATTTCCAATTCAATGAGCCCTTTTTGAAGTTTATAGGACAACGCTTTCAAAAACACATTATATGCCCCAAGGGCATAACTTACAACCCTTGCCCTGAGGGGTGTGGGGGGTTTGTCATCCTCAGACATAATTTCCAGAACTTTCAACTAGGTTGAACAAAATGGCTATCTCAAAATTATGATGAAATGTTTTTGGGAAAATGGTGGGAGTAAGCGGGGGGTTAGATGCCCTCGAATCACTTTTGACTATTAAAAAGGACACTAGCCCTTTGAATTTTTAATCAAATGAGCTCTTTTGAAGTTTCTACGACAATACTTTCTATAAAAACCTCTTATACCCGCAGGCCATAACTTACAACCCTTGCCCTGAGGGCTCCGAGGGGGTTATCATCCTCAAAGACCTAATTTCTAAAACTTTCAACTGTTTTGAACAAAATAATAATATTAACAATAATATATTGAAAACCCGTCGTATACAATAAATGTACAATGACAGAGTATACAAAAATGCGAAAAGAGGAAACAAAACGAAAACATACTAAAAAATAACAACAAAAGCAACAACTTCTAAATAGTATACAAAATAGTACGAAAAGAGGAAACAGAAAGATAACATACTCAAAAATTACAATAGAAACAACAACTTCTTCGAAAATAGTAACAAGGACAACAACTTCTGAAAGAAAAAAAAAGAAAAAAAAGGGAAACAAAAGGGAAAACTAAACAAGCAAACTTGCCCACTCGTGCTTTAGAATTGCTGGTTTTGTTTTTTGCCGGCTAATAAGTGTCTCAACAGCTAGATTTGGGTCCGCTAGGTTGTAGCGCCGAATCAGAAAACTATTTTTTGTCCAAGGCGGCAATTTTAGTAGGTACTTGGCAAAAACGGAAAAATAAAGAGCGGATTTTAGACTTTTCACGGTTTTGCCAATAATTTCCAGAAAGGGGTCACATATAATATATGTGGCAGAGCGGTAGCGTTGTAAATACTTGCCAGTAGTGGACGGTTAAATCTCAGAGTGGATTTAACGATCAAAGCATAGGAGCTGGAAATCCGCCGTTCAAGATGTGAGATCAGGAGGGAGCGGGTATGCTGTAATGAGGTACCAATCGGCAGCCCCAGATATGCTATTTTATCAACTGGTTTTACTGAGCAATCACCTAGTGTGACATTAGTAGGAGGGTCATTCTTCCAATGGTAAAGCAAGAGTTTCGACTTTTGGGAGTTAAATCTCAGACCGACTTTCTCGTAAGTGGACTGCAGACATGAAAATATTTCTGAAAGGCGGTTAAGCGTCCGGCTGAGATTTAGCGTATCATCAGCATAGCATACTAGGGAGATGTCAATGGAACTGAGAATGCATGATGAAGGACAGCTGTCTTGAGGCTTAATAATGTAGTTATTGAAGAAATTGGGGGATAAAACTGCCCCCTGACGGGCACCTTTACGGACTGATATCAAAGCTGACCGTGGGGCTGGCGGAAGACCTTTATCGGGAGGGAGCTTGAGTCGCACGCGAAGGTAAGAGTAAAGATCACGGAAAGCCCGAATGATATTTGAGTTCACTCCTCTTTTAGCTGAGTTTAGCAACATAAGCGCATGAATCAATGAATCAAACGCTCTCTGCAGGTCTGAGCCACCGATCGCTAGGCTTTCTCCTGATTTGTGTGCATCCAGAAGTGCATATGCAACGACATGGAGCGCTTCAGCACAACTAATACCGCGTTGGAAACCGAACTGTCTTAGAGAACTGCAACACAGTTTTCCAAACTCATCTACGAATAAAAGTTCAAATAACTTGCAAAGAGAAATAGAAATCGTGATTGGACGGAAAGAGGGGCATTGCATGGTAGTTTTCCCTTTTTTAGGAACTGGCGTAAGACCTCCAATTGAGAAAGTGGTTGGGACGATACCCTGAATGAGGATAACCTGCATCAGGAGAGTTACGTGACTAATGAGAGCAGGCCCATCACTTTTTAGATGGAGTGCACTGATCTCATCAATCCCAAAAGATTGTTTAGGTTTTAGGCGAAAGATGGCCCTGCATACAGCTCCCTCTGTTACAACATAATCACCCTGAGGATAACTATCTAAGAAGTCGTCCAACTCAGCTTCGTATCTTTCGTTGAGAGCTGGGCCAGGAGGCAAAAATTCTGACCCATAGTACGCGTACCATTCAGAATCAGAGATAGCAGCTGCGGACAAAGACTCATCTCTTTTAGAGGACAGAAAACGCCAAAGGCCCTTTTGGCCCTTTTATATTCGATATCAATCATCTTTTTTCTGAGAGCTTTTAGCTCCTTCGTGAATTTTCTTTTCGTGAGCAGGCGGATTGAATTGACTACCCCGAACGGGGTCGTTCACAAGAAACCCAAAGTTGAAGCAAAAATTTAGACTTAGAATGGGTATCCACTAAATCTGGATTTTCAGACCAGCCAAGAAGGGTAGGATGACGGGGTTCTACTTAGAGGGACGGCAGCTTTTTCAGCACAGCGAAAGGCATGGCCAATTTCTGCGCAATAGATATCGACTGATAGTTGTGTTTCCTCCTTTGAAAGAGCAGTTAATCTAGAGAGAAGATGGAAAGGGACACGGCTCTTACTAAGGACTCTGGCGGCTTCTTCTTGAAATAAAACAGGGTCAATTTTACGCCAATCACGGCGAGACCTAAGAGGTGTTTCCGAAGTTGTTTGCATTTGTGTATCTGAGCTGTGGCAAGGACTCTCGGCTGAAAACTGTTTGGTAAGTGATGAGATAGCTGAAAATCAAGCAAAACCTTGACAGGCGAAATCCTGAGATTTGCGGACGCAACGACGTGATCGAGATCTGATGTAGACATTGAGGTGTGTACCTGTGTAAAATTTAAATCTGTGCACTTGAGATCAAACTGGTCTCCAAAAAATACTAAGCAACAACGTAGAACGTAAAGACCTAGATAAGAGCGGTTCATTCAAATCGCAATTGAAGTCACCAACTAATATGCATTGAAGGCTTAAGGATCTGATACGGTTAATACACTGGCCGAGTTTATCACTAGAATAAGTAGAAGCACGCTCCGAACGCTCATTATGATAATTTGTAGGCAAATATACATTAATAAAAACACAGCCCTCAACACGAATCGATAGAAAATTATCATTGACTTCAAATACACTAGATCTTAGAGTCGAACGAACGAAAGTGGCAATACCACCGGAGGGTCGCCCTTTTCCACTTAGCTGCTTCGCTGGAACTGAATAAACCGATACTGAACTATTAAAACTAAGAATACTTTTACTGCGGCTTGTGACGAAATGTTCTTGTAATCAGACAACTTCATTTTGCTCAAATACAACATCTAAGATCGGAATTTTATTCGCGAACGAGCCATTAATATTCCATGATAAACATTTAACTGCAGAAGCTTCAGATGTCATTTCTTTTGTGGATTACTGTTTGAGGGACAATTTACACTGTAACACGTGAGACTGCCGATTTTGCATTCAACGCAGAGTGTCGGCTGTCTGCATGGTTCATCCCGCGTAGAACGATGTTCATTTGAGGCACATCTAGAGCATAAAGGTTAAGCCGTACAATGGGAAGCAAGGTGACCGATTTTGTGACAGTTATAGCATCGTCTTGGCAAGAACTTAAACGGATCAGCAGGTAGACGCTCGTAGCCGATAATCACCGAAACACTCAGAAATTGTTGGAGCTCACTGATAGTATCAAAATACACTTTGAAAGAACGGAATTTTCCACAGTGTTCAGTCTTCGTACTATTCGGGATTAGATTTTTTAGTCCTTCACAGTTTATATCCTGAGGGACATTTCGAAGCACAGCTATGTGCAGGGGTCCTCGAACAGCAATTTTGAGATCGGGCTTGGAAGATTTCACTTTCTCAACGATTTTCGCTGCTGCAGCTTTCGACCCGACCACAAGCTTCCATTCGTTTGCAGATTTGCGAAGTTCGCTAATGTCATTTGCATTTTCACAGAAACTGTCTATGAAAGCTTTCCGGTCATTTGGGCCATTGAGTTCCTTGGGGGGATTTTTCAAGACAACAGAATAGGAAGGATCTTTGGGCTTGGACGTTTCAGATGCACTACGACTGCTTGTGAAAATACTGACGGCTGGAGCGGACTGGGTAGCTAAAACACTATCAAGCTTCCGAGAGAGTTCATTTACTTTGGCAGTAACTGTTGCATTCACCGCTTCTCCGATGACCGGAACCGAGCAGGGGTTAAAAATGACAAATTTTGGCATGCTGACATTATTTTTCGCAGCTGCTACTAGAAGTTTGCACATTTCAATGATATTGTCTTCATCTTTAGAACAGGTCACAAGACGATTCGTAATATTCAACTCAGTATAAAGGATTCGCTTTGCCTTTATAACATCTTCATGTGTATAGAAAGCAACACACGCTTTTATAATATAGTCCAATTTTATTCCATCTGTAAGTGCTCTCGCAACACAATTCAGTAACGGATTAAAAATATTTTTTTCACTTTCAGCCATCGTAGGTCCAAGCGTAATCAAATCTCAATGTAAAGTCGCAAAACAAAGACTTACTCGCAAGGGGCGCTTTTTTAAGTCCCCCCCCCACTTTCCAATAAACGCCTTCTAATTATCCAAATGAAATAATTCAATCCAAATGAAATAGTACAAAAAGTTAAATCACACAGCCTGACAGTCAATATAACCAAAAACCGGTTTTTTCAACAGATATTCCTCTCAGAAAATAAGAGGTGTTAACTGCATGAATGCTTGACCTTGACTGGTCAAGCATTAGATATCTTAAAATCTTTATTGCATGTGTTTGGGGAAATGGTGGGCGTTAGAGGGGGGTTAGTTGCACTCCAATCACTTTGAACTATTAAAAAGGACACTAGCCATTTCAATTTCCAATTGAGTGAGCCCTTTTTGAAGTTTTTACGACAACGCTTTCTATAAAAACCTTATATGCCCCCAGGGCATAACTTAAAACCCTCGCCCTGAGAGCTGTGGGGGGTCTGTCATCCTCAATGACCTAATTTCCAGAACTTTCAACTACTTTGAACAAAATGGTTATCTCAAAATTTTGATTTGATGTGTTTTGGGAAATGGTGGGCGTGAGAGAGGGGTTAGTTGTCCTCCAATCACTTTCGCCTATTAAAAAGGGCACTAGCACTTCGAATTTCCAATTGAATTGACTCTTTTTGAAGTTTATACGACAACGCTTTCAATAAAAACCTTACATGCCCCAAGGCATAAAATAAAATCCTTGCCCTGAGGACTGTGGAGGGAGTGTCCTCCTCAAAGACATAATTTCTAGATCTTTCAACCACGTTGAACAAAATGGCTATCATAAAATTTTGATTGGATGTGTTTGGTGAAATGGTGGACGTTGAAGGGGTGCTAGTTGCCTTCCAGCCCCTTTCGACTATTAAAAAGGGAACAAGCCCTTCAAATTTCCAATAGAAAGAGCCCTTTTCCAAGTTTCTACGACAAATCCTTTGATACAAAGTGCCCTGATCTAAAACCAACAGAAAAAAATAATAAAAATAAAAAAATAACACATTGTGCCAACATCGTTCTTTACTTAAGCAGCGCTATTGCGCTGCCTATGATACATAAATTGATAATAGGTAAACTTTGAGGTAGGGGGTGCTGATATTTCTTTTAAAAGTAGCATTTAAAATTAAAGAAGAAAAAGACGAAAAAACACACTGCTTGCTTTGATGATATGGTTAAGCAAAATCAGGGAAAAGTAGCCATTTTGCAGTAATCTTAAAAAAGGAAATTAAGACAGAAAGAAACAGAAAGAAAGAAACAGAGCTTTTAAAATAAGGGTCAATATCTATTAAAAATAATGAAATCAATTACCCGCTATTATCTGGTCTTGATTCGGTTACATAAACCTTAAATTTCTTTCCCTCATCAGCAGCTTTGAAGAGTGACTGAAGAACAACACGAGATTTGGAGTGGGTGAGAATTTTCTAGAAAAGCAGTCGAGTGAACCTTAATATTAAAACAGAATAATAAACAGATACAGGAAACAGGGCCGCACATAGGATTTTTGTTTCTAGGGCAGGTTGTAATGGAAAAGGTATTTTCTAGACATTGTATAACTAATGAGTGTTTATTTATATGTAATCATTTGTACTTCAAGGACGAGGAGGGGGGTCAACCTAAGAGCCACTCCCACCCCTTTTGGACGAACGTCTGCTAGCAAAGAGAGCCATCCAACTAGTAAGCCAGCTAGCAAAGAGAGCTGCTCATTTCAAAGAACCCAATTCAATGCTCTTAGATTTTTGTTTGCTTTCTACTTTTTTGTTAGTACTCGACCTATGCTATGATGTTGTGCTATTGTACTTACCCAGAGGCATTTATTAAGGAAAGAAATCATTCCCTACTCAACTCTATGGAATGTTATGGTCACCACTACAAGATAGATCAGTGATTTTACTGAAAATGATAATAAGGAATCCCTATTGAAACTCTTATTCATTTTTATTCTTATTGATTTCTAGAAAATATATTTTAAATTTAGTAACAGCGTAATATGATAAATGTTAGTTCGTAAATAAAAAGAAAAAAAGGTACACTAATAGTGTAAATCAAACTGTAATGATATATTCATAATAGAATTGACGTCTTTTCTACTGACAGGCTGACTCAACCTTTGATGTCAACACTTCATTATGGCATCTACACTGTGTGGTCACGTAAATTATCTCTTTTCTTGACTTTCTGAAAAAACAGCATGTTATAATAAGTATTATAATATATTATATTTATATATTATATATATTATATTATATAAATTATATATATATTATATATATTATATTATATATTATATTTATTATATTAATAAGTATTATTATTATAAGTATTATTATATATATATATATATATATATATATATATATATATATATATATATATATATATATATATATATATATATATATAATATATATATATATATATATATAAGTATTATTATATAATAAGTATTTGTAGCGTACGAAGTACAAACATTCTTTCTTTCAGAATAAAGTTTATTTCTATTTCTATAAACACAATACAGTTTATGCTTGTTTTTTTAAAACGATAACAATAACACTCTAATGTACTTATATATACATAGTCACGGAAAAAAGCATCCGAAAAATAAAAACTAAAGGATCGTCTATTTTTTAAGACAGATACTTCCTAGACGAATAAATAAAGCATTACTTCCTAGACGAATAAATAAAGCATTTCGTCGTTTCTAGGAAAGGACAGAAACGCTGTATTTGTTGTGAGTCCGAGAAGTACCTGTATCAAAAATAGACGATCCTTTAGTTTTTATTTTTCGGATATTTTCCGTGACTTTAAATATCCGTCATACTTGCGGCAGGTTGTGAAAGTCTGCAACGAATTAGGGAAACACTGAAACATTAAGGTTATTTTGTGGATACATTTTTCAGTTTTTTGTCCTTGTCATCGCGCTTTGCTTAGAATAGAAATTAAATGTTAATAAATGTCAGACGTTATATGCTATAAGTTTATTGTTAATATAAATTATAGTGTATATTCCATTGCTTTACTACCTTTCAAGTTCAAGGCATTCTTAGTAAGTAATAAAACAAAAAGGATTGCCTACTACATCCACTCGACGACTCTATTATTCAGTGATTAGGGTATAAAAAAATTTGTTAGCAGTGTTAAATAAAACAATTGAAGAAATATACAAATTTAGTTTTTATTGCTATTAATAGCATTAAATTAAGAATTCTAAATTTACCGTATATATGGCTTATCGGGGGGACAGCCTAAAACCAGCAACTTTATAATACGCTTGTCAAAACTATCACATTAATAAGCATTAGATTTTGACGTCTCTTTAAACCCAATTTTAACAAACTACCTTAGTTTAATCTTAAATTTAACTAAAAAAAATAGTCTACCATGTCTATAGAAAATTAAGATAAAACTATTTCTTTTGCAGTATACCGCCTTTCCAAGCATAGTTTATAGTTAAGCCGATCTTATCTAAATTTGGATTTACAGTTTGAAGCTTTAGCTAGTTGTAAATTGGTTTTGCATTTAGATTTAAAATCTATATATTTAAAAACACAAGTATTTTTTCACCTTCCTGTTGTCTTCTCAAATAAGTTCCATTCTGTTCTCTTTTTATATTTTATTCACTGATGTGTTATTTAACAATAATATCTTGATGAATTCAACATAAATTATTTTTTTTTAGACCATGTCAATGCCAGGAAAAAAACTAAGCGGTTCCCAAAATCGGAAAAAGAAAACTACAGCAAGAAAAAGAAGCTTTGAAATCTAGAATAATAACAGAATCATGCTTAGTGAAAAATCACAAAACGAATGAGAAAAATAAAAAAAATCAAGAAGATGAAAAGAAATAAGATGTAAAATCGGATTCAGAGTCAGAAATCTATTCAGATTGTACACCTACTGCTACTAAACCTTTATGAATCAATAACGTAACTCAATAAATACAAGACTCTAAAGAAGGCTTCACAAGTACATCAGAAATGATAAATCCAAGTTCACATCTAATAAAAATCACAGAAAATTCAACAGAAGCACTTGCTGCAATTCCAGACGTTCCAAAGGTCAAGAATATTGCTCATTTAAGTTTAGCAACAATATTCAAATAATATCGAATCAACTTCGGAATTTTTTTTTTTTTTATCCGTGGATTTGGCACATCTCCACTCGAAGCAAGTTTAAACACAGCTAAAACATCAAAAACTCGGCTAATGCCAAAATCTTGGTTTTCTAGACGGGTTGGTAACGAAGAGGAACGAACAGAAGTTAACCGAGCTTGGTCATCAATAACCATTCATCAATAAAAAAAAAAATCATCATAAAACAATGCAGCGTACTGCTTTTGTTGCTTACCGTTTATTGCGTCAAACTTTGCTACACAATCAATCATCTTACGTAACATCTCCTGGTTTTAATACATAAAAAAAAATAGATAAATTGAGTAATCATGAAAAAATTCCAAATCATCGAAAATCACTTACGGCTGGGAAAGAAACATATCGAAGATTGATAAGTAGAAGTGGAATTGATGCATCATTAGAAGCGAACATTCAGTAAAAAAAAAGAACAGTGGCGAAATATATTGCAAGGAATATTAGCTGGCATAATGTATTTGATTATAAAAATCATCCTCTTCGTGGCCATGTTGAAAACTAGCAGTTCAAGATGGTGCAAATGTAGGAAACCTATTATATTTACTTAGACTTGTAGCTCAGTTTGATCCGCTACTAGCAAATTATGTTAAACATGCCACAGAAGGTCCAAAAACTCATTTTGTCACCTCAGATTCAAACTGAATTAATTCCTAAAGTTCGAAGTCAACTAATAAATGATATCAAAAGAAATGAATATTAAGAACTTTCGTTTGGTTCTACTCCTGATATATCTCATCAAGAACAAATGCCAAATGTCGCTAGGTATATATATGTTTATTTTCTAAATAAAAAGTTTCCATCAGAGAGTTTTTTCTGGGTTTTATTGAAATACACGCTCAAGATGCAGCCTCGATCGAAAATACAATTTAATTCCGATAAAATTTCATTATCAACCTGCGGATCACAATGTTACGATAACGTTGCTGTGACGGCAGGTCACGTATCTGATGTTCCAAAAAAATTAATGGAAAACAAAATCATAAAGCAACATTTGCATGTTGTGATAACCATTCATTGAACTTAGTAGGAGCTAGTGCAGCTAAACAAGATCCAATATTTGCGACATGTTTTGGAATAATCGAAAACATGTATATCTATTTCTCACATTCAACATTACGATGGGAAATTATTAAAAAATGCTTTAAAAAAACGGTCGAACGTGAATCTAAAACACGATGGAGCACCAGAATACAAGCAGTTAGCGTTCTCGTCGATGGACTGGGTATACAGTAGAACTGTTAGGAAAATTAGCAGAGGACACTACCGCTAAAAGTAACACTAGAAGTGAAGCTACAATTCCGTTGCAAAATGTATTAACTTTTAATTTCATAACTTTAGTCATTTCTGGCGTGAAACAAGATTCTAGAATGAATTTTAGAGAAGCATTACGTGACCTTGAATCATTAGCGACTGAACTAACCGAAAATCGGGACAAGATCTGTGAGGAAGCAATAAAAAAAAGCGAAGTCTCTTTGAGAAAAAAGAGATATTGATACAACAACACGTGCAAGAAGACGCCGCAAAATGCCCGGAGAATTGGCTAGAAATGTTGGTCTTTCCGCAAAAAGTGAAACTTCTCTCGTTACGAAAAGCGTGGTGACCTTAATTTCAAATTTGGATTTCTGCTAGACGTTGAAAATTTGTTGAACATATATAATAATGATAGCTACCTTGAAAAAAAATGTTAAGATTTGGGTGAATTTTACAATACTGATGTCAATGGACTAAAACTCTTTACCGAAATATGTGACTGTAAAATATTGCTCCGCAGTAGAAAAGAAATTGAACCTAAATTCCATTAGAATTTCTTACTTTAACAATCTCGCATGGAGAAGATTTTTTTCAAACCTTAGAGTGGCCCTTCAAATACTCCCAACTATCTCAGTATCAATTGCTAGCTGCAAACGTTTCATTCATCAAATTAAAATTAATTTCAATATATATGCTATCAACGACAGGAAAAGATTCAGTTTTTAGGCTAGGTCGCCAAAGCGACCTAGGGAAACAAGAAAAATTGAAATTATCAACTTTGATTAATGTAGTATAATCATACTATTATTAAATATATATACCTCCTTAGAAATAATAAATATTTACTTTTGTATTGCTTCAAAACTGCGTATTTTCAAAATATTTCTTCATAAATATGTAAAATATATAGTAAGTATCTTTTAACCAATTCTAGATTATCAAATACATTTCAAAAATTATTTTTCTTAATTTCTTTCTACATTTTCTTTTTCTACATTGTGTTCTAAATTTGTTTTCTTTCTACATTTTTTGTCTCAAATTTAAAGCCTAGCTTGAATCTATGACTTTGTTTATTTATTAATTTGTAATTATATTTTTACATATAATAATATATGGTTTTTGAATGGGGGGGGGGGTTAAAAGTTATTAGACCCTGGGCGCGAGTTAATGCCGCTACGTCGTTGGTCAGCTTATAAGAACGAAAGCAAAGATGTAACGAAAATAGGCAATAACACAAGACTGCTTTGTTTCGTATTTCTCATGCACAAACTCAAAACTGTCCTCGTTGTTGTTCTGTCATTGTTTCTTCTTTTTTTCATTCAAAACATAGCTAAACAATTCTTCAAGGGATCTATGCAAGAGATGTCACTCTTAGCTAGTGAGTCATTATTGTGACCAGTGTGACTCAGTTCAAGTATTCATAGCGATGAAAATCCATTGTTCTGAAACTTCAATCTTTGAAACTAAAAGTTTGTGATAAAACTAAAATATCCTTACCATTCCATTACGAATGAAATCGCTACTCAATTTAGCTATTTTCTCCCTTGATTTCA